>VXBZ01002766.1:342446-402913 GCA_013399135.1 Heliornis fulica
AAAAAAAAACCCAGAAGGTAAAAAAGGGGGAAAATGGAAAATAAAAAAGGAAAAAAAAAGAAAGGGGAGAGGAGAGGAGAGGAGAGGAGAGGAGAGGAAGAAGACTTTTTAATTCAAACATGTGTTTTGACTACATAGGAATGCATGATCAAATCTCCTGGGAGCTTTACTTACAATGCAAAAAAAAATAATAAATAAACACAGTCATTCTGCCTTGAATTATTGAACAATTGAACTGTTTAATACCCTTAATGCCAGCTGCACAAAGAAAATATAGACAGAAGAATGTTTAATGGAAAAAAAAACCTCCTGTCCCAACTATGTGCCCTTCTCTTGAGCAATGTAGATGGTGAACTGGAATATTGATTGATAGGTAATTAACAAAACATATCTAATTTATCTGATGATTAAAGATCTAAGTATCTCTTTCAAGTGGATTAAAAGGAATTCAAATATAAGTATTTCATTTGTGAAACTGCATTGCTTAAGTAATTCCGTATTAATTACTTGCAAATGAGATATTTTTGTTTCATATGTCTTAAACCTCAATAAATACCCTTAATGAATCAACTGATAATGAGTGTCTTTTTTAAGCAGATCAGATACTAATTTGAAGTAGCTTAATAGGTTCTTACTGTTGATATTGTCATTACCTATTGCAAGCATCAGCAAAATAAAATGTTTTCCTTTTTTCTTGCTCTTTTATTCCTTTCTACCAATGCAATAATGTGTAAAAAAGATTATTTCCTTAGTCTGTGCCTTCAGTATGAAATTTTACAGGACAGTAGCAGAAGGTCTTTGTGTACACCATAGCAATGAAAAGAAATTATGTCATTATCTACAAACTAAAGAAAAATACCACATTTGTATGACTGATGTTTGGAAAAGTTTTGGAAAATTACAGATTAGCGGAGGTTGGAAGGCACCTCTGAAATATTCTCATCTGAACATCATCTTCCTCCATATATGCCCTCTGTATTCTTTTTATGGCTATCACTAGTCATCTTGCACCTCCCAAACAGACCCACTCAGCATGGTTACTCAGCATCCAGACTCTTCAGATGTTCCTTTCACAAACATTTCTGTTTATCCCTTCCTGCTCACATTTCTTTATTCATAGTTCTTGGTATTCACCTTCTAAATTTCTCTGTCTCTTGCTTTCTGTATCACTAAGAAGTAGATACTAACTGCACTTTCCTTAACTAGAAGTAATGATTTTCTGAGATCTTTCACACCATTTAGATCAAGTTCAGAATATCTTTCTAATGCCTCATTCAGATTTTTCATTAGAGTTCTGTTCTGGTGCTAAACACCCACATATTTATATTAACCTTTCTTATTCTCAAAGTTACATTATAATTTACAATTAGATCTTGATATAAAATGCCCACAATGCTATGGGAAATAGAAAAAAAAACCCAACCAAACAACACACAAACACACACACAAAAAAAACCCCAAAAACAAAAAAAAAAAACCACACAGCACATGACATTCTGGCCAAAACCTCAAAATCTGAATTATGTTAACCAAAATGAAAGTCTTTTGATGAAACACAGAGGTGCTGGCACATGGGGGTTAAAAATCAGAATTCTTATTCTCCAGTTCATGACCATAATCTACTTCCCATTAGCTAAGTATCTAATGTAAGGCAGTCATTTAGTCAACCTTGACAGCTAGTAGAAAGGTATAATTGCCTCAGAGTTTCAGCCATCTTATCATGAGGCCTGCCTGAAGATAGGATGACCTACCTACTGCATATTCTTCTCTCTTCCTACCTCCAGACAAGGATGGGAATCTCCATCCTCTTTACAACACTACTGTCTGCTTCTGTACTTTAAGTATTGTATCCATTGACTTCCAATGAGCTTTAAAGGATATTTCTAACAGGAAATATCTTGCATCATCAAGTCTATAGGACCATGCAGTTGGCTATTGCTCCTAGACACAGGAAAGTACCCCATGAAACATGCTTGGCAGAGCAAATATGTATGAATGAAGACTGAAATTTCATTGTATGCAGTCAGTAAAACATTGAGAAGACAGAAACAAGGTGAAGACAGAAGGAAAAGGAAGGTTGAAAATGGTGAAGGAGAAAAAGAAGTATGGCCAATGCAGAGTAGCAGCATGAACTCAGCAAAGAAGGGAATGGCAGCAAGCAAGTCTGAAGTGTGCACAGTGGCTTTAGATACAGAGAATAAAACTAAATTAACCCATCAATGGATGACATGACAACTGCATGTGGAGAGAGGGATGCATAGTCAGAACAACGAAGCAATTAAGCTGAATATGTCTATCAATTATTGCTAATTATCAGTATGTCGCTCTTAAGGGCATCACTGTGATTACACACAAAAATGTGATAACGTGTTTAGCATAAAGGGAAGAAGACAAGGCAAAACTGTTCAAAACTGATCCTATAAATACAAATTCAGTGTATCTCAATCTGTGTCCACCAACAGACTCAGCCAGCATGTGCATTCAGATCAGATAATCTTAAGTGCAGTCAGCCATTCTAAATGCACTGGTTGGAGGTAAAAATAGGACCATTTGCCCAAGACCTCTGGCCAATATGATGTGCATCCACCCTCTTTCCACAATATAGAGAATATAAATCTTCTGACAAAAGAATCTTTCTCTTATTCATTTTTTATAAATTCCTTTACACACAGGATACAGACTTTTAGGGATCTCTGACTCAAAGCTCCTGATTAGAAAAAACACCTCTATTAGGTGGCTCACAGACACCCAATGGAGAGGAGTATCTCATTCCGTGATGCAAAAGAAAGTGTACAAGATAGACTACTGATCAATTTCAGAGTCTCTTTTTTCCCCCAGACTCACAACAGTGTAGTCAACAAAGCCACCTCGCCACTGCCATGAGAGTCACACTCTGAAGGACAGGACGGCATGCTGCATCCATACACAGCCCACTGAAAGCTGGCATAAGTTGAAAGGACAGGGTAAAAGGGAAAGAGAGTATTCTGTTCCCCCCCCTCCCCTCATTTAATAAAATTAGTTTTAATACACATGATGTCTCTCTTAAATATTTGCTATCTTTGACCTTCTCCTGGGGGAGAAGATTAATTTCCAGAAAACTGTCAAGCTAAAAATGCAATACTTTTAAAGGGGAAATTTTAACTGCACTTCTGCTAAGATCATATACAAGAACCCCTTTGAGGCTGATCTTCTCATGATTTCACTGATGCCTTGAGTGTTTTATTTGAGATGTTAGACATTCCTTAGACAGAACTATGAAGTTTGTCTTTTAGCAAGACAATCAAGGTTTTACGCTTTTAATCACCATCTGTTGTTCGATAAATGTCAAATTGTTCCTATTGCTATCTTCTAGCATACGGGTTTTTAATTTGATTTTCATATTCTGTGCTCATTACTGGCAGCTGAGGGCTTGTCATATCAAATTTTCACTTCTTATACAGTTTTGATTCAAGTCGGAAATAAACACACATATGCAACCATACACAGACACACACACACACAAAAGATGTGCACACTATTCAAAGCTGTAGAAGAATGCAGAAAGTATATGAAATTGTTCTTTCAGTGGTCACAGTGGTTGTAGTCCCCACAAAGAATAGAAAAAGGACAAGATAGAAGATCTCAGGAAAACTATTGAGAAAAAATAAGACATTTTAACTGAAAAATTCTCTGTTACAATGAGGTTCACGGTTCAAATAGGAGGAGTCTGAGCCACTAAAAGAAAATAAAATGGTTGTTGAACCAGAAGGGTGCTTAGAACCACAGAAAAGATTCTGAAACACTGTGTAAATCCAGAATGGTTGAACAGAGAGGTTAGATATGAGAAGGTTTTCCTCTAAACATGGCAGACAAAGCAGACTGAAAATGAACTACATTTGATGAACTTCTACCAATGTCAGCAGAGGAAGGTGAAGTTCTATCCTGCTTTCTAATCCAGGATAACAGGTCATCTGTCAGGGATTGGTCAAATAACAGCAACACACTTCTTTTCTGAAGAGTTTTACAAATGCTCCTGGACTCTTTTTCTGAAGAATTTTCTTTGCAGTGGTCAAGGAGAGATGAAATACTTCTCAACTGTCAATCTGCTGTTAAGTATCTGAGGTCTGTGTGACACATTCGATTGCTTTGGTCAATTCTGAAATAGTTTCCAAAGCCTTGGAAAAACGTGCAAAACTAATTGGTACAGAATAAAAGGTTCAAGGTTAGAAAGATACAAAAGCAAGGAAGGTCCTTTTAAAAAACATCCTAACTAAGCAGGATGCTGTGTTTAGACCATCAAGAGGTATAAACTGATGAAAAACAAAGCATGATGTCTCGTGATCAAGATGGTAAGTGGCCACAAACAATACTTAGGAGTAAAGATGGAAACCAGTATCAAGAGCTGGGTCTCTTCAGCTTGGAGAAGAGGAGACTGAGGGTGACCTCATTAATGTTTATAAATATGTGAAGGGTGAGTGTCAGGAGGATGGATCCAGGCTCTTCTCAGTGATGGCCAGTGACAGGACAAGGGGCAGTGGGTCCAAGCTGGAAGATAGGAAGATCCATCTGAATGTAAGGAAGAACTGTTTCACTGTGAGGGTGACGGAGCAATGGAACAGGCTGCCCAGAGAGGTTGTGGAGTCTCCTTCTCTGGAGACATTCAAGACCAATCTGGACACGTTCCTGTGTGATTTAATCTAAGTGATTCTGCTCAGGCAGGGGGGTTGGACTAGATGATCTTTCAAGGTCCCTTCCAACTGTGATTCTGTGAAGTGTAATTTAAAAACATGGCTGCAAGTCAGAAGAGCAAAAACTTATTTCCTGCCAGAAATAAGCTGCCAGACTGGAGATGGACTCAAAAACAGAACCTCTGGCATCACAAGAGGCTGTTTAGGTTAGTCACCACACCACAGTGCAATTTACCAGGTTTGTGTTATTCTTCACAGTTGTTTGTTCAAAAGCCTTCAAGATATTTTAATATCCCAAATCAGATTCTTCCATGTTTAACTGGCCTTCCAGTTAGAGAGCTTTTCCAAATCTCAAGTACATTGCTCTCTTGCTGTAACTTATGCCTGTCACGCCTTGTCCTATGTCCTGCAGATGTGTAAAACAGTTCATCCCTTTCTCAGCTGATGCAGCCCTTTCCTTATTTACTTCTCCCCTACTTCTCAGCACCATCTATCACCAGAAAGGAAAAAAACACTGAAAGAATTGGAGTCTTTTCACCCACTTTCACAGTTAAGACATATTAAAATAGAAGAGGTGGCCCATGGAAAGTAACACTTGTGCATGGTGAAGTGGAAGGGAGAACCCAACATACCACTGAGAAAATAATAGCAGAGAAGTTTCTCAAAGATTACCAAACACACCAAATATACAACAGGTCATGAGATCAAAAGGAGAGGCAGGTGATACGCCACAAACCATAGCAGGGTGACAATAGCCTTTGCTATTTAAAGGCAATAGCATCAAAAAATTGGCAAGTAAGTATATTGTACATGCAAAGCACCAGAGAAACAGCATCACCAGATACAACTATGTTCTTTTCCCTGCATCTTTACCTAAGCCACAGCAAGAAACTAGTCCACGTTCCATCTTTACTGCTGCAAGTGCCCCAAGCACTTTGTTGGCACATTCAAGAGGCAGGAATGTCCATGTTGCCTCCCCTCTCTAAAGCCACAAGCTGCTGGTTGGTTCTGGCAAAGGTCAGTTGATGGGCAGAAGCCAAGTCATACAGGATTCGATCAATGCTGTTAATTTGACCTGCAAAGCTACAAACTGGAACTGAGGGTAAGTTTTCGTTGAAAATTTGGCCCCAAATTCCAACCCAGCACCAATCTTACACTAAATTTTCAGAAATCTTCGTGAAGTGGCTGAACACAGTGTTGTTTTGCGACATGACACCTGTAAGGGCCTAGGTGGGGAAATAGTTGGGGGCAAGTGTAATGAGAAAGGTTCACTATTACTGATATTGCAGAAAGATTTTAATATAACCTGTATATAGGGATTTGGAGAAAGGGTTCAGGTGAGGGAAAAAGAGGTTATATGATGCCCAATGGCAAAGGAAAGGAAAAGGGCTTTGCCGGGGGAGGGAGGGGAGATGTGCTAAAAGCTCCATTTTGTCTGCATTAAGCTTATGCTGATGGTTTCAAAATCATAATTGCTTCTAAAATAGTCAAATTATGCATTATGAATACATTATCTTGTGCATTTAGCCCTCTCTTTCTGCTGACAAAAAAAAAAATCACAAACCAATCCCGATTTCTGCAAATGTATCCATTTGAAGCTCAGAAACTGGTCTAAAACCAGATCTTTAGAGCACTGAGAGTAACACCTCAGCCAGTTCAGTTACATTAGTAGGTCAGATATATCTTCTGTTAGACAGTCCTCTCCCACATGCACATACACACACAAGTCAGTACATACTATCCAGTGTCTATATTATGGCAGTCTCCTGAACGTTTCTCAGCTTTCAAGAGCAATTGCCATGGAAATGTTGTGACAATCCCCTTGAGGCAAATGAGTGGTCTACACAACAGCATTTCTGAGCTCAAGAGGTCCCTTTTCAAGGCTATATTGAATTGAGTAAGTCACACCATTACTGAGGCAGTCTCAAGACTGGCAGTGCAAAACTATACAGTGATTTGCCAGTCTTAATCGCTTTTCAGCTCTATGCAGCAGCCCTCTGGAAGTCCCGAGACATGCTTTCCCAACACTTGCGCAGTATTTCTGAAGCATCCATTGTTAAGGGGCTGTTTTCAATTTTTCTTAGCAGTCCCTTTTGTAGCAGGGTCAGCTTTTTAAGGAGGGCTAACACTCCTTCAGTGTCAAAAGGACTCCGGTTTCTAAGAAAAAGATCCCACAGGCTAAAGATATTTTAACACATTATTCAAATAGAGTAATATTATATAATCACAGCTCAGATTATTTCTGTGCTCATTCTTCAGGACAGCTAACCTCCTCTGCAATTTCATATAGCTTTCAGGTATAAGCCTTTCAGGGGTTTAGGATTCACTTTATCCTTTCCATTCTTAACCTCTTCACATGTCTCTTCCTCACAGGTCTTCTTTCTCTCTCCTGTCCTTTGTGTGATATATAGATAATAAAAACTAGTGTATATTATAACCTGCAGTGTATCAACACACTCACACTGCACCAGAAATTATATCAACTTCCCCAGTTCGAAACATCATCCTTTATGGATATGTTTTATACAGAAGCGACTTAAGCTCTCAGTTGTTTCTAAACAGTACTCCTCACAGATCAAAGTTCAGGAGCATTTGAACCAAGAAAGGAGAGCTTGTTGGTTATATAGACCCAGCTGTAGCCCTTATGTTCACATTCACTCACACTCCTATCCACCTCCCAGAATCAAGGATAGTCTACTTCTGGGGTCTGGTTCAATGCCCCCTCCCTCTAAGGGGATTAATGCTGATGTGTCCAAGGGTGCAGTTCATTATGATGACGACATTGATTCGAGGATAACTGTTCCTGTAAGGACCAGGATAATCAAGAATTCATTTCCCATACACTACCAAATGTCACAGGCCATGGCACGTACATGGAGACCTTCATATTCAAAATTTATTTACAAACACCCTGCTCATTATGTTAGGACATTATATGTACTGTCCCTGTGTAAAGGAGAGTAATAGCATTGACAAATGTGAATAACTTGCCCTCAATGAATTGATTCTCTCTCAGGACATAATTCACTCTCAGGACACGTATCCAGCATTGTCCCTGGAGCAGTCCCTCCTCTCCAAGTGGCAATGAATTCCTACATTGTAGGCCAAGAAAGGTCTTCCCACTCAGCAGATCTATTCCCACCCCTCCAATGTCTACAAAGCCTATGCTTAACCCAGTGAGATGGGCAGCAGATCTGAGATAGTCATGATAAGCTCCACAATCCACACACATAGAGATGCTCTCAACTTAGCGTGTCCACCCTGTGTTTAGCCAACACCAAGATCCCACCATCCTCTGTTGCTTCAAGCTGTCAAATTTTGGGTCCCACTCTAGGTAGACATGTGATGAAAGTGTGAGTTAATCCTAAAGTCATGAGCCTGCTCAGCTGTCCCTCCCCAGACACGTGTAGCTCCCCATTCTGATGATAAACAATGTCCACAAAGGGAGAAGTGGAAAACGGTTTGGACTTATGTGACCAAGCATGGACCTGCAATTTTCTGATGTTTCAAATTTGCCTTGCCTGCCCAAATCCAGTATTTTTTCTTCTTGAGAGACTCATTGCTAGTATTATAATCCACACTGGCAAATAAATGTCCACATCTCATTGATTACTAGAATGACTGCAATGAAATTGCTTCCTCGCGTCTTTCCATCGTCTTTCTTAGCTCTGCTCATGTAATTTTCCACTCTATTGTACTTACTCTGAACTCCGTTTTGAAGAGCTTTTCCATTTACTGAAATACTAAGCAGTCACAACAATTTATTTGCACTTCTATTGTGCCTGCCTCCCCTTGGAGAATATCAACACAAATTACAAACATCAGTGATTTTAGCCTCCATTCATTGCAGCAATATAATCCCCAGCCTTCAGATGAGGAAAGTAAAGCGTGACTTGTCCAAAGTCATATAGGAAACTCACTCGAGAAACCAGTGGTGTCTTAAAGATGCTGGAGGCCATGGGTACTGTGAGCATGTGCGGCAGAGACATTCTGTACGCGCGGGGAGACCAGCTCCCCGAGCAGAAGGTGTGGATTCACTCCATCTGAGTCTCCAGACTTTCAGAGCCACTGCCCAGAAAGTCTGACCTATTTGGCTGCAGGGCTGCCTTTGAAGGAAGAGCCCAGAACCTGAGCCTTATGGTGCGATAATTTAAGATAAAACTGCCAAAAATAAGATCCTAATTCCTGTGCAGGTCCCTGCCTGCAGAAATTTTAGGCCACAGTTGAGGAAGCAGTGTCCACATCAACTGAAACTTTTTATTTCCATTTCTTTTCCCCCTCATCTCAGCAACACCACATGATACAAACAAGTCACTTCTACCCTGAAAAGCTGCTAATGCTTCCCTAAAAAAGATCCCATAAATGAATGCTGCACTTCCACTGGCTTTTGGGTTATTTTAGAGCAAGAAAGAATGGACTCATTCTTCCATGAATCATGGAAGACTCTAGGAACATGCATGATATAGATGTCTATAGTCCTACATTTAATACTCACCATCTGACTGGAAACAATGTCGCCAGCCTGTTAGAATGGAATCTGTCTTGCTGAACTTGGTCCCTAATTTAAGCTTTAAATATTAGGCTTATGATCACACGGAATCACAGAATGTTAGGAGTTGAAAGGGACCTTGAGAAATCATCTAGTCCAGTCCCCCTGACAAGTCAGTCCCCCTAAATTATTTCTGTCCATATGCAGCAAATATGGAAAAGTGAGGGCTTTAACAGGGAGATGTCCTGTCCAACTCAAGTGACCAAATATTTAAGAAGTACCTTAAAATTTAAGCTAGTTATCTACATAAAGTAGTAGGACTAGACCTTACCTGTATCTTACATGCCAAATTCAGCTTCTTTTTGTTTTCAATTCAAGCAAAACCATGGTCTAAACTTATTTATTTGGAAGTCAAAATTGGTTTCCATTCATAGTTCATTAAGTAAAAATCATCATATAGCCAAATTTTTTCAGCACAAATATTGTGGGAGCTGAATTTTCAGTCATTCTCACATTGAAAGCTACAGGGAGTGAATTTTCACCTTCTTATAACTGAATTCAGATTGTGCTACTTTTATAAGTTGTTTGCTCACACATCAGAAATAGAGCTACCCTGAAAATATAGGTGAATAATAGATTTGATAAAATATGTTGTTTTCACATGATAGGAACTATGTAAATTTGATTTGCATTCATTTGACATTTCATCTGAAAAAACAGTAATGAAACTTCCAAAATGGCACAACATTTCATTTCAACATTTTCAAAAGCAATCTTTTGCATTTTTTATTTTGAAATGGCTTTTTCATATCAAAATTGACCTCATTTAAAAATAAGGGGATTCAACCGTATGTGGAACGTGGTTTTAGTTGACTACACATTTTAGTTATGCCAGTATGGAGCAAATCATGTTATTTTTGGGTGCCTGCATCTCCCCTCAAAAAAAAAGGAGGATATATGCTCCAGTTCAATGTGAGTTGAGCTAGGTTTTATTCTCACCGTATTTTTAGCTCAGCTCTCAAGTTTCAAACTCTATTACTTGTTATTTTCTCATTAGATACAAAACTCAATACTCTGGAGTATTATCCACCCTATTTTTATTATTACATGTCTTTCCTTAAGGAGAAGATGGATCACAGATGGACATGCCTCTTTCTATGGATAATGCCTATGGCAATGGTTTAAATGCATCCTGTAGTTTGATAAAGATGCATAAAATAAAACCCTTGCCATCTGATGCAAGAGGCTTTGCAGTATAATAGGAAATGTGAACTTCGAATATGCACAGAAAACTCATCACACTGAGAGGATCACTGATGAAATGCTGCCAGTCACGAGTCACTCCATGAGCTATTCACTAACATTTTACAAAAAGGAAAAGTGAGTTCAGTTCTATAATTAAAGCATCCATGCCAAATCATTTGCTCTCTTAAAATAAAGCTACTCGTTATACTGTCGTTGACAGCACTTACTTTCACTTCTGGAAGCCCAGGCAGTGTTCTAACTGGCACTTGGGGGATTCACATTGCCAGCTTTAGGCATCCCAATGAAGCGCTTAAATCAGGAGGCCAATTTCCCTGGGCTCCCTGCATAATCCACGGAGAAAGAACAAAAGGAAGCAGTCACCCTAAATGCTACCTAAACCTCAGATAGCCACTCATTCTCCAGACTTTACAACCCTCACAATGCTATAGATGTTTAAAATCATTAATAAATTGGATTTGGTTTCTCTCGGTCAGATATTTAGGACCATGTATCACAGGTATCATGACTATCAGATAGGAAGCATGGACCTCTCCGCAACATCTGTGGGTCCAGGCACAGCACTATTGTGCACCTCAGACAGCTCTAGAACTAAATTACAATAAGGTCTAAGCGACTTCCTACTTCACCTCAAAATTCCCAGAAGTTTAATTACCCATGCACATTGAAAAGGACTTCTGTTTTGAGGCTAAGCATTTATTGACTGCCTAAAGCTCTACTGCAATCCAGGATTAGGCAGACAGGTGACGTTCAGAAGACTAAGTCTCTTGGAAAAGCTCCGTTTATTCTGCTCTGGCAGAAATTCCATGGGAAGCCAAACGTCCCAGTTGATGAAAAGGCTTTTTGGTGGCAGCCGAAAAAGGTAAAGTTACGATTTAACGGTAATGTTTCAAATGCACTTCAGTGTGTTTGGACTTGTTTCCCCCACAGTCGCCTCCGCCTTGTCTGGACTGAACAATCCCCCTGAGGTGACTATGGAGGTCCTTGAGATGTGCACCATATTTAGGACAAAATAATGCTATTATCATACAAATGATGCTGAAGAGCTGCCTCTGTTGTGTAGGCTACACTAAAAAAATGAATGAAAAAAAGATTAGATTCTGTGAGATCCTTCCTTGCAGGAACAATGTATTGTAAAGGAGATTTGCTTCATTTCCTTCAAAATCCCTCAGATAATGCAGGACAACGCTTTTCAATGGTTCCCACTATAAGCACTGCGTGTCTAAGTAAATGGGAACATGGTACACTTCAGAAATCATTGTAAAGAATTACTGTTTATCTGGATAAGGAAGGGTAGTCTTGAGAGCTGATTATGCCTACTGATCCGAATGTATTGAAAACTCTGTTCTCATTTTCACATTCCTCAAGTAGCAAAACTTGACATCTGTGCAAAAACTGTCCCGCTGAACAAAAAATATGGCTGCTAGTCAAACTAAAGGGGCTAGAGTTTGTTGCTAATGAAACTTTCACCACATTTTTGTCTGTCCTTCAGAGGAGTTTTGCGGTTATTGTTGTTTCTTTTTTAAGTTCCCACAGGAAATCTCAGCGGTTTTATCTGCACTTTGAGGGTCATGTAAAAGGTTGGGGCGTGTTTGAACGCTGAAGAAATTATTCAGAATGCAGATTTGTAAATGAGAGCGATTATTTACTCAGAACAATTGAGCCTGGGCATAAAAGCCAGGAAGCACATATACAGCGAGAGGGCTAGATGCCAGCTCTACGTGCTCGCTGCCTATACGGGTTTCTGAGCATCCGCATCTCTCCATCAGTGACACTAATGAGGGATGAGGGTTTTCAGCATCTCACAGGCTCTGACTGCTGCAGGGCTGTTTGCATGGACAATTCTGGGGTTTGCATGCCTGCCATAGTACCATGAACTACAGCAGCGGGGATATAGATCACCTTGCACCTGGACAAAGGCTCTACCCTTTAATACATGGCCCTGATTCTGACTGCTGTTCTTTGTTCATCTCTTTAACTCTAGAACTTCCACAGTCACAGCTATCCTGTATGACTTAACAGTATCCTGGCAACAATTTTCATTAAAGGATGGCAACGCTGAATTTTCCTAAACAGCCTTTCCCATCCTTTACAGCCTCACCCACATGCACAGAGCACAGCTGCTATCTGCTTGAAAGATTCATATCTGTTTCATGAAGAGAAACGCTGAAGTCAATCTTCTGGTCATTTCTGTGGTGAAATCAGTTGCCAGCCATAGTAGGGAGCGGACTGCAAACAGCGCCATTTTCATTATGCACAAAGAGCAGGTACTGGTGGAGCAGTCAGCTCTGCCTCTTAAAGATTCCCCGCTGCACAGAGCAGTGTAATGTAATTGTTAGCAATGGAGGGGTACATTTTCAGAGTGCTTCGCTCAGCGGTTTATTCTCCTGACTCCGATTAAAGTTAATGGGAGTCATGCAGCTGAAACCCCATGGATTGCACATGGTTTGATGACACAATACAGCTGCAAACGAAGGCAGGATTCTGAAGAGTCAGGTACAAAATGGCAAATTTTGCTCCATCTCTTTTCCAGCTCTCAGCACATTAACCACTTTTCTGCTGATCGCAATGTCTTTTAAAACCAAGCACCCTAATTCAGCAGTGAAACTGAAACCTTGTCTGTACAGCCACTAGTACCTACGGGAACACCTATATTGTGTTTTGTTCCAAAATTAGAAGGCTTTTTTATGATGTGGGCTAACGCAGGATGGTTTTCACCCTGTTGCAGGCTACTAGTAATTCCACATCAAGATATATGAGGGATCAGCTCCTGGGCATGTTTCACAGGTGCTACCGCTAACCCCTGTTCAGTGCATTGTTCAATTAACAGCAATTTTTGCTGTATGAAATAAACTTGTGTGATTTACAGGTACAAAATAATTCTTGGACAAAAGTATATCCTGAACTATTCTACAAGTCATAAACAAACACTATTTAAAGGAAAATCTGCTAAAAACTTACTTAATGGAGTGTTTAGATTTTGGTCAAGCATTATTTCTCTTGAAGACTATGAGCCAGGAACCTAGCAGTTTGTCATCTCTATTTCTTCACCCCAAAAAACCTTTCAAAGCCAAGCCATTCAAAGGCTTTCTTTCTTTTCTGGTAACATACTTTGTTTACAGCCTTCACTTTTATCCCATTAAGATCACCTTCATACTACCTTGGATGCACCACATAGGACATCCTGCCCAAACCATAGCATAGGCTGGCAGTGGAAAAACTTCTAGCTTGTGTTTTCCAGATATATTTCATATCGAACTTGGTTTCTTGAGCTGCAGAAAAGTATATCCATGACCTTCCTGTGAGTCATAGAAATCCTTGTGCTGGAAGCTGAAGCTATGCCCTAAGAGAAGATCTATAGTGCTAAATAATGGAGGATAAGGAACCATGATGGACTGCTCATCATCCACATGGTGTTTCCTCACTCCTTGGCTCTGCTCTGAACCTCTCTAGCTAGATTTCGTCAAGAGTTGACTATAAAACTCGGCCTGTGCCACGTGCGCTCAGACTTATTTCCCTTGCAGCACAGGGCCACTTATTTTTCTGAGGGTTGCAAAGATGCTTTTTTGTGATCTGCTTATGAGCCCACAATACTATTTCCAGGAGGTGAATAGCTGCACTTAAAAGGCCATTGATTTATGAATCTAACTACATTAAAATGCTTTCGGGAAAGTTGCTGTGCAACAGAAATAAGTTCCTTGCTCATATTTCTCCGTATGGAAACATGAAGAGTTCACACCAAATAAAAATAAAAATCAACGGATCATTCTGGTATCTTGAGGTTCTTATACTGCTTCACCCCAGATTCTCAACATCACTCCAGAAGATCATAATAAGAAAAATAATTGCCATCATCCTTAAGCCTGATTCTGTGCTCGCAGACATACCTCTGAATCTCTCTGGGCCACTTCTCTTACTGCCAGTATAAAGGGAAAAGCAGAAATTAGTCTGAGATAGGGAAAAGAGAAAATACTTCCCATCTCCCACAGAGAACATACACACAGTTAAAGCCCCCAGGCCCTCCATAAGAAGACATCAAAGAATCACTTCCAAAACATAATCCGGTTCCCAAAGATTTGCACTAAGAAATCCCTGCAGGAGCTGGCGATGCCAGAAGCGTTACCAATCCCCATACCAGTTCCTGCCCTGCATGGTAAGGCGTAATGTGAAGCTGCATAGGCTGCACCCCAAAGTTTTTAAGGGATACAGGTTGCTCAAAGGGAAAAGACCCCAGTAGAGATGAAAGCCCAGATGTATGCCCTTCGTTTGACCTACAGAAACCTGTCTGTCCCCCATTCTGCAAAGCTGCACATTCCTCAAAGGGAAGAAAGCTACAAAAGGAATGCTTTGCAGATAAAGAGATCTTTCACAACTTCCAGCTGACTTTTCCTCCTTACTCATTTATAAAGGCTCAGAATTTAGCATAAATATGAGGAGTGTTATTATATCTTCCCCTTCTTCACATCGAGGTTGCCATGCTAAATTACTGTTAGTGAAAGACTCTGTGGCTCACAGATAAAAGACACTATAAGAAGAGCTAACCGTTATTATTCCCGTTTAAAAAGCTAAACGAATCTGTTCACCCCCTTAAAAACACACCAAAGAGGGAGATGCAGAAAATGTTAAATCAAGGTGCATTTGATCACTCCAAACTTTCCTGAGTTCCAAAGACCCAGCATCTGTTTCTTGGGGGTATTTTTCATCACAATAAAACGATTCAGCAGAGAATGTTTCCATTCAGAATGTTTCAAATTGCTTTCCTGTCAAATGTATAAAATGTCCTGCATTATGCATAAGAAAGATTTGTACTTCAGCTTTGCTAACATAAACAGTATTTTCAGCATAGGCAACTAATAGAACAGGTTAATGCTCTGGGGTCTGTTCGTAACGCAGATGGTAATGATTTGTGCTGCTTATGTATGTGCTTCCCACATAAACATCAAGAATCTGAGTTCTTTTGTGTCAGTCCCTCAAACATTGATCTTCCTTCACACAGGCAATGGCAGCAACTCTCCATCTCCGAAGTCTTTCCAGAGTCTTCTTTTGGCCCACCCTGATTACAGATTAAGAGCTAATTGATTCAGTGGCACAGATGCATGTAAAATTAGCCGAGAACCCAGTAGGTAAGGTAAAGCATGGCTCAGTGGGTAGAGCCCCAAAAGCCATTCTCACATCTAGTTGCAGGGCACCTGGCACTGAGGAAGTTCCCATTGACATACCTCCCCATCCCCCCACCACCACCTCACCCTGCACAGAGGGAATTGTCAGGTATTTCTAAACAAGCTGGGCCATTTCCACGGCGTCATGCTTGTGCTCAGGAAGCATGTTAGTCACATTAGCATAGCCTTCTAGCCAAGTGCTCATGTTAGCGTCATGCTAAAACAGCTATCCTGTTTTTTTCAGCTTAAAGAAGCCATCTAGATCTGCCAAATGCAAGATGGCAAGGAGATTTCTGTCCTTGGTCCAAGAGGCACTGGAGGTTTTACATCTCCACAGCTTAGGGCCAGCGCTCAAGTGTCACTGCAAAGAGTTGCACTGCAGGGCACAGACATGGTTCCCGGTGCAGGCCGGTGAGATATCTAAGCTTCTAAAGAGGAGGATACAGAGCAATCAACATGCTGAGCCAGCCAGGAGCAAACGCCAAAACCTGAAATGTTGTTAGTTGCTATTGCAACACTAGGAGTCAGAGACAAACCCTGTACAAATCCATGCAGTCCTTAACTCTCATTACAGCACCAGCAGGGAATAATTCTGGGGCTGGAATGTGGGGTTTGAGTGTAATTTCTCCATTCTCCCCTGAAAACTGTATTGCTATGCAGACAACAATGCAATACCCCTGGAGCCTGAGGGATAATGACAGCCCATTTCTGTGCCACTCTGACAAAGAAGAAATCCCAGGGCTGGTTGCTATATCTTAAACAGCTTATGTACATCTCATGCACACCTTTCTTGGACGTTAGGCAAGAAGGCTCTGCATATTTGGGGAAGTTTCTATGACTTGGGTGTTAGCACACTTTTTGTTTCTTCTCTTCCTGACTCCTTAGTGCTTTCCTTTCAAACTAGGTGGAGCTCAAACCCATCAGCAACACAAATGATAGTGGGAGTTCAAAATACTATACACAAGTCTTACAGGTAACCAGTCCACACTCCTTAATGCAGCTGAAAAGACCTGTATGCCAACTTAAAAGAGAGATCTACAGAAATTTTACCAGATTTAGAAAACATGACCTAGGAGGAAGGGGTGGGAATCTCAGCTTTCTTTAGAATTGAGAAAATATCACAGGTATATGAAAAGAATTTCCACTATATAAATGATTCTTACACAGATGTGAGTTAAGTGTGCTTTGAATCTGTTGCAGACAGGCCAAGAAATCATTCCAAACATAAGGTTAAGCTCAGTGGCAGGATTATCACTGCATCCTTGTCTTGCTCCTGTACACTTCTCTCAAGCCTCTGCTATTGACCAATATTGTGTAGAGGGTGCTGGGGAAGTTGAGCCTTTGGTCTCAGCAACATAGTCATGCTTATCTTCTTAAATCCACTTAATTTGCAGCAGAGGTTTATGAAAAATTTCTTCATTTGCAGGGTAGTTAAGTGCGCAGAGAGGCCACCTAGGGAGACCATGAAATCTCCATCATTAGAGGTTTTAAAGAGCAGATTACACAAACAGCTGTCAAGGGCAGCTCAGACATATGTGATCCTGCCTTCAAGCAGAGAAGGGGACAAGAAGACCTCCTGGGATCTCTGTCTAGGATTCAGCCCCTCTTCTGAACAGCTCCAGTCAAAGAAGCACGCTCAGACATCTTCCAGCAACAACACTAGCTGTATAGCAGAATTGTCCATCTCTTTTTCTCTCCAGCATAATTCATACACCAAAGGCAGATAGATGTATGTGGGATGTGGCTGTGTCCTGCTATTCCTTAGACGTCACACATAGCAGGCAGAAGATAAAAATGTTTGGAAGTTGCTGAGTTGGGGACTAGGACACTAATTTTCAGACACTTTGTTGAGGAAGAACAATGGTTTAAAGTCAGATTTGCCTTCAACGGTGGCCCAAGGCCAAGTACAGCCCAACTGGCCTGGAGAACGTAGGCCAGTGGCAGGAGCTATTTCCTGAAGACTCAAAATAACAGTTGCCCATGCAGCTTCCCTCACTTCATTTGCTTTCTTGTACATGGCCAACAGCTTGCAAACTGGCAGGAACCCAGCAAGTAGAGGGGAAGACAGGATTCCTGCTAGACACACATATTTGCCCTCATGTGTGCTCACTTTTACAAACCATAATGCCGCAATTCTGTACCCAATACTCTCTGAACCAAACTCAGCTCTGAAAGGACCATTTTGTCCTACTAGAAGGAGAACTCCTAGTCCCATAAAACCACAGGTTGTTTGTCAGTTCGGAAAAGCTCACTCTGTAGGATCTGTGAGCAGTTCACACTTGTGCCATTGGTCTCTGGCTTTCAGGGAGCAACTGTTGTGCAGTCACAAAATCACAAAGAAAGGAAGGAAAGAAGTCAAATATTTACAGGAGGAAAAGTGAGCCTACCCCACATGGTACAAATTTAGGGATGCATTGTAGCTACGTTATGTGCACATAGCTACCGAAACAGTTTCCAACAGAATGTTTACACAGTTGTCTGGAAGCATATTGTTTGCCTACTTTTCAAAGCCAATTTATATGCAGCACACGTAGCAGCATGCATGAAAATTCAGACAAAAACACAGATGCATGCAACAATCCCTGGCCAGCTCTTGTTGCTCTTTATTGTTTGTTGCTCAGAAGAACCTAGGAGAGAGGAGGAAGGTAGCAGCTCGTTGTGCTAGGTGCTCTACTACCCCAAACTAAGAGACAGGTATTTCCCCAGAGGAACGTAAAATCACAGTTTAAGACAAGATACAACAAGTGAATGTAACAGAGTGACATACGGGGATGAATAATAAGGGAGTTTATATGTGCCAGATTTATGCTCTCATGTGCCAGATAATTGAATACATGATGCAAATAAATACAAGTCTCCTACTGAAGGCAACAAGTTAGCTGTAGTCAGCTGGCAATTTATCAAGAGCTTTGCACAGAAGATAATAAGATATTCGGAGGAGCCCAGGGAAGCTGATAGATCTGTCTGGAGAGGACATCCCGAAGAAAAGTGTCAGTGTGGGATAAAGGAAGAGTGTGATAAGGGAAGAGGAGTATGAAGGAAGTTGGCATCACTCAGGCAGCAAAGTAGGGAAGTTCAGGTAGCACAGTTGCTAAGAGGGAAGGATGTGAAAATACTGGACTAAAAGTTTTGGAACAAAGAGCTTGTATCTGACCTGTTAAAGAGAAGGTGGGACCAAGAAGGACTGCAAAAAGCAAAAGAGAATGCCATTGTCATTGCACTTTGAACAGACATGGGAGAATGAGGTCAGTGGCTGTCAGAAAAGTCTGGGTAAAAAGGGTCAGAGTCAAACTTAAGTCACTGCAGGCAAAAGCCACGTGGTGTGGAGCCACCAAACCAGTTATAGACTATGTTTGGAAGCACAGCAGTGAGGTCTTCTCCATGTTCAAAGAGGAAGGAGAAGAGGAAACACCCCTCAACCAAAGCAGAGGTAGCAGCCAGCAGCTGCGGGAGAGGGGACAATAGGGAGAGAGAGTGAGGGTTGACCAAGAGGCTGACCAACTGCCATGGCCAGTTCAAGACCACTTCATCCAAGGTCCCAAAGGACAAGTCTAAGTGAAGAAGTGAAGCTCTCCTTCGCACAAGGACATTCTGTCTCCCCACGTGCAGTTGCTGCATGGATCAGAGACAAGTCTCTGACCTCACATCCCTTGAGTTAGGTGGCATGAAAACCACTCATCAATGAAATTGCACCGAAGTCTCTGTACTGCAGTTCCCTGGATCATTGTGCAGACAGATGTCCTCCCCTCTGGGTTCTGTGGCAGGTACTATTTATGTTCAATATTGTTTATATGCCCCAAAACCTCCATAGGGAGATACCAAATCAATAAGGCCAAGAGCTGACATATAGTCATTTTGTGCCTTTATTTTTCTGTTTTTAAAAGGACAACAGTCTTTCTACAATTCTGCAAAGCCTCTTATTAACAGAAGCACTGCCATTTGCCAGGACCTATGGGGCACTTATGTGCTTTGCTGCCTGCCCTGCCCAATGCCCTGCCCAGCCACCTCCCCCCTCCAGGACGCATCTCAAACCCCCAGACCATCAGACCCCTGCAGCAGGGCTAGACTCTCTCCCCACAACACTGCCCTGCTCACATCCCAGCCCAGCCTTGACCTGTCCCCAGGCAGGTGCCTGATGCCTGGGGCTTTGGTGCTTCCCAGCCTCACCAATCCTGGCTAGGGTGGTGGGATGGGCACCACTTCCCAGGCCCTGCCATGATAGACCCCAGAGAGCCCCTGCTGCACCCTGGCATGGGCTACCTGAGAAATATTAGCTCAGGAAAAAAAAAATCAAAGTACAAGCTCAGCCTTTCCAGGGTCAAAACATCCTGACCTAACCTCTCCACACAAGATAGTTTAAGGTTTTAGAAGTACAGTGATGTTTCTGCTTTCCTTCTGGTGCTGAGATCTGACATGATTGTGTTTTATCTTCTCTGCAGTGACATTGAGGGTTACCGTGAAGAGATGGCCTCTGACACTGTCTCCACACCTCTGGGCCACTCAGTCCAGCTGGAGCCCGGTGCCAGGTCACACAGGATCTGGGCCACACCACTACTGAGCATGGTGGGAAGCCATGGCACGCCCACCTCCCCCACCACCGTGGAAGCCTCTAGTCCAGGCTAAATGCTGTTTCCAAATGTGAGGAAGCTTGAACACAAGGACCTGCCCCTGGAAAGACTTGAGAATCAGTCAATTCACCAGAAACAGTCCCACACATGCTAGCATCAACTCCCTTCCTAAACGCTGGTGAGCTGAGAAGCCTCAAAGCCCATGCTGACAGCATTTCTTGATAATAAGTGGAGACCTGCTCTCCTTCCATGACACACACTGATGGAGAGAGCAAAAAAATATTTTTTGCAGTATTTTCTTCTTCCTTTCTCAGCCAAATCTTTACTTGAGCTGATACAGATTATTCACACAGCAGCCCTGCCTGTGCTGACTGATCAGATTACTGCACCAATGCCTCCATGGCTTTCAAATTCATTTCACAGGTTTCCAAGAAGCAGATGCTGATACCTGATAAGTGGCAGCACCTGACTTCAAAACATGTCATCAGTTCATCATACTGTGATGTCTCGTGTAACATCTCAGCTTGGTGGAGAAATGTTACCCTCACCAGCTAATGTATTTCTGTGTGGGGAAATAAAGCTCCTCTTCTATGCCTGTTGACATACTGATTCACACCTTTGCATTGTTCCCAGGGCTGTTTAAGCACACGGAGCTCAAGTAAGTGCAATGATCCTGTTTCAAGCATTTGGTGCCTCAGCTTCCCATTGCATCCCAAAAGCAACTTATTTATCACAAATAGCTTTACAGAGCTCTACAGCACCGCTGAGGTTCTTTGAAATATTGTTTTTATTAAAACAAAAGCAATTGTACATACTGATTTTGATTATCAGAGAATATAGACAGGACTGCAAAGGTAACAGAAGAAAATGAACCACATGAACTGCTTTCTTCATCATTAGAGCTCTGAATTTCAGTATTATACCGACATAATGAAGGCAAGGCATTGATACATTACACTCAAAACACAATACCCATTTTTTTTTAAAAAAAGCACATATACAACTAGTTTGACCAGACTGCTTTTTTTTTTCCACAAGACCTCTTACCTTGCTGTAAGACAGAATTACCCAGGGAACAAATTGGTCCCTGCACTAAAAAGGCTCTCAGGAATCTAATTACAGAATGGGAAAACTGCTGAATAGAGGCACATTAAATAACACGGTTGTCATTCTATGGCATTACAAGATATATACCTGAAAGCCACCCATAGCCAATAATGTCAATGGGAGGATTTGCATCAGCATAAGGCAAGAAAAAAGGCTGTTGCACTGTACTGCCAGGAAAATGAAGCCATAGTGACCATAGAACATGGCTAGATTGCAATAAGACCACTTGTAAGGCCAGGTTTAGGCACAGGAATTTGATAAGAGCAGCTGAGTGGGACAGAAAGAAAGTTGATTCAAACCCTGCTGTCAGTTTTACCCCATTGGTCACTCTGGGAAGCCACTCCGCTGCTGTGGCACCTTAGGAGAGGGTTGAGCTGAGGGGAGGCATCTGTTGGTGGAGCCCCTGGAGCTGCTGTCCTGCTGCATCAGTGATGGCAAGAGCAGAGAGCTCTGTCCTATCCTCAGTCCTTTCTCTTCCCTACTTGTGGTAGGGCTTCAGAGAGCAAAGTGCATTGCTACCCACTTCCCTGAAGCCTTGAGTCAGATACTCCTGCTTCTACCTAACAAATGGGTTGCTGTCTTTCAAGCAAGCCTATTTCCTATACTATTTTAATCCTTCAATTAATTTCTCTGAGGCCTCAATTCACTCTGATGAAGATCAGTGTAAATTCATTCTCAGTTTCTGGGTGCCTTGCCAGTGGTACACTGACAAATGCACATCAGTGGCTAATTAACTTCTTGGTTGGTAGATAGGCTGTGCCCATCAATTTATGTGAACAAGTTGCAGTAAATCTATGCAGTAAATCTACCCTTAGAGGCAGGACAACTGTAAAGCACCAAGCACCAATAAACACCAATCAAAACCTAAAGAACTCAGTACTGGCAAACTCTGCTGCCAGCAATATTACTGAGCAGAGTGGGAAATTCCTTTAAAGAGGGTAATAAGTAATATATATAAAAAACACCCACAGATACAGTACCACAGGCCAGATGAACCTTAAACTGGCAATAGCACTGTCTTAAAGGCGTGTTGGATCTCTCACTTTATGTGCTGCCAATTTTATCATATGTTTGTGTCACTGAGTTACTAAGGTTGGAAGATCAAATCATATCTTAGAAGGTAACCATCATTGTAAACATACAGTTTCTGATCTGTGGGGTTATAATCCATACTACGTATTGTATCTAACTTTTTATCCAGCATGATACTGATACTACCTTGTTGGCCAGTACTCGTGTCATACATGTAGAAGATTTCCTCTTTCCTAGTGTTTATTGGTCTCGTGGCGTACAGAACACCACATAACATGAAAGTGCTGGAAACAGATGGCTTGTACTGTCTTGTCTGCCAAGTATTTAGCACATCAAGTGTGGTCTCATTGAGTTTGCTAATCACAATGTTACCCATGTTATTTTCCGTTGAATAAATTACCCATAACCCACTTTCATCCACGGCAAAATCTATGTCTTTCCATGATGTACCTGCATAAGAGAAACGGTTACCAATAGCAGCATTTGGAAGCTCCTTTCTCAAAACCATAGTGTTTTGTCTTAAATCATGTTTCACCATGTATCTTGAACTATAAGAATGATAGTACAAGAAATTATTATAAAGGACAGCACCACTTCCTTCCCCATACGTTACTCTCCTTTCGTATGTGGGCTTAAACAGCAGCAAATCATCAAAAGAACTATAAATTCTGTAGTATTCCAAGTATCTCCCGTCTGTGTTCAGTGGTGCAACCCAATAGACTTCTGTATCTGGATTAGAGGGAGAGTAATCTCTACCCCAGGAACCATATTTGTAGGAAAATCCTCTCCAGTTCAGCTTTACAACATAGGGCTGGCTGACATTCATCACTCCATGGTGAAGGCAGCTGCCTGTAATTAAAGACAAAAGAAGAAAAACAGTTTTTTCCAGTGTTAGCACTAGGAGAGAGGGTTTGTGTACTGCACTTTGGTGGCAAAATACCGACATAAACTCATAGCTTCATGTGTAAAAGGCTCATTGTTGGCCAAGGTCAGCAACCGTGTGTCATTAGGTGTTCCAAGTTGATTTGAAAAGTTAGTTAAAAAGAAAAAAGATAGGGACATCCATCCTCAGTCAGGATTAATTCACAGAAAATAGGTGCTCACTATGCAGGTCTAGACAAGGGACAGACTTCTGTTTCTGCCCATTTGAGGCATGCTAGCTTGATGCACTAGGAAATCCCTCAAAAAATACAATTGCAAAAGCATTTTATGTTATTTTCTACCTCGGTGGAACTGAGAGCATGGGAGTCAGGGAGAAAAGAAAGTGAAGCATCTGATTTCTGTGTGTTTCACTGAGGAGGGGGAGGAAGGCGCAGCAGCAGCAGTAATTCCATTACAGTCACATTTCAGGTTAGCATTCTGCCACCAGAATCACAGCTTCTCAACAGTGTGTCACAGCTGCATGGTGTCTGCCACCTCAGGCCCTCAAAGAAATCTGCAGGCAGTAGCAACCGCAGCCTGGGAGATGTAGACAGTGATTACTCCAAGTTTTCATGGGAAGCAACTCTGAAAAGAATATGACTGCAAGCTGAAATGGAACAGCTCTGTTTTCCAAATATCGATTACAAAGTCATTTTCAGGATCATGGAGCAATCCTTATTTTTTTTTTCATTGTGCTATTCAGAATCTTTGGCTTTTTGCACCTACAGAACATTTTTCAGAATGAACTGCTGGTCTGAGTAGATTTTTTTCCACACTTAACTACAAACAAGCAATACAAAATGAACATTCAATTATGATGAACATTTCTTTTGGGTTTGTATGTCAAGGTTTTGGTAAGGGGGGGCAGCTGCATGTGTGGCTGCTTCTTCAGGAAGCTGCTAGAAGCTTGCCCTAACTTTGACAGACCCAATACCAGCCAACTCAAGGATGGACTCGCTGCTGACCAGAGTCAAACCAACCCATAACAGAGGTAGCACCAAAGTGATAACATACTTAAGGGGGGGGGGGGGAACCAAAAAGCAAGCAGCAGCTTTTTGTGCCACAAGTAAAAGGAGCGAGAACATATAAGAAACCCTGCGGACACTTAGATCAGTGAAGAAGTTGGGGAGGAGGTGCTACAGGATCCAGAGCAGAGATTCCCCTGCAGCCTGTGTTGAAGACCATGATGGGGAGCAGAGATTCCAGCTGCAGTCCATGGGGGACCCCATGTTGGAGTAGATGGATGTCTGAAGGAAACTGTGACCTGGTAGGAAGCCTGAGCTGGAGCAAGCTTCTGGCAGGACCTGCAGCCCATGGAGAGAGGGGCCCATGTTGGAGCAGGTTTGCTGGTGGGACTTATGACCCCATGGGGGAATGTAATGGAGCAGTTTATTCCCGAAGTTCTGCATGCCATGGAAGCCAGGCTGGGGCAGTTCATGAAGAATGGAAGCCCTGGTGGGAAGGAGTCACACTGGAGCAGGGGAAGAGTGTGAGGAATCTTCCCCTGAGGAGGAAGGGGAGTCAATGTTTGATGAATTAGCTACAACACCCATTTCCTGTCCCACTGTGCCACTAAGGGGATGAAGGTGAGAAAACAAGAATAAAGTTGAGCCCAGGAAGAAGGGAAGAATGGGGGGAAGTCTTTTAAGATTTGGTTATATTTCCCATTATCCTACTCTGTTTTGATTGGGTAATAGATTTGATGCATTTTATTCCATGTTGAATCTGTTTTGCCCATAACACTAATTGCAGAATGATCTCTCCCTGTCCTTATCTTGACTCCTGAGCCTCTCAATAGATATTTTCTCCCCTGTCCAGCTAAGAGGGGAGTGATAGAGCGGCTTTGGTGGGAGTCTGGCCTCCAGACAGGGTCAAACCACCACAATGCTCTTTGGAAGAAAAAAGTCCAAATTAATTTGGACACAGGAAATACTTGCCTTTACTCCTGCTGAATGTTTCTGACATTCCTGGTTCCTGATAAATTCTCAGCAATGTAAGTCACTGGTGAAAAAATTTGCCACTCATAAATTGGCCTCTCACAAGTCCAAAGCTGCCACTGGCAAAAGCCAGCATTTTTTCCCCAAGTTTAAACATTAGCTTTTTGTCTTACTGCCACAAAGTTGTCCCAGTTTTTTCATTGTAAGTATATGTTTGCTGGAGGTAATGAAGACAGAGATGTCAAGTGACTAGTGCCAGCTCACAAGCTTAGTGGTAATCCAGCATTTCCCAGAACAGTGGGGTGCTCTAGCCACTAGACGGCCTTCCTTATTAAAGATGGAGTGTAATATGAATAGACCCAAGTCTCACATGTCATTCAATGGATAAATTAATGGTCACAACTCTTTGAGGTTCATAATACCTCCCTCAGCACAGGAATTTCATGCACGACCAGCTATGGCATCAATGATGGAGGTCAAACTTATCATTTGAGGTTTTAGTATTCTGCATGGGTACCATGTCATGATTGCTTACGGCCTGTACAAAAAGAACGGCTGTTCGTAGGCTCAGTCATACGAAGAAATGTCTAAAGTATAAATAACCAATGTCTTTGCACAAAGGCAAAAGAGAAATAACAAAGAGAGAATTTACCTTTTGCCCTCAAAGCCAACCATCCCTATGCAAGGCCAGACAATATTTATGGAGCTGAATTGAACACTCCTAAAGCCACTGACAGAAAAAGATTAGGAGGTATTTTGTGCTCAAAGGCATCCTAGTCTATCCAACAAATAGTTGGAAATGTGAAGACAGACCAGCCTGAAGTATTCTACTTGGAATAAGACTGTGAAACAAGATATTTAGTAAAAAAAGGACTGTTGCAAACACAGCGAAATCTTGTTTTGATCTGCTTTGGCCATGGGGATGGTGTTCTGCTTCTGGGACAGCCAAACTTGTGGCTTGAATGTTAGAAAAGGACAACATTTGTGCTAATGTGCAAAGCCAATTTGGCCAGTGAACTCTGCACATCTCCTTCCTCAAAATGTAGAATTTCTCTCTTTCCACTACATGACATGTTCACCCCTCACAACCTTGTGCTCTCTTGTCCCACTGTCTGCAGGGACACATGATTCACCTGCAGCATCATCTCAACATCTGCGAGGAAGGTGGGAAGCAGCTTTGTATTAAATACAAATCACTATGCTGAGCTAAATCCTTGTGTTCCCAGGCCACATTGTCAAACTCCTTGGGGTCAGTACTGCCCATGGCAGCAGTTCTGCATCACTGAGTTCAGAGATCAAGGTAGATAGGGTGACAGGAATTGTGAAGAGCCTCATCACCTCCCCCAGTCCCTTTTGTATCCCAAGATTCACACAGGAGAAACGTGGGATGACCCTGATTGAACGCTGCTTCATTCCGTGCCACTGAGAACCGCAACAAATCAGCATTCCTGGCTTGGAGCAGATGAGCATTTAAGCATGTACTTAAGTGCTTCACAAAGGATGAGACCCTGGAGCAGAAACCTTCTTTCCAAATATAGCACATGGAGAAGGCACTCTGTATGGCTAGCCAGGCTGTGTGTCTGCAAATGGCACATAGCATGGCCAGCAACATGGCCTCAGCACTTGGCACAGATACCAACGTTTGGAGGTGCTTATACCTCAGCTCATGCAAAGGAGGAAAGGCAGGCAGTGCAAAATGGCTTGCAGCCTGCCAATTCCATAAATCAATTTGAACTGGTTTTTTTTTTTCCTCTTATATATTCTTCTATCTCTAGTATTGTTCCCTCTGGCATGAGGACTTCATTCAAAACGGTGACATATTGAATATATTACTGTGGTTAAATCTCAATAAACTTATCTCAGAATTAAATGGTTATTAAATGCTCTAAAACTCTTCATTTGTTTAGAAAAATATAGCACTGAAGCTTTCAGGTAGTGAAGCACTGCTAAGCTCATCTGTATGCGACCTCAAATAATTTTTCATGTCATTAAGCAGAACACAATTCCAGATTTATTTTAATAATTCATACATTGTTTCATAAATAAAAAACAAACGTGTGTTCAGCAGAGAGACCTTTTTTTACAAAAGAAATAATAAATTATTATTTCTTCCCTTAAAGAGATCTCTCTGCTGAACACTTGTTTGGTTTTTATTTATGAAACAATGAATTATTAAAATAAAGTTAGAAGCGTGTTCCGTTTTAATGACATCAAAAATTGTCTGAGGTTTCTATAGACTATGTGCTTCATTTTGATTTCCTTTAAAACTCTCCCAGAATTTATTTATTTATTTTTTAAAACAAAAAAATCTCTGCAGTAGTCAGGGGGTGATCTGTCTTCTGCACAGGTTCAGAAGAACTCGTTTATTTAATCTAAACTTGCCTCTCTGTCTGGATCTTGGAGGTGGGTGGGAAGGGAAATGCACAAAGGAAATAAAGTGTCATGTAATTTTGTAAATATTAGGAGGTACTTGAAATAAATCCATATGCATTATTTAAACTTTCAAGTTTTTAACTCCTTTCTCCACTGGTTTAGGCCACTGATAAATAACATCCTGGTATTTTTGCCTTCCTTTGCTTCATGCTTATGCAGCAAATAAGCAAGAGGAGGACTAACAGAGGTGCATACACACTACTTGTCAATAGATAAAGAACCAGTATCTCAGCTCAGTTGCTTACTAATCATCCTGATCCAGCAGAAAAGGGCCTGGCACTTCATTGTCAGGACTGGAGTAAGCCTGACTTGCTTGGCTGGTGAGATGCAGAACTAAGCATCAGACTCATCCCATTGGGTCTCGCTTCACCCACTCTGAAGCACTCATAGAGCACATCAGCTTCTCACTCCAACAATACAGGTTCCAAAAAAGAACAAAAATAATCCGGCAGCCTCCCTGCCCCCGCCACTGATCGCAGAAGAGAAGGGACCACAGTTTGCCTGTGCAGCTGAACATCATGAGACAAGATGGGGCCCACATTTAAAGGAACTCCCATGAGGGACACAAATATCTGGAGCAGGCTGATGCTACTCCCATATGTGCTCCCATGCACCAGAACTGCACCCTCCTTTTCAATCAGAAAAACCACTGCACCCAGATGTGTGAGCTGTTATCAGCCTTACTGTGGCTTGAGACACAGGAGACAGACCTGCTCAGGGAAAGACTCATCTTTGCTCCTGTCTCTTGCCTCTGCTCAGTGCTCATCTTTTGCACTGTCTCACTGTCATACAAAGACCCACACAGACACCTGAGTCTTCACCAGTATCACAGGGCACAGACACAGGCTGACAGCTGCGTCAGAGAAGACTTAGGTTGTCAGTATCTAACAGGGGATGAGGTGGAGGGCTGGAGTTCATCTACCTTCAGGCAACTAAAAAAAAACTGGTGCCTCAGCTAAGGTCCCTCCATTGCCAGTGGAAAAGTGTATATGTCTCCAGGAGCCATTCAGACGGTCCTGGAGAGGAGGCACCAGTGAGCTGCTTTCAGGTGCCTGTAGGCATGTCTCTCCCTTTGTGTAAGGATGCATTTGTTTCAAAACACAACCCAAAGCACTCAAAAAAACTACGGATGTCTTGGGTACGTAGAGAGCAAAATATAAGGTAAAAGTGAAAACACTCTAAGACTCCAATAAGATTGTGATAGTTTCAGCATTAGGCTACACCAGGTCTTCCTGCTGAGACCTATTCACCAGTAACTTGAAATCCTTAATTTCTAAAGGTATAAAAACAGTTTTGTTTTGGTTTGGTTTTTTTTTTTTCCTTTTGAAAGGAAAGTTTCCTCTGAGAGTTCCATCTGACTCACTTCTCTCTGCTGCCTCTCTCAGATCATTTCGGCAAGATGTGACAAAGAATCTGCTGCAGAGTCCTCAAAGATCCATCCTGGGGTCCTTTCTCTCTATACCTGCCCTGATGCAACAAGATGAGACCAACACAAAAGAAGAATGAACTGAAAACTATTTCTTCCCATTGGAGTGAGGAGGAGAGAGGTCCCAGGAATTGCTGCAGACAGTGAGGATGGTGAGGATGGTTAACTGCGTTTACTGAGGTGCATCTCAGACACTCACCCACCTCTGCAGTGGGAGAGCAAGGCAAGCGGAGACCAGTGATTTCTTTCTGCTGTGTTGTTTGAGAACAGGCCTCCTCACCCTGAGAAATGCAGCAGCAAAAGCCTTGGAGAAAAGGGTCAAAGGGGCTGCAAACTACAGCACCAAGAAGCAAGATGCTTTAATTAAACTTGCCCATAGACTCATGGTCTTAGACAGCTTGGGGATTAGCCAGGCTCTCTCTAGTTCATGTTGCCTACTCAAAATATGCTGGAGAGAGGATGAAGGGGGAAGAAAATGCAGTCTGAAAACAGGACAAAGAGTCTGTTTAATACAAACATTATAAATATAAAATGAATGTAAAAGCAGGGCAAGGCCAAATGGTTTGGCAGGAATTCAAGGCATCCAAGCTTGCAGAGAAAACATATGGAAATTGTGTTCAAATGCGTAAACAAGTGCTAGAGAGTTTCAGGGGCCTAGGTGTGAGCATTCATGCAAAGCCTCCAAAATGACCATCTAGAAAATGCAGCTCTCTCACATACTTACTCCATCTCTCCAAGCAACAACCTCTTCCTGCTACTACTTGTTTTCAGATACAGTCTGCAGGACATGTAATTACTCTACAAAGTTCTCTGCCCAGAGAATATTTCTTCCCTGCCAGGCATATAAATCCAATCCCATATGGATTAAGAGGGATCTGATCCAATATGACACCTGTGTTATCTGTATAGCTGGCATCTCCCAACAGGCAGGAAACTTGCCAGCTCCACAGTTACTCTGCCAGTCCCTCATGCCAGCCTCAGAGGTAGCTCACCCCAAAGGTAGCCATGACAATACACCCACACCCATCCTCCAACCCCTACAAGGTTTCTATTGCTGTGGGCAGAAGATAAAGTCACAGAGAGCACCAGGGGATGTCCTCAGCTGATGTCAGTGGTTCTAGTTCTCTGGAAGTCAATGGAGCTATCATTATTCATGACACCAGCGTTTTTGGCCTTCTAGTTTATTTTCTGCTTTGCAGTTCCCACACAATGTAGCGACAAGCAAAGCTGCCTGAGCCAGGTGGCAAACCAGTCAGGAGTAAGGCAATGCTAAAGCAATACAACTTTGGTCCAGATAAACTCTATCCATCTCCCAGTTGTGTCCTGAGAAACAATACTAAATATTTCTGTTATGGTCACAGTCCTATGCAATTGCATTTACCCATCCCAGAGCTACCATGCAGCTCTGGACAGGACTTGCCTATGCCTGCATAGAGATGCACTGTGAAGCACAGACCTCCTTTTCCTACTCTGACAAGGCTCCTATGTCCCACAGATGCACACTCCAAACATCCAGGCATAAAAGCAGCCCTTTCCTCCATCACTCCTGGAAGGACATAGTATTCTTGTTCCAGAGCTCAGTACTTTCTCACCGAAACAAAGACTTGCTGTAGGCTTGAAGAGAAAGAGGCTGTTTCTTTCCACACACCGTCACCCTCAATAAATCAATGAGATGCCCTTCAAATACTTTTAAAATGTTTCTTTTTCTTTTCTTTTTTCTTTTTTTTTTCCCCATTGAAATGTTTTAAGCTCTTCGTTAAGGTGCAGAAAAGGGCTTTGAGATTTTTGCAGTGCAGGGTTTTGTTTCACCTTTCTCTCCTGAGTGATTCCGCAGATGAGGTCTTACTCCTGCATACTGCCGGAGAAGTGCAACAGCTGCCCGCACTCCCACAAAGCCCTAAGGAGATCGCAGTGGGAAAGGCTGCTGACCCTAAGGGAAGCTTTCATTTCTGCCTCCCACCTTCAAAGGAGATGCTTGAACTTTCTGATTCACTTTTCTGTGAGGGGAGGTAGCTGCTGGTAGGTGCAAATCTGTGCTCCCTGCAAATAGGACACCACTCCTCCTGTTTTATGGACTACTCTAGCTGATTGCTAAGCAGTCCCTGGGAAGCAGTACCCTTCCCCTGGGTATTGTCTACAATAGAGCACCTTCTCTTTTACAATACCCTATCAAAAGGAAGCCCCTGTGTATGAAACAGTTTGATAAATCTGCCTGTCTGTAAGCAAGTGGGATCTTAACCTGGCAAATCTAAACTGGTGTTTCCTCAATGGTTTGGTCCAGTGTATCTGTCATGGATTTGCTCCAGATGAGAGCCAAACACCACGCAGCTGTTGTCTCTAAATTTGGGGCGGTGGGGTAGAGAGGGGAGGGGTAGGGAGAATGAAGAAAACCAGCAAAGAAAGACAAACCTCACGTGTTGGGATAAGGGCAGTTTACTGGGACAGTAGACAGAGATAAAAATAATAGGACTTTATAGCAAAATTTATGAAACTGGTGATACTGGATGCAATTTCTCACCAAACTGCACAACTCAGGCCATACAGCAAAGAGCCAAATGAGAACTAGACCGTCCCCAAAAGCATATGTCCTGAAGCACTGTCCTCCTCCCCCCTGAAGTGCCCCTTTATACTGAGCATGAACGTAATTGGCATGAAATACTCTCCTTGGCCAGTTTGGGTCACCTGTCCTGGCTGTGTCTACTCCCAGCCCCCCCTGGGTACTCCTCGCCTCCCCTCCCTTCTCCTTAGCAGGACAATAAGAACAATTGAGAAGTCCTTGACTGCTTGGCAACTAGAAACTTCGGGGTGTTATCAGTGCTGGTCTCATCCTGACTCCCAAACACAGCGTTCCACCATCTGGTAGAACAAAAATTATCCTAGCTAAAACTAGGACAGTATCATATCTGATTCTTAAAATTTCTCAGGCTACAATTCACTGATAATGTAATTTTTCAAACTGAACACACCACCGGGACAAAAATTATTCCAGTTGTAAACTAATTACCACATGCTCTGTGACTGTTGATACTTTGATAAAACTGCACTCTGGGAACCACTGATTTAAACTCAAAACATAACCTTTCCTAGTTAATAAAATGGTAAAACCCTAGTTCCACTGAAATCGGTAATAAAGCTCCCACTTACTTCCCTGAGACCAGAATTTCCCCCCAAGGTTCTTGACCTTCTGATTTAGAGGAAACTTTTTCCTGTGAAGCAAAAGTAATCTTCATGCAAAGCTGCCTTCCAGAGCTTACATACCAACAGCTTCAGTGGGCCAACTGTTGCTCATACATTTCCCAAGGAGCATTAGAGCAAAATTACCATAACTAAGGTCACTTTCACAGAAACTATTAAAAATCAAAGCTGATCAGGAAAAAAAAAAGCATAGTTTCCAAAATCAACAGCAACAACAACAAGTTTGGTGAAAGAGATGGAATGTGGCAATTCCCTTTTGCACTGCAGATGAGAGGAAGATTACAACTTTTTCCAGTTGAGAACAGCTACTATGTCTAGAAGAGCTTGTTTCCTGCCCTTGTTTTCCTTTTGAACCGGCTGATGAAACATCAGGAGCTGTCTGCTCAATTTTTCAAGAGCTAAGTAGTATCATTACAATGGTATTTAATATTAACAAAGAGAAATCTGTGCATCTGTTCTATCTGTGTGTTGTGTTGTTTCTTATCTGACATACAAATGAAACGCTTACCTGGTGGGAAATGAGGGGGCACTGTGGTTTTGTTTGCGTTCTCCTCACACTCTTTCAATCGATTCTGCAGGGACACGATTTCTCGACGAATCGCAAGGATATTGTTCTTGTCCAGTGATTCTAGTTCATTTACCAATATAGTCAGATTTGTGATCTAGAGAAACAGAAGGGGGAAAAAAAGGCAAGTTTAAATTTCTGTCAACTTTATTTTACAGATATTTGTAGGCAGTGTTTAACATATCATGGAAGATGCTGAAGAACAGGTTTTAAGAAATAACCCTAAGAATAGATCTTATCCTGAACTTTACATTTACAGCAGAGGTATGTCACCACAGGATGTGCTTTAACACTCAGTTGTGTGCCATAATGCAAAAATATAGCGCTATTTTATACATAGCATAAAATTATCCAGTAAGTCTGAGGCAAGTGCTAGCTGTTACAAGTAAACGTATTTATTCCAAGCTTTTACAAAAGTGTCTGGAAATTTTATTTGCAAAAATAAATGATGTTCTGAATCACCTACTTGATCATCTAAAGGACAATGAAAAAAAATTATATTTCATTTTCCATCTAAAGTAATTATTCTCTCTAGGTGAGTGATTAATTACAGTTTTGAAAATGTGATTTATAGTCTGCTGGGAAGGTGATAGTCTTTCCCACTTCTTGATTTCATATTGATTGGGCCACTGCCCTAGCAACCAGAAGCTAATTTTATAATTATCTAAGTTAAAGCACAGAGGCTTTCAAGCATGGGGGTCTATAAATTAGTATTTATTATAATAATTTAATCAGTTCATGTATGTAATACTCCACAAAACTGTTAACTTTTGCCAGGTAGTTGGCAAAAATGAAGTGGTCCCCATTTGTTTCAGGGTTTCTTTGCTTTTCTATGCCCTATGTGAAGGAAAAAGATGTTAATACATTTAAGGTGAAGCTTTCTTTTAATTTATGCTGATGAAATTCTAAAATAATTCCACTGGCTGGAGAAGATATAGGCTACATTTCTTCAACCTAAACACCGAAGAGAGAATAGACATTTGAATCTTTTGTGGCTAATTAAGACTGTGGCATTACCTCTAAATATATCTGCTCAACGATGACATTGCTTCCAACAAGGCTGGATTTCAGCTGAGTGACCAGTCTCTCTAGGTCATTGATTTCCACTTTCAGTAACTGGAAGTCCAGTTCTGTGTAAGACACACTGATCTGCTCCATATGCTGCACTCTGATGGTTAGATTAAAAATCTGCTGCTGATATAGTTCAACCATTTTTGAGTACTCTCGAACCTTAAAAAAAAAAAAAAAAATAGTATATATTCAAGCCCAGGTGGGGAAATAAAACAAGCCTGTTTGATATCTATATCATATTTCTGAGTAGCTCATTCATGTCTTCCACATTCTTGACATATATATTCTCTACATAAGATGCATATATTAAGTTCTCATCAGACACATTAAAAAAAAGTGAAATTTAACCCTTTTTCATTGTTTTCAGTTCCACAAAGTCCACTCATAGAATCACAGAATATTAGGAGGTGGAAGAGACCTCAAAAGATCATCCAGTCCAACCTCCTGCCCAAGCAGGATCATCTAGAGTAGATCACATGGGAATATCACTCAGGAATGCCTGAGGATAACCAAAGGCAAAATTTTACTTGAAGCCTTCCTTTATTTTTTTTTTTTTTGTCAAAATTGTCCCTATGAGCTAATTTTATCCTCAGTATGTCAGAAAATTACATTGGTGAAAAATTTATTAGGAAATCTGCAGTCTCTAATTTCACAAAAAGCAACCCAAGGAGGCTGAAAACTGCAATAAAGGATTCAAAAATTTCAGTTTTGTTTCCTATTAACTTGGAATCTGAATAGTATTTTACCCTGTGTACATCTGAATTGTGTCAAAAGTTGGCAGAACTGGTTTGGGGTTTGTCTTAGGGCAGGGGAGAATGTTTAAAAACAGTGTTAAAAATCTGGTTTACATGGAAGTGTAAAATTTATTGCAGGCTTTAGCTAAAGAAATTTGCACAGCAGCCTTTTCAGCCTTTGAACCATTAAACAGTTGTCCGGATAAATATATTTTCACACATGTATCTGCTGAGGTAAAGGTCACAGCACAAGCATTGTGATGCAGAATGCTAAGAATATTATATGGATTCAGAACACTCCTTGCAAAATGTTAATTCCTTGAAATTTAACGCTAAAAAATATAAAATTTCTCTCCTATGTTCTTCATAAATATCATGTCTGATTTCCCTTAAAACAATATAGTTATCTCACAAAAGATAAGTAGGAATAAATGTAATTAGTTTGTTGCACCACTAACTCCATATTTGTACTCTCAGATAGTGTTTGCAGTGTAAGTCCCCCTATACAGCACTATGACTTCCATAGCTATTACTTCTTTGACTGATTTTTAGCTCACATCATCTCAACCATTCCTGCATTATCTTAACATAAACTGAAAATCAGTATTTTTCCCCAATGGCCTCTAAAATCCTGCAGTAGTATGAAGACTGTAGACTCACTCTTCTCCTTTTCTGGCAGCAGCTGCTGGGATGAGGACCCCAAAACACACTTATCAATAATTCTTTTAATTTTGATCCAATCCTTGTGTATCAAGGAGGCGTGGAAATTCCTGAAGGGCAGAAAGGACTGTTTCACATCATAAGATGTGAATTTAAGATGTGATTTAAGAAGGAGAACCATAACTGACAAGACCCTCTTTTCGAAAGTATAATTTTAAATAGTGGCACTATTCAGATTTATAGTGGCACTATAAATCTGAACAAACCCCTCTGCATGAACATACATAAACAACAAAACCAGACTGCTCAATCCTGTGCATTTAAATCAGGGTTTGAAATAGATCTGGTCTAAACACGTGCGGCCAGAGTTTGAGCTGCTCTGATATAAGCTGGCATGTCTCCATAAGCTGCAGCAGAAGCATCCTGACGCATAACACTGGATGTCCTAGATCTCCCATGACAAGCCTGGCTATCTTCAAGCTTAGGAATAACTAAGCTATTTTTTGACAATTAAGAATTTTTTAAAACAGTAATAGTATGTAAAGACTTAGACCTAAGTCTTTGTATCTGTCTGACAACAAAGGCAGCTGGGATCTCTCTTGTCCTAATTGTCCCCATCATCTGTTCAGGAGGGACCAGTAGATCTGGAAAATGATCTTGGAAAATCCAGATGTAATTCTACCTCACAACTTCACTGATCACCGAAATCAGTTTGGAGTTGAAAGATATCCTCAAAAAACATTCTAATAAAGTTCTGTGATGGTCAGGATTTAAACTATGTGCCTTGAGTTTGCACAACAACTGAAAAAAAGTGCAAGTATATATTATTTCAGCCTAAGAAATATAAAACAAGCCCATGTCTGAACAAAACTGAACTGTTGTGTGAAGCCACTTATGCCAAAGAGATATTTTGAAATCTATCAAGGCACTAATGACCTTTATCACAGTAGTACTTACACCAATACTACTACTACTAATAATAATGCTGCAATAGCGACCCAATGCTCAAACCACTGAAGTGGACTGCTGGAATTAGCAATGGCTACTCATTAGCAGCAAGCCTGTGAATTTGGAGTTTTCTCCATGGTGTGGAGAGCCTGGAAAAAGTTCTGAGGGCTGGAACAAAGTGTACATAGTTATTTCAGCCCTGATTGCAGAGTGCTGCAGGACACGGACCTGAAGTTCTCCTCCCACATCAGAGAGCTTTCACTCAGTCAGCCATCTGGGCCATTTCAGGACATGTCAACACCATCCAGTGGAGTATAGCTGCAAGATATCCATACAAGTTGGGGCTGAACTGGCCCCAGCCCTCCACAGCACTCTCTGCAGCATCACAATGAACATTAAGCTAAAAAGGTCCTCTGGCAAATTATTGGACAATTTTCTCAGCAGTGCTGCTCAAACAGGTCTATACTGATTTTGCTGACAAATCTAGCACATATGTCAAGCATTGCAATGCCCTGTGTGGACATTCCCACCTGCTCTGATCTGGCTTAGGAGTTTCTCTAGTTTAGAATGATCAGTTGAAGAAGGAACGTGATGTTCCGTTGCTTGGCAGATAGATTTAAACAACTTTTAATCCCTGCTCTTCTACTGTAGCTACCTGCTAGGAACTGGCTGTTGTCTCTTGACACAACGGCACAGAAATTCTGTGCATGTTCTATATTCAGGGATACAGACCAATAACTGGTACCGATTGTTGCCACATTTGTTGTAAAGGCTGAAGTAGGATATGATGGGTGCACAGGGCCTCCTGTATTAGCCCCTTACAGGAAGAAAATGGAGCCATGTGAGGCATATGTAGGAAAAAAATTGCTCAGTTTCAGTTTTTCCTCCTTTCCAAGCACTGTCACCCTCATGAAATGAAAAGGCCAGGAAAAATCTGCTACGCTCATTTACTGTGTCATTTACCTGCAACTGGTATTTATCAACACAAGTCCTGCAGCATGCAAGCAGACACTTCTCCAGCACGCATTTGGAGAGAACACAAGCAGAAACAAGGGTGCAAGATGAAGATGCAAAAGAAGAAAATAGGAGGGCTGAGGGAAGATCATCAACAAAATCGCTTCTCTATAAATCGACTCAGCCCAGAACACTGGCTTTGGACAGGCCTGACATCTATAGACCCGTAAGGAGCAAGGTTGGCAAACCATCTGCAAGCTGACACCAAGAAGAATTCCACCACAGGTTAACCTATTTTGTAAACAGCTGTTTCTGACAGAGGGCAGACATACTTTTTTTTTTTTCCTCCTTTTTTTTGTTACATGATGGTGTTGTGGCTGTTGTGAGCCAAGTTCTGAAAGGCATTGTCTTTCCTTGGGTTCACGTGTTGATCCATCCCTGTTATGGAGGTCTCCTCTCCCCTTTCTTATTGAGAAGAGCAGCCAATTCCCGCTTTGCTTTGAAAGGTTAATTTTCTTCTGTAATCATAATTATGCTGGCAAAGGTTGATGTGACAGAGGAAAAATTAGTCTGGTATTTTCAGCCTACGGTTTGTACTCATTTGGCACATGAAAGCATCTCTTTATCTGCGAGGTTCCTTGCCTGCTGATTCTATAAAAGGACCCCCTTGCTTTTTGAATTAGCCTACAATCAGAGAAAAGGTTAACGATTCAATCAGGTTGTTTATCTAGGATTTCTAGCACATGGAAAGCATCCTTAAGAGGGTCCAATCCTGCAGCTCCTACCCAGGAAAAGCTCCCATGACTCTCAAGGGTGTTGCAGAAGAGCAAATAAAGCATAGATTCTCAAAACGCAGCGCTCCATAGAAGTTCCCACCCCTGTGGTGAGTCTAGGTTATGTTTCAGCATAATTCCCCGGGATTTTGCTCAGGATCATTTCTAATAAAAATCAATAATGAGAACTGGGCTTCCCTTCATTTAATTATTTCCTTCTTTCTACCAGCATTGCCTTGGCAAAATCAGTGTAGAGGATTGTGTAAGGAGAATCTTTTCCACAACTGGAAAGGAAGAATTTTTAAGCATGGAGACTCGTGTATCACAAGGGATCAGATTATTTGAGTTCAGATACCAGTAGGGCAGTGTACAACACCTTCTTTTCTGCAGAAAGACATTATAACTGAAAAATCTTCCCCGCAGAGCTACACCAAAATGTAATCTGTTCTTTTTCCTTTCTGACCCAAAGCATCTCTTTGCCTGGATCACACCAAAGTGAATGTCACACTTCTAACTAGATGCATTGTAACACTGCTTGGCTGATTGGTCTGATTGGACAGGATGAACTTCAGCAAAGCCTGAGTTAGGTAAAGAAATTTCACTGTCTGCAGCAAGAGTTGAAAGCCAAGGTCAGTGTCTACACTGTGGTACACTGCTGGGCACCTAAGGATGACAACACAGTTACACCAATTGACACCAGCTGGCAACCAATACATTAAAGTCCACAGTGGGGATTCAGCTTGCTCTGATTTTAGAGTTGAGTTTCTCATACAAATCTGGACACCTAATTTTGGATATCTATAGTAACCTGTGTCTTTATATGAGCAAGCTGTCTGAACTTAATGGAGATCTGAGGTTGTCCTCACAGAAAGGTCAAGCAGCACTTGAGATGCTCTGCAGATCTGCATGGCAGTAGCATGCAGATATGTCATACATCCTAAAGGAAACATGCACCATTCCAATGAAAGTACTGTTAAGAGACTGGTTACACCAGGGAAAATGACTGGAAAAGGGGTTACTCAAACTCCTTGAAGAATCAAGTAAACTTTCTGGATGGAGATCAAGACCCTCATCCTGTCCCAGTCCAATCAGCTTAAAAGTCTGGCAGTGACCACAGTGGGAACAGAACGGGGACTTGAAATCTGGGTAATTTCTGAGGGTCATTAACTGTGAGACAGATCTCCATGCTGCAAGGGATTAGGTACTCCTATGCTTAGAGGCAGTGGCACTTCTGTTCAGCTTCTTCATATCCCTGCTGACATCTGAGCGTGTTTCATTGTTAGCTCCAGTTTCACAGATTCACAGACTCAAGGAATGTTAGGAGTTGGAAGGGACCTTGAAAGATCATCTAGTCTGACCCCCCTGACTAAGATCTTTACAAACAAATTATTTGAAGTGAAAGATCTTACCAAAGGATCATCTGCCTGTTGTTGTGGGTTTTATGCACAACTTCTTATCTATTCTTGATTATACCAGAGGAGGGTTATGAATATTTATGTTTAGAATTTATAATTTAATGCTGTGTCTTTTCTGCTGATTAATTCAAGGACACTTCATTTCTTAAGATGCTGGGTTTCTGAAAAAAACACTTTTTGCTGGACACCTAATCTGAATCCTGAATATTTATCCCCTACCAGAAGTCAAAGACAGATTTCTGTCTTCACAGGCAGCTTCACCCAGTGCGCTGCAGCACATGTAGTTTTGCCAGAGTTCCTCAAAAAATGGATCTGAATTCAAGCAAAAAGCAGCCAAATAGTGTAAAGTATGTTCACCTCCAACAACAATGCAGAATTCAGCAGTCTCACTCAGATGCTGACAAGAAAGATACTTTTTTTTTTTTAATCTGTGAGAGCAGCAGAAGTGAAGGGACAAATATTCACCTACTTCCTCACTCTGGGCCACAGTGACCTTTCTCCTCTTTCCCTTCATTTCCCTCTTACAATCTGGCTGGCTTGATACAAATAATAACACATGAAAGAGCAGGAGGCTTGGCTTCCCATACCTCTATGTAGCAGTCACAAACCAATAAAACTGAGCCAAAAGAGGAAAAACATAACCATCCTTCCAAAAAATACCATATGTCTCTAGCTGCAAAGGCCTAGAAAAGAGACCTGTGGATATTCGAATGTATAACATGTCACAATGTCAAAAATTTGAGATTTAATCACCCTTCTCTTTATTATTATGGACCCACTTGTGTTTCAAACACAGGTCATAGACAATCTCCGACTGCTGTACTTTTTCACAGGGGACCATTTTTCAGCAGATACAAGTGTTACATTTAAGAGCAGTGAACACCTTACTTGAGAAAGCTCTGTCTCAAATTTCTGGGAGAGTGTTGTGGCTATAATTTGCAATTGCTCAGCCTTCTGCACTGGAAAGGTGGTATCCGGCAAGTACACAGAGCACTGACAGGTTCCCTTGTCATCCACGGAGCCAGGCACATTAGCAAAGAGCTGTAATAAAAGAAAATTGGTAAAGAAAAATGTGTTAATATTCTTCTCAGTAGTTAATGCCTGACAATAATATGAGCTAAGACAATCATGAGATCAACTTTGGAACTAGACATCTTTCACCTTTTCCTTCCAAGGAACTCAAAATATCCAGCAATTTTTATGACTCAGCCTTACAAATATTTTTGAAAATAGCTATAGAATCACAGAATCATAGAACAGTTCAGGCTGGAAGGGACCTTAAAGATCATCTAGTTCCACCTCCCCTGTCATGAGCAGGGACGACTCTCACTAGATCAGGCTGCTCAAGGCCCCGTTCAACCTGGCCTTGAACACCTCCAGTGAGGGGGCAGCCACCACTTCCCTGGGCAACCTGTTCCAGTGCCTCACCACCCTCAGAGTGAAGAACTTCTTCCTAATGTTCAATCTAAATCTAACCCCTTCCAATTTAAACCATTTGCATACATCCTGTCGCTACAGGCTGTTGTAAACAGTCTCTCTCCAGCTTTCCTATAGGCCCCTTCAGGTAGTGGAAGGCTGCTACATGGTCTCCCCGAAGCCTTCTCTTCCCAGAGCTGAACAACACCAACTTATCACTGTAAAGACTTTTACCATTGGAAAAAACAGGGGCAAGTAACAGTTCTTACTTTCCCAGACTTGTGGACAATGTTCCTCAGATACAAAATAGCTTTTCAAGCAGATGGAAAAGCATACAACAGCAGGAAAATAACAATTTAGCAGGTTAGATCTTGTAGTTACTGTTCTGTTAATCTGAATTTACTTGATCAGATCATCCAGTCCTTTCCATCCACAGATGGAAATAGAACTAGTAACAGGGCAAGTTTTGAAAAGAAAATGCTTCATGTGAAGTTTCTCAGGCAGCCCCAGCAAACAGGCATATTCATTTAATTATACACCACGGAAAGGTGACAAATTAAACATGCAGGCTCAGCCCAAAGTAGAGATACTTAATTTTGCTGTAACACCCACACATCACAGCCCGCTCCTCCATAGTTCACAAAGTTATTGCTCATTCCATTAGCATGAATGGCCTTGTCCTGGCTGTATGTGTGTTCAAAGTATCACCGCTGGAGCAATGAGTATGGTATAGGGAAAGGTCAGGGCTGGCATTTCATGATCTTTACATAATTTACAGACAGAGCACATCGTTTCCTACAAACATTGGGCTGCATATTGAGTGTGTTTGAAGCAGTTCTTTTTGGTTTGTACACAAAACGTTTCTCAGTTCATAAATCTATCACAAATTTATTAAAGAAGATATTTGATGTTAATTTAAAATATTCTGGCACACACTGCAACATAGTTGCATATTTTAAAACTACAGGCTTTCTCTTTAAATACTCATCTTTCATTGATCTCTCTTCCTGCCTTGCAGAAATCCCAGTTATTCATGTGTGTTTCTCCCTCTTAAAAATAAACAAGTAAACAGCAAAACTGAAAGCTGACAATACAGCACTCTTCCCTCGCTTTTTCACAGTGATTTCAACTAACTTCCTCACTGCCAAACCAGCCTGCAGTGATGGCCAGCAGCAAAGCTGTCTTGATGTGTGAGCCCAAGAAGAGAACAGCAGAGAGCAGGAATGATCCCAGTTCACACTTCTGGCAACCTCTTTACCACAGCCGTAACAATCAGCACGCATCTCATTTTGAAAGAAGGCACGAAAAGATGTTTTATCCATGTTATTCAAGCACCAGGGGTCTTAAAACCTCACTCATAGCCATACTGCTGAAGATATTTAACATGAAAGGAAGCAGGGAAATATCTCATGGCATTCCAGAATGTCCTAGCACATTACTTGCATTGATTTTCCTCCCAGGTAGTTTACCAAAGCACTTCTGAGTATCCCACTGAGAACATACTGCAAACTATTTCTAAGTTATATCATACTTTTGAAGATATGGCTATCAGTACATAAACTGCTACAGAAAATATGTTCCTAAGTCACTAAGATGCTTCTGCACCACTGAGTCCTATGTATATGGGAAGGACAGGGATGGAAAGTTGTTCAGCACTAACAAAAGAAACAGATGGGGGACAGGGAGACCAAAAGAAATAAATGAGGCTTAGTGAGCACATAGGACTTTCTACAAGACTGTTGTGCTCTGGCAAGTTGATTTTTATGTAGGAGGTATTGCATTCTATACGTTCTGTGTATAACGCAAACAAAATATATATGTAAATACCAAGAGAGACAATACTACACATAGTGTAGCATAATATGTACTATACATATATATGTTTCTATAAACAATATAGGACAAACCTGGAACTGGACACAATATTCNTTGCATTTTGAGAGAACTTTGAATTGGTGGCACTAAATGCAGCTTGTAGCTAAGCCAAGAGACAGTTTCCCAAAAGGATCAGACAGCCTGGGAGACAGAACTGCTTTCATCACAAACACTGGGATCATGATGTTCACAAGACCAAGAAGCATAGTTTAGTTAAAAGCCTCTTGGGTCACTAAGTGCTTCAATCAAAATGTAATACCAGTCAAGTGATGACCATGTAAGAAAAATGTCTTCCCTCATCCTGTAGGAAAATGCACCAGATAGGCTGTTAGTTTTGATGGAGTTGCGTGGGGTTTTAAGTTTAATAATTTACACTAAAGGCTTAGGAGAGAGCAAGTTGTCCAGGTTCTACAGCAAGGACTTGACAGCAACATTTCACTNCTCTCTCTCCTACATTACATTCCAACAGGCCAGTCCCCAACCTATACTGGTACCTGGGTTTGTTCCTCCCCAGATGCAAGACCCTACACTTGTTAAAATGTTAAAATGTTAAATGTCATTAAACTTCTCCCCGACCAACTTTCCAGACTGTCTAAGTCTTGCTGAATGGCAGCACAACATTCTGCAGTCATGATCCTATGTAGACATCAGTTTATCTAGAGGTACTTGATTGTACCTCAAAAAATTTCCCCTCAAAACTCCCCAAAAAACTACAACTTCTGCATTTAAAGTCTCAGTAAAAAATAATATTTTTATATATATATATATAAATGTAATTATATAATTATACATATATATAATTTAAAATATTTTCACTTTTGCATTTTGAGAGAACTTTGAATTGGTGGCACTAAATGCAGCTTGTAGCTAAGCCAAGAGACAGTTTCCCAAAAGGATCAGACAGCCTGGGAGACAGAACTGCTTTCATCACAAACACTGGGATCATGATGTTCACAAGACCAAGAAGCATAGTTTAGTTAAAAGCCTCTTGGGTCACTAAGTGCTTCAATCAAAATGTAATACCAGTCAAGTGATGACCATGTAAGAAAAATGTCTTCCCTCATCCTGTAGGAAAATGCACCAGATAGGCTGTTAGTTTTGATGGAGTTGCGTGGGGTTTTAAGTTTAATAATTTACACTAAAGGCTTAGGAGAGAGCAAGTTGTCCAGGTTCTACAGCAAGGACTTGACAGCAACATTTCACTCTGTAAAATTAAGCATTTACATATGCTGTTACATAGCATATTTGAAGCTATGAGAAATGCTCCTTCTCCACGTCCCTTCAGTTTAAGAAAGGGAGTAGGAGCTGGCAGGTACTTACTTTTCTGAAAACCAGGAAATTTATTCAGCTACCTACATGTGGACTTAGGGTTACATCCTCAAACCAGCTTAGCAATTTCAGTGCTTAATTTCCAGCTACACCATTCAGAGGCCTAAATTAGCTGTTTGCTTTTCCTAAGATCACAGCTCCTAAGCTCTTCTGTGGACTATAAGATCTGCAGAAACCACACAGCAGGGACAGAGGGCACCTCAGCTGGGCAAGGAGATGGATGAGGTTTGTGTCCTGCTACTGAGACTCAGAGAGAGGCTCCTAATTCTGTAACTTCCTAAAACCTCTACTGGAGCCAGAAGTTTAACTTTCTCTTAGAAGGAGTCCCTCCACACATCCCAGGTGCCAACCTGGGCTAGCCTGGACAACAAAGACCTGCCATCAAGCTGTCTACCATCTCTGACCTGATCTGGTTCTGTGTTTTAGATAAACACTGTTCTTGATATTAGGTTGCAGGACCATTCAGAGCAAGTATGTCCCATTGAATGTGCTCCAAAGAAAAGACGTTATTAAGCAATCACTGACAGAGAGAGAGGAGAAACCAAATCCTGAAATCCACTGACGATGGACTTGAGTGCTATACCAGAAAGCAGAAAAATCAGATTCAAGTCCTTCTTATCAGATAACAGTTGAATAAAATTTGAACTAAGTGGAATGGGAAGAATCAAAATTTCCTAATCACCAGCAAACACGTGTGGGCACTCACCAGTACATAGTTTCAGTGCTTTGCTCTGGTTTACATGACTAAGTTGAAAAGAAGTCTTTCCCTTTTTCTAGGGAGGCTTTTTGGTACATTGCCTTGAAACCTCGATGGGGTCCATCTGGTTCATTCCTGGGGTCCAGTTCAGTAGTCACAAGGGCAATGCCAGCGTTTTGAATGTGATTTTAAGGCATTGAATCAGCAGCACTGATGTTTTGGGGAGTTTGCCTAAAATCCTGGATACACAACACCTAAACCCCTTTACCTGGGCAGCCTAACTGATGAACATGTAGGCAGGTTGAATCACTGAGTGGCTGTGTAGCATTTTAAAAAATGGACACAAGTTACTAACTTTATTTTTTTCTGGAGTTCACTGAAGAAGAGTAATGGTCATACCTCTGGGGAAGTGCGCAGGTCACCAGTCATATTGCTAGGCTGAGTCAGGTACGAAAGCATCGTGCTGAGATGAGGAGGCTAAAAGACAAAGCAAAGCCTTTTTCAGTGTGAAATCCCGCACATGGCACTGCTCCTTCCCCACCAGCTACCCCCTCTCCTGCAGCTCCAAAGCACTTTGATTTTATTATGGGAGCCATACCCGGCAACTGCAAAGTTAATTTGCTTTTCTGATTTGCTGCTGAGGTGACTAACGTTTCCCCAGGCGCAGTGTCACTTCATAGACACCTCTTCTTGAAGAAAGGCTCTGTGTGACCAGTGCAAAGCAGGCGATGCTCAGCCTGCCCGGGAGGTGTGAGCTGGGGCTCTGACAGGCATCTCTGCCAGTCTTCATGGAAGTCTAAACTGACAATATCGTGTCCCCCTGCCCTAAATCCAGAGACTAATGCCCTCCCAACAGGGACATCAGTTCCTCACCGCCCAGCTCGTGCTCCAGCCTCTTGGCACTGGACTCACTGCCCCTTTCATGCCAAGCTGTCAGGCTTCAAGCTGGGACAGCTGGGACACACGTCCTGCTCTGCTACTGGCACCACAGAGGGGGAAACATCCCACCATGGGGAGGGAGGGCCAGGGGGAGCCTCCACACTGCCAAAGATTCAGCCAAGTCCACCTCAGGAGTCTTTTATGTAGAAAGACTATATACATGCCTTTTAATTTTCATCTGTGGCTGGTGCCTGCTTTCTTGTCACAGCAAGGAGCACAGCTGTCACCCTGGCACCGTACTGTGTGCCTACTGCATCCCCACGCAGGGTGCAGAGCACAGCGCATTGCTGTGATGCAGCATGCTGTCATGGGGTCTCACCAAAATCTGTGTCAAGCTGTGAACTGCCAGAAGACCTCCTCAATGTCAAATGGTGTGACAGACAGAGCATCAAATGGGCTTCCCTCACAACAGGACACTCACCCCTGGGTCTTTCTGCATTAACCAAATCCCAACCAGGGCCCCATTCCTCAGCCAGGGAATGGCGGGGAAACCCAAATGGTCAGCAAAGGGCAGGTCTGTCAAAGGGTGCAGCATAAACAACTTTTTTGTGGGACAGTTTGTCAAATGAACCCATTTGATCAAGCATCTGTGTGCTCATATGATCACACTGGGGTGGGGGCAGTATCAATTAACAGTGTAATCAGTTAACAGTATCAATTAAGAGTATATCTCTGCTGTATCAATTAACAGTGATACAGCAGAGAATGCCACACATTGGGTAAATTACACATTTAAAGCTAAGCAGACTGAGGAGAAAAGTTTCCCATGTTAAATTTTCTACCCTCAATTTATCAACATATATTTATGCCTCTCTCTTGACTTCTGCAGCTTTCTGTGCCTTGTGCAGATAAATGCCCCATCCCTGGAGATGCTGACTTCATGGTCTGCACCCACAGTGCCTCCAGACTTCAAAAAATATAACAAGGTGCATACAGGATTTTTCTGGTTGGTGACTGAGCCAGACAAATCAGAAAGAGTCATTAGGAGTCAATTTTATCTTTTTTTCCTTCCAAATTTGAACTAAAAAATACCTAAAGACACTCAGTTTGGGCCAAACAAAACCAAAATGCTTTATTTCATTTGGAAGAGATTTAAGTTATAAACAAACTTTTTCTTTGGCTAACTTAAGCCTACTTTTTTTTAAGAGATGCAGTACAGAATCAAAACAAATCTTACTGATGTAATTCTTTTACATTTTCATTTTTTTTCAAAGTTTTCTCCCTTTCTCCCTGGATTTGTTGTTGAGTTTGGTGGGGTTTTTTGGTTTTGCAATTTTTAATTGGTGTCTTTGATTTGAACTTATCTCCTGTCCAGCCAGATAGAGCTTTATGGGGAAGAGAGAGAGCACCCCACAAAAACCACCCAGCATGGCTTTCATGTGCCAGGTCACAGCAGTCATGAAACTGGGAAAGCCTCCACCTCCCAAATCCTTCCACATCAAAGATGTGTAGCCTCTCCTGCTATAAGCCCTTGCTAATTAATTAGAAGCTACACAGAGCATTTAATATCCACTCAAATCCTCACTGGGAGTTGCACTCATCTAACCAAAGGCAGAATTTGACTCTGATTTTAAACCTGTGCCTCACTTTTACATTTATTACCCAGTCCCCATACATCAGTTGTAGGGAGGAGGTAGGAATACTTTAAACTTTCTCCATGTAGAGATCTCAACATTTGCCTAATAATTTTTCAGTAACCTTAAAAGCATTTACAGCAATATAAATTACATGAGAAAACAAGAAGGAACTAAAGCTCAGGTTATGAGGTCCACCATCTTACCACTTCTGTTGTTGCCATTGTTCCAGCCAGAGCAGTCATGCTTTGCATGAGGAGCAGCACTGACACCCACACGTGCTTCATCTTCTCAGCCAGCAGATGTGTCAGCAAAGGGACAAAGAAGGTCTTTTATAGTAGGGTATGGGGATTTCCCCAACCAAACTTTAAGGAACTTGCATAGTAATTTTTTTTAAGTTTTTGGAGAAGTGATGTCATGAAGTCATATAATAACTAATACACAAAGAACATACAAGTTACCATCTGAAATTTACTACATCCAATTTCCTAACAGGAAAGCTTTCCCATATGGTGCAGTATCTAATCTTAATCTTGGTTGTGCAGAACATTGGGTTCCTATTTGTTGGTACAGATAGAAAGACATTTCCTCTTACTGTGAGTCAATCACAAAAATGTTTGTAGAGTCCTAAGTTATGCAGACAATACAGGTCTGTGTGGTATTTATGACTTCTTATAGGTCTCTTTTTCAGAGAAAAGCAGGTCATGTTAAATTTTTCACACACCAGAAACATCCTCCCTTTATTTCAAAGGCCAGCAGACTTTGACTATAAATAGAATGCACAGTGGTCTCCACAGCTCCTCAGTTCCCCCAATTCTCACCCAGCACAGGTGGGACACAAATAGCCTAAGTTCCCCCTTTTCCCTTCCAGTAGACTTATGTCCTGTACAACACTATGTACCCATTAGTGCTTACCTATGCATTAACACTGTATGCCCATCGATGCTTACGCACTTGCTCTCTTCTCACGGAACCACATGCCACCTGACAACAATGATTCACTGTCCTGTCTCTAGAGCACTGATCCAGAGCAACATAAAAAAAGGTCTAGTGTGCCCCCAGACTCCCCACTTGTACCACAAGACCATATGGCAGTCAGAGATTTGTTTCCAGTTCCCAAGGCATCCAGCCCACTGCAGGAGCTCCCCTCTTCCAGAAAGCTACCACCTTGGTGGAGTCAGCTGCAAGCTGATACCTGGTGCAACAGAAATTGAGAGTTTCCCTCTCTATCTCTGTGGATCACTGGGAAAATGTGCTGGTGTTTGGGAGGAGGGCTTCAGTTGGGACTTACGGGGGCATCCATGTCTGTGCAAATGACATGAAGTAGTCAAGAAGTCCCTAGACAAAAGATGTCATCTCTTGTCTTTTCCTGTGCTTGTACCCTCACTGCAGCATTTTCCCTTTCCTTCTTCATTTTGTCAGACTTGGTTCTTCTACTGTGTCAGCATCAAATGGCTGCAGTTGTGTGTAAGTGGACAAGGTGGCTAGGAGATGCTCCTTCCCTTCTGCTGGAGGGCATTGGTCAGGGAAGGAGCAGCAGTACTTCTGAGGTACCACCTCATACAAAACCCATCTCCCAGCTGAGGAACTCAGAAAGCTTTCCTGTGTTACCATAGCACTGTCAGCTCCAGGTGGTAAATAGGAAAGCTGAGGCTTAGGGCACATCTATACTAGAAAGCCCTTCAGAGCAGCCAAGTCCATTGAGGTAACATGTTTTTACCACAGCTTCGCATAAGCATAAGTCTCCTGACAGATTCACAAGGCTGGCAGCAGTATATTTTTTGAGTAGTTCATTTTGTAGGGAATGGATATAATGTGTTCTTGCAAAAACACTTTTACACAGCAGAAGCTGCATCTCCACTGGAGGATTTCATGGCTTATAATTCAGTGTAAGATGGACAATATCTGGAAGGCATGTGAGAACGTCTAAGCAAAAAGAACCAGCACCATGGTGGTAGGGCAAGAAAATGAATCCAGGCCTCCTTTTCTCAGGTTTATAGTGCTCTGCTTTCCTGGGATAAATCACAGTACTTCTGAGGGAATTGAGAGTCTGAAGCTGTAATTACAGTGTCATGGGAAGAGCTCAAGCTCTGAGCTCCAGTCCAAGAAGAGCAGAGTGCCCCACATCAGAGGACATGTAAGCTATGAATTATCCTCTGTATCATAAGAAAAACACTTTGGACACTTCAGAGCAGGTTTCAGGTGCAAGCCAGCACATACATATTGTAGATAACTGGTAAACCTACACTTACCAAGTTAACTCCTAATTTACTCTCAGTAAATTTATTAATTTACTAATTTAGTTGTGATATCCTGATATTGCATAATCACCACTTCCTTCACAACCTCTTTTTTGGAGTGAATCGACCGATCTCCATTAAAAAAAACAGATTTTTTGGGGAAATAGATCATTCCCAAAAGTTGGCATTAATGAGGGCTTGTTCCTTATCAACACTGCCTGGTCCTAAACAGCACTCCAACAATATCTCACTCAGTCTTATGCTGACAAATTGCCTTCCATAAACCCTCCTGGCACATCCCTTGTTTTGGAAATATCACTCTGATTTGCTGCAACTGATGTCTCTGGTTATTTCTGATGCTCCAAACAAAAAGAAGAAAAAAAAACCAAAACCCCACCAAAAAATAAACCCCACATAGAAAAGCAATGATCATATCTTAGAGCTTAAGGGCCCAGAAGAGATCCAAAAGGACAATCACTTCCTCATGTGGAGACAAGGGAATCCACCAGGCTGTTGTGAAGCAGATAGCTGTGAGTAAGGGGCAAACAGGCTGCTTTCCTGTGGAACCTTGTTCTTGAGGTGGATGGATTTAGCAGGACAGATGCATCCTCATGGGAGAGCCTAACACAGAGAAGTAGGAGAAGAACCTGGCAGTACCAATGCATCTGTACATATGTGGGTCTCGAATGAGCAGCATTCTCCATGCCTCATCCACACCTTGGCAACCAGAAAACTGCCCGCAGACAGCTGGCTATGGCACGTACAAGCCCAAGGTCCTTGCTAGGACACCTGAGGACCTTCTGGCTACAGGGACAGCAACCTTGTCGCACACGTGGCCACATTCACAGGGTCCTGTGTGCAGCAAGTAAGTGTAGTTTTGAAAGCAGCGTTATGCAGTCAGCACAGACGGTCTGTGAGTTTGGAGCCTGGGTCTCTAATCAGGAGAAAAACCTGTTTTCTGAGTGTAAGACTGAGTCTCTGTTCCCTCCCAAGGCTGGTACTGTAAATCACCCACAAAGCACAATAGTTTCTTTACAAGATTTTCTTTTATGTTTAAAAGCCAGTTCCGAGATAGGAAACAAATATTAGCTAAGTGATGAGAGTTAATCAGTTGCTTTGGCAATTTATCTTGCATTTCTGTTTGCACATGACCTCACAGAGACAATGGGGGACTACATTTTTATTCCTAGTTAAAGAATATTTATTACTAAATAAAATTTTCTTCTTTAGATTTATGCAGAGCCCTTCTACTGAAAAATAAGTCAGATTCATTGTCTGCATTTGAGAGGAGAGAAACTTTATTCATATTTCATACAGGAAGTTTTTGTTTATTTAGGAATTTCCGTTAAGGAAAACAGCAAAATACAAGGTTTTTCTCCTTGTAGAGCTGCACCCATCACTACTTCCTTGTTGTGCAACAGACCTAGTGGGCAATCCAGAGCAAAGTCCATCTCTTTGATTTCAGTTGGACATTATACATCAAAATGTCTTTGCAAAAAAACCCTTTGTCTCTCAGAGGTCTGTGCAGCAGAGCCCTTCTCAAACCCAGGCTAACTTAACCACTGTGTTTATTATAGCAGGGATTATTGCAATTGTTATTCAACATAGACAGGCAAGTCAGATGATCTGCTTCTCTAAGGCTCCTGGCTCTATCCAAAGTCATTGGAGTCAAGTATTATTTGATCATGTTTGGTGGTATGAACATAACTCTCTACATCTGTTTCACAACTATATTCAGAAAAGATAGTATTTCCCTGCCTCAGACAGAGTCAATGTTTTCAGTTTAGATGCATCAACAAGAATAAGAGACATTCATCTATTACAGGAACAGGGACACTATTAAACTTACAAAAATAAAAGAAGAAAAAAAGAAGATACAACTTAGCTTAGCAGGCCAACGTAAGGATGAATAATAGAATGTAGGTTATGCATCTTGGTTCTACCTATCAAGCAATCATCAAGCAATAGATTTACGTTTGCTGATGTGAACATTTCAAGTCCTCTCTGAACTGTTCAGGACATTCCCAGGACAGACGTAACACTTCCTTTTCATTAAAACAAAAAATTAAAAGAAGATTCAAACTGGGGCAGAGAAACTAATCGTGCTAACTTGACAGAATGGTTCAGGCAGAAAGTATTGCACTGCACATTACATTTTGCAAGTCTAATGCAAAAACGTTTCTCCTCTTTGCCTGCGGACGCGATAAGACTCGGAGCCTCATGGAATCAGCATTCTAGTGCATGTCGTCCAGTACCCTGTATGCTGTGGATGGATTTAGCAAAGCTTGCCTAAAGCTTGTTAAATCCCCCCTCCCACCAAACTATGTATTTCTGAAGTAAAGCCAAAAAGATGGAGAAAACATTAATTCAAATTCATCCTGTGGTACAAGAACAGAACAGCTAATATTCCTTTTTTATTTTTTTCTGAAGGTGCTGCAAAATGGTTCTTTCTGAAGCTAACCAGTCCCGGCTTCTTCGGTTATAGCATCATCCTGTAGAGAAACAATGAAGGAGCTCTCTTCAGTAAACAGTTGTGTAATAATTGACATCATGAAAACTTACTATTTCACAATATCCACGTCCAATTTAGGTCTGTTCTACTCTGCTAATCTCTTAACAAATTACTTGCACTTTTTCCCCCTTCAAGGGCTTCACATTCTTATGCAATATATTTTGGTGTCATCTATCATAAGGCCCATCTTTTTAGAAGACATTATGCAAATACCTCCATTTAATCCTTTTATCAGTACAACGTCAGATTAGCGTTTTAAAAACCATCCCTCTGGGCCATGTCCAAAATAAGGAAGAATAGGAGAAGTATTAACACCTAGTTTAAAAAATGGTGCTAGGAAGGTTGAGCCTCCGGTTTTTTGAAACTGGAGGAAAGGGGCATCTTCTAGCAGCAATATGAAAAACAAAAAAAAAGCCTACTATTTGCAGAGAGGGTGGAACTTCCTTTACACCTTTAAAAATGCCACTGTCACAAATGGAGCTGATTGAGCTGCCAAAACTGGAAGGGGGAAAAAAACATCTGTAATGTTAAAAAAGAAAGACCTTCTCTGAGAAAGATGTAAGAGGAAAAAAGACAGCAGGAGAGGGACACATCAGGCAGAAGGATGAGAAATGATTTGCCACAGGTTCTGTGGCTCAGCAGAAGAACTTGTTACCCTGAAACAAAGCAACCTAGAGATTGTGTCTAGCCATGATCTGCCTGTGAGTTCATAGTCAAAAAAAAATCAAGGAAGTCTGGAAGTCCTGCTCTGTAAGAAAGTAAAGACAACAGGCAGAAGGGAGAAAGGATAGCAAGAAGGGAGCATAGATGTAAACTGACACAGCTTGATATTCTGAGAATATCAGAATGTATAAAAAGCAAAACCCAGAAGAGGCATCAGTGTGTATGTATGAAACATGGACAGCAGTATCAAAATATGCTGTGATGGTGAGTAAGGTTGAAATCCCATTGCAGGGACAGTTAAGGAACAGCAATAACTACCTCATTAAAAGAAACAAAACCAAAGATGCAAAGTAGGGTGTATTCATGTAACATGGCAAAGAAAAGCAGAAGAAAAATCTAGGAGAAGGAGGGTCAGAGGAGAATTGGGCTAGGAAAGAGGTGTACTGTTGCATTGGGATTATGATAGATTCTCATGGATGGCTAGCCACATGTACAAAGGCAGAAGAAACCTGCATGCAAATACTTTTAAGGAAGAGAGGATAATTGCTCAGCAATAACCTGGGGCAATGACAAGGCAGGGGGCACCTTATTGCTGACAACACACAACTGCTCCTTCAAAAGGAATCTCGGAAAAAGAGCCAGCATGACATTGAAAGAAGTTATTTACTTTGGCGTTATGTTGCAGATAAAATGAGTTTCAAAAGTAAAATTTGACACACAATTAGGAAAGACCCACAACCTATTAAGGGTTGTCTTCTCACCTGAGCAGCTATTCGTTTAACGTGTCAGTACGCTGCAGTTGAAACTCTCAAGAGTCTTGCCAATAGTTCCCTGTCTCTTCCCCTAAAAACACATCCAATTATGAGAATAACTACTTTTCAAAAAAGACTTCTTCATTCCTATGTCCCCTGTCCTAGGGAACAGAGGAACATGGTCTGATTCATTAATACCAATCCTGACACCTACAGGCGTCTATGTAATAAAGACTTAATACAGAAATGTCCTTGAAACATCTGCTCCACATACTACCATGTCAGACATCCAAACAACAGTAAGGCCTTTATTAAAAAAACAAAAGCCATTTCTCTAATGCTTGCACATGCCTCTAGCTGGTGAACATAAATACAGCCACTTGGCCAGAGGGAAAAGTCTCTCAGATGCTTTTCTCTGCTCATTCCAGGCAAACTGCTGCCTCTGTCAACTCAGAGAGCAGCACCAGCCTCATGCAGCAATGGCCCCAGCTGCTCTGTGAACAAGAAATGTGGCTAGCCCAGCCAGGAGGCAGTAAGCTTTTATTGACCATTTGACTAACATGCACACATCGTGTTGTGCAGAGCAAAGGGACAGGAGAGGAAAAAAATCTTGTTCCCCACGATAAACCCACATCTGAACAACGTGGTCCTCTGCTTCTTATCTGTTGTACCTATTTCGAATCTCAGCCCAGGGTTGCCTTGACCAGCCTAAGGAGGTAGATGAGAAATGAGTTTTCACAGCAGTTCTACTAATACTTTCCATCTCACAGATACAGAGAGGATCTCTTCACCCTGTATGGGCCAAACAGATGTCAAGTGCGGTATGTTCAATCACACCCAAAACATTAATCAGCACTTGCTCTTCAAAAGACAAAACCTTCTAGGCTTGATATGGTAGGAAAAAGGTCCTCCTTTAGGTCTTCATCTTCAACCAGATATTAACATGAAGATGATACAGAAAATATCTGAGCTGAAATAAGACATAAGGAAGCCTATAGACTATCAGCTTGATACAGTTGCAGCTTTATGTATCCATTAGTATTGTGTCTATTTTCACATTAATATTAGGTATGCCTGAGGAGGCACATGCATTTCAAACCCTCATGTCTATCCAGTGACATGCACACAGAGTTAAAACAACTCTTCAGATCAAGATGTGGTCACTATATCTTCAAGCAGCCCAACACTGTTCTGCATAGACATGTATTCATACATGGTGCAGGCTATAAAGCAACTTGGCTGTGGTCAAACAGACTAGATGAGCTGCTATTCGCATGAGTAGTCCCCTCTCTTCAGTTACACTCTTCACTCAGGGTTCAGTGAAAAAAAACAGCTCACACCCAGTTACATTTGACCCTAGAAAAGAAAGTCTTTGTTTGGTTTTATGAACTATTAAAATGTTCTATTTTGATGTAGCTGTAGATGTGGACATGCAATGTGTTGGGCTTTGCAATGGACAGAATAGCACGTTTGCTTTGCATAATAGTAACTGCAAGCAATGCCAAAGCAGCCCAGCTCTCCTAGAAATAAATGGATGGACCACAGGAGAATGTGCATACTGGGCAGCATGAAGGAGAGCTATTCTCAGAGATGTTCTCTGCAGCTGATTGAGCTGAACTGTAACCAGAGTGGCAAGCCAGATCTCTGCAGGTCCCAGGATGGGATAGGCTCTGCATCACCTGCTGTTGTTATTTTGCAACCCAGCCTGCTCCTCAGGACATATTAACATAGGTGCTTTCAACTCTGAGGTAACTGAAGCAAGAGAGTCAGAAGAAAATACAGTGGTCCGTGCAATCCACCCTCTCTGTGCCCTGGGGACCCTTGAGGAAGGAAAGCTTTCCTACAATAATGCTCACACTGTAACATGCACAGTGATTACTTTCCCCATCGTTGACTACTGCAGGCTTACCATAGACTCCAGAGTTTATTAGTCCAATCCATCCTTAGCAGGGCAGTGGGTTTAATCCGGTTGTAGAGAGAGCACAGGTAATGACCCCTCTGTTAAGACATTTACCAGGGCAAATGCTTCATTTTCAGTCCTTTGTAATACAGCTGAATTTCAAGTGTGTGAACTCAATACTTGCCTTAATGGGTTTATTTTAAGTCTCAGGAGGACCAGAACAATTTTTTTTTTTTTTTGTTGTTGTTGCTGTTGCTTTGAGAACAAGGTTAAAGGAGAAGACAGAGTTCTCCTGCATGCCATTTTTTGGCAGAATTCTTATCAGCCTCACTGTTTTTCAGAGGAACCTGACATTCAAATTAAGGTACTGCAGGGACTGAAAAAACTCTCTTGTTGATCTCAAGGAAAATCCGCTCCAATTTGGCCAATTCATAAATTCACCTTTTACAGAGAAATATCAAAGAAACAATACAAGGTCACTCCCCAGCCTGTAATGACCAGACTCCAGGGCGAGCTACTGAGCCACGCCACCTCTCAGGCATCTTGTGGGAAATCTCTGTGACTCGTTAATCTTGCTGCAGCAGCTGAAGGTGGTGCTACATTCAGCTGCCCTTCCTGCAACAGTTCAGCACTCCCAAAACAGAGTCAAAGGAGCAAAACGTACGTCCTCAACCGTGTTCCAGTTCACAGTCCGGTACCCTTTGATCTGGAGTGGTATGACTTGAATGAACCAGTGCCCCAGTCTGCTATCTGCCACCCTGGCAGGAACTTCTGACAGAACCGCTGTGATAAATAGCAATGGAGATGGGGAAGCGATAACATCTTGAATTGCTGTAGGTTGAACTGCACATGAACATGAGTTGGAGCACTCACAAAAGCTTGCAAATGTAATTCAGAACACATGGTGTGCTCCCAGGGCTTGTTTACACAACAAGTGTATTTAGGCTGAGATAGTGTCAACTATAAAGAAAAGTCTTTCCTCAATCAAGTTTTGGATAGGGTCTCTTATTTCAAATAGGAGTGACTTGGTCTGGATTAGTTTAAATCCACTTTGACTTGAGCTAAGATAATTTTTAAAAAAAGAGACTCTGTTGATGCAATTAGAACATCTGCCTAGAGAACAGATATCTATTAGCAGATCTCCATCTAGACAAGTCTGGAGCAATTTCTCAAAACACATGTCCAAAACAGATAAGAAGGTAGCACCATAGGAAACAATGGTAAAGAGGAAAGAGAAGCAGAAAATCTGGGTTGTAAAAAAACCCCAGAATTGTAAAGTTCACTTATCTAGTCATTAATTTCTGTAAATGCACTTCTTCACATGCCTTTCTGAATAGTCAAAAGCAATATCTGCAAACAAATATGTTCTTTCACATACCCTGCCTGTGGAACCTGTTTTTCCTTTACAGTTTGGATTTCAGCTTCTCCCTGAAGGTAAATGAGAGTCATGCCATAAACTTGACAAGGACCCATCTGCGCATCTACATATTAAAAACCCAGTCATCTTCCCATAAGACATACTCCCAATCACTGTTTTAGTGGAACAGCAGCTAATTTCCAGTAGCCTGTGGAAGTTTGCCATTGGGTTTGGAATTTCCTGCCAGCCTAGTTTCTGTCAGTTTGTGACAGTCATCTTGCTGCTTTATCGTTATGATCTCACTAGGAGTCTGAAGCAGTGGTAAAATGTATTTACACAGAAATAGACCTTCTTGGAGAAGAGAAGGCATGGGGAGGGGGGGTGGGGCACCACTTATAGCGACCTTCCAGTACCAAGAAAGGTGCCTATAAGAAAGCTGGAGAAGAACTGTTCAAAAAGGCATGTAGCAACAGGACAAGCAGTAATGGTTTTAAACTAGAAAAGGGGAGATTTAGGATGAATATTAGGAAAAAAGTCTTCAATATGAGGGTGGTGAGACACTGGCACAGGTTGCCCAGAGGGATGGTGGAGACTCCATCCCTGCAGATATGCAGGGTCAGGCTTGATGGGCTCTGAGCAACCTGATCTAGTGAAGATTCGCCTGCTTACTGCAAGCAGGTTGGACTAAATGACCTTTAAAGGTTCCTTCCAAACAAAAATATTCTATGATTCTACAATTCCTTCCTCAAAATGAGACTATATAACATTGGAATAGTTTGTTCTGCCCACAGGAAAATTATTAAGCCCACCATCATGAATGATTCTGAGCAGTTCCCTATAATAATCATAAACTAAGCCTCTAGATTTTCTGTTTCTGTAGCAGTTTTTAAATGAACAGAATTAGCATCCTAGTCAAACAGGATCTCCATTCTAATCTCTTCAGTTGTTTAATTAAAAATTAGTTCTTCATCTTTCTTTAATATTAGGTTATAAACTCAAAATAGAATAGGAAGTCTGTCTCTCCTTTAAAATACAATGGAAGTTTCTCAATTCATTAGTCTTTGTTTTAATTGAAGTAACACTGTTCCCTGGGTTGTTTAAAAACAGGGGTCAAACAACAGTCCTCTTATGCTGCTTATTCAGCATCTGCCCATCTAGGCTCTGTTCTCATTATCAGAGGTATATCAGAGAGATATCTATAGAGCTTCACCAGTGCAAATGTGAGGAGAAAGGAGAATAACCCTCACCATCTATACATACCAAACAACCTGACAATGGCAAGTTCTGGAAGTTCTTGGCATGACAGTCTCAGAGGTCTGTGCCTCTTTCGCCACACCAATCTGCCAGGAGTGCCATGTGATTCTAACACAGCAGAATGTGTGACAGTGACACTTCTCAAGCCGCATTTGCTCACATCATATCATCTCATCTTAAATGGCTGGAGGAGGCCATGTCCACATGCAGGATGCATTACCTTTTGTTTGCTACCTCTTTGGATGGTGAAGTGAAGCAGAAGATGAGGCAGGATGAGCAGTGAGGAAGTGGCAAGGGCTGCAACACCTCCCATATGAGTGACAGCAACCTGAGCCGGTGTGAAGCCACCTCACTGAGCCCAGTAAAACACTCTCTAATGACAGAGCACATGGCAGGTGTCAGACCATGAGGGGAAAAGCATGGCTGAGAGATGCTTCCCATTTCCCTGCTACACTCACACCAAATGCTGTATAGATATTATACAAACAGCTTCCCTTCTGTTGGATTCACTTGCACCTGTTGTAATCTAATTAGGAGGAAATTTGACTTCTTCTGCTCACATCATAAACTGAGGCAACATAAACATATAAATCTTTTTCTTAAATTCCTTTTTCTTCTCTCTGAAATGCCAGAAGACTGCCCTGTGAACCCAGCGCGCAATTCTCTTTTGCATAGCATGATGAATAATGGATCAAGCTTATATCTACCACAGATGAAAATCATGTCTTTCTGAAATGCATTCACTGCTCCACGGACCCCAAATCCTCTAGGTGCTATACATTTCAGCTGTCATAAATCCATGTAACGTTCCTGTGCATGACACTACTCATTTAGACCACCAATTTAGTTAAAATGACAGATGTGAAAAAGCCACATGTAACCAAACAACTCCCCAGCGATCACACAGCTGCTGATGCTGAAGGGACTCTGTGCTGTATTCAGCAGTAGTCAGGCACTTCCAGTCACATTTACCACCTGCTGTCTATATAATGTCAGGTGGAGCTGTGCAGTTCTCACTCAGCTTACTTTTATTCAAGCCGTTCCTACAGGTTTTTTGCAAACAAATCAAGCGCAATATTCGGCACCCTGCACCCATTGCCCCCATGTCTCATAGGAATCTCTCTGTTGGATCAGGGCCCAGACACCAGCTCTTAAAGATGAAGAAACCTAGCAGCCAGTCCTCACTTCAGCTTCTTTGCAAAATAAGCCCTTGTGCGTATTGGGAATAAATCAACCTATAAACAAAATAAAAATGAGAATAGGACAAGATGCTAAACAAAGGGTATTTGTCACTCTTATCTTTAAAGTGTAGACTCCACCATTCACCCTACAGTTCAACAGTCCTGGGCATCCTCAAAGTAGCTTAGGGACCTTCTCAAGCACAGCTAAACTAGGGATAGCAAATCAGACTATTGCTCTCCTATGCAGCAAAGCCCTTAAGGGAATGCTTATGACCCGTTAATGTAAGTAGCCGAGAGCTTTAATGAATTGAGTCTTTAAACAGCAAGGAAGCCATATTTCAAAGTGGCACATATATCTCTGAAATGAGCATATGGTTCTTAATGTCTTCTGAAAGGATTTTGTTTTCCAAGACGCATCAATTTATTGCGCAGTATCCAGTTTTTCTCAATTTTAACACAATGACAGTCATCAGGAAAAACCTACGTTTGCTTTTCTGATAGAATGAGCAAAATGCTTTCAGATTATATTTCTCTTTGGCATTCAGCAAAGAACAACCAGAGGATGTGCTTTCTTCACAGAGAACTCACCATTGTCATGATATGAAATGGGTGAAATATAAGCTTTTCTGTTCAAATCACTACAAATCAACTTTCATCGTGGACTTTGTGCATAAAATTAGCCTGCTCAACCATGTAAACAAATAAATGAATCAATGTAACATTGTTTTTATAAGGCATATTGTCATCATTCATTAGTAATTTAATTCTGCGTGTGCTCTGCAGTTTGATAGACAAGTTGTGCATAGGAAAAAAACCCAACATTCTTAAGACTTTGGCACCTACAGCTAAGCTATTAAATTCATATTAATGCGTCAAAATAAGTAATCAGCAACTTTGAAAATCAGGTCATTCATTTTGGTGTCTAAATATAGATCTAGATGACTAACTTTAGGCATTCACAGTTGAAAAATGTTCATCCAAATGTGTCATCAGGGAGTGTTGAACAGATTTCTAGAAGAAACACTTGAGAGAAAAATTCTAAATGATAACAATTTAGATGATAAACAGTATTATAATTTATTATTCATATAGTTCTATTGGTGTGCCTGGCATTCTAAAGGCAAGAGAAGAAACACAGCTAAATATGCTATTCTAAATATACTTTAAAGACTAGAACTGAGGCCATAAAGATTTAGAACGCAATTACTGGTGTTCAGCTGATTGTAGTATTTTTCTGAGGAAAGAATTTATGCAGAGAATTTTCTTCTCTGTGAAAACAAAAGGTAAGATGTTATTTGTGAACTCAGAAGCAGACAGAAAGATCATCAAACAAAATTTTCCAGCTTAGACATATATCCATAAAGATATTTAGATGCTTAATCTCCCTGTCAACATTCAACTTCCCACCGACACCAAAGGCAAAGCAATTGGAAGCGGTGGGGGGGGGGGATTAATCTCTAA
>VXBZ01002766.1:403286-478735 GCA_013399135.1 Heliornis fulica
CTCTCCAGGAGATCCCTGTCTGTTTTGTACTGGGGAGCCCAGTAGATTTTAGGTTGGTGATGTGGGGCTACTTCTGTTAATTAGAGAAGAAGAAAGACTAGTTTCCACTGGACATCTGACTTATAGAGGTGAAGTAAATATTTTTCTTTGTGCTTATATCTAAGCTGCATTTCCATATTTCTTTTGGATTGAAGCACTCAAAATATCCAGCATTGTTAGATGCTGAAATCCAGGAATATTCAGCACCCAAAATTCCCATGGCTTGGAATAAAAATGTGTGAATCCTCATGATCAAGAATAAGGTATTGCTCCTCATTAGTGTAGTGGTGAGTATCCCTGCCTGTCACAAGGGAGACCAGGGTTTGATTCCCTGAAAGAGGAACGTTGCCTTTTCTCTGCCACTCTGCAACCACTTTTTTCCCAGGGCTCAGTCCTGGGTCCAGACCTGTTTGGCGTCTTTATCAATGACCTGGATGAAGGGATCCAGTGTTCACTCAGTAAATTCACAGCTGGGAGACACTAAGCTGGGAGGAAGTGTCGATCTGCTTGAGGGTAGGGAGGGTCTTTAAAGGGACCTGAGCAGGCTGGACTGATGGGCTGAGACCAACGGGTGAGGTTCAATGAGGCCAAGTGCAGAGTCCTGCACCTAGAACATAACAACCCCATGCAGTGCTACAGGCTTGGGGAAGAGTGGCTGGACAGCTGTCAGGAGAAGGACCTGGGGATGTTGGTTGACTGCTGACTGAATATGAGCCAGCAGCATGTCCAGGTGGCCAAGAAGGCCAATGGCATCCTGGCTTGTATCAGAAATGGCATAGCCAGCAGGTCTAGGGAGGTGATTGTGCCTCTGTGCTCAGCACCGGTGAGGTTGCACCTCAAGAGCGGTGTCCAGTTCTGGGCCCCTCACTACAAGAAGGACATCAAGGTTCTGGAGCTGGTCCAGAGGAGAGCAACCAGGCTGAAGAAAGGTTTGGAGAACAAACCTTATGAGGAGTGGCTGAGGAAGCTGGGGATGTTTAGTCTGGAGAAGAGGAGGCTGAGGGGAGACCTCATCACTGCCTACAATTACCTGAAAGGAGGTTGTAGAGAGGTGGATGATGGTCTCTTCAGCCAAATGACAGGTGATAGGGTAAGGGGAAATGGCCTCAAGCTGTTCAAGGGCAGGTTCAGATTAGATGTCAGGAAGAAATTCTTCACCAAAAGAGTTGTGGGGATGTGGAACAGGCTGCCCAGGGAGGGGGTTGAGTCACCATCCCTGGATGTGTTTAACAGATGGGTAGATGAGGTGCTTGGGGTTATGATTTAGGAGAGGACAGGTACGGTTGGACTCACTGATCTTAATGGTCTTTTCCAACCTAGTGATTCTGTGATTGTGTATTTTAGCAGACTGTAAAAAGGGACAAAAAACTTACTTACTGACAAAGTGAAAAGCAAGTGTGTGTTTGAACAGAGAGGAGTAGATATAAGCACCAAGAAAAGATGTGCTTTTTTTTGAAGATGCATTAAATGGCTTATATATTCCTGGTGAATCCCACTCCTGGCAGGCAGTGTAGCAAGCAGATAGTGACCATTTGATTTTCATTCTGTGTCAGCTTCTCTATCTCACATCTCAGCCAGTTTGTACAATGGGTTGCTCTTCATAAGGATCTACCAGCACAAGCGAAGAGCTACTGACGAAGTTTAAATGCAAAAGAAAATACATTATAACAGGCACATTCACATAAATAACTTAATAATAACTGCCCATTTTGCAAATGGGAAGTTGGATATTGTTTAATAGGTTCTTTTTTCAGTAAAACATCCATTTCTGTCCCTCTAGCAAAAAGTGTCATCATATGTTACAGAGAACCCATTCCTTTTGTGTCTAGGGAGAAAACAGTTGCAGTGTAAAAATCACCCGTGAAGGCAGCAATGAGGCCAGAATCTGGAAAGCACTTTAAATATGCATGCCTGGATTACATTTCAGAAAAAAAAAAATAATTATAGATTAAATTCCGTCTGTACTGACATGAGAATAGCAGCAAACCACTCTCTTCAGTAGGTACACTTGAATCTTTGTAGAGTGTTTCAATGTTGGACAGCACATCTTTTTAGTTTGGTCAGCACAGACGGCAAAGCTGATGCTCAGGCTCTGGTAGGGATGAATGATGCAGCCACCAGATCCCTTCATACAGAACAGGAGCATGAGATGGTTCAGAGAGGGTCACACATGGAATCACACAGAACTACCAGGTTGGAAAAGACCGTTAAGATTAGTGAGTCCAACTGTACCTGTCCTCTCCTAAACCATAATCCCAAGCACCTCATCTACCTGCCTGTTAAATACATCCAGGGATGGTGACTCAACCACCTCCCTGGGCAGCCTGTTCCACATCCCCCAAAAGTCAAGTCTGTCCATATAAACCAGGCTAGGTGGATCATCTCTCTGTCTCCCCATTGACAGAGAGGGACAGTGGTTAGAGAGGGTGATCAGAGCGCTTAGACACCTAACTTTTAGACAGTTACATTTAGGTAAGACCAATGTAATAATACCCTACATCAGGGAATAACCCTAAAGCACCGTGGTATGGAAGATGTGCTGAAAGCCTAAGTGAAGTTAGTTATGTGGAGGTAACTTAGCTTCTTGTTACCTCATCCGCACAGCTCCCCTCTTGGTCTTGAGGTGAGAAGTCCTTCACCCTTAGTCCACAAGAATGAACAGGTTCCTCAAATTGTAGTCAGCCAGGAGCATCTTTAAGTTTAACAGAGATGTGTTTTTTGGAAACAGGAGTAAGGCTTCTTTCCTGAAACAAGGATAAGAAAAAGCACATCTAAACTTCAGCAGTAGTGAGGCAGATCAATATGTAAGAAGTGTTCATTTACCTCGTTTCACCACCACCAAACAGCATGTGAAGGCCTGATGCTCTCATAGCACCGCTAAACAAGCCACGCATCAGTTGGTTACCAAATCTGAAAAGCACAGGCTCACAGTGCTTTCCTGGCATATCTAAACTTCCACAGGATGCCTACCATGCCAGCGGTGCCTCTGTCTTTGTACATTTTCCACCAGCAGGTCATACAACAGTACAGCTGGGAGACAGTACAACGGATACAATGCCAGCTCCTGATCACCCTTGTCACCCACAAAACTGACTACATTTCCACTGCTCCCAAGCAGTCCTTGATGAGGAGCTCTTACTGGGAGTTGTCATTTTGATAGAAGGCATCAATTACCCGCTTTCTCCCCCAACACCTCTGACAGAAATCCCACTCTTCCTTCTATTGTCTCTGCACATCCTTAGCAGGAAATATTAAACTCTCACATTCTCAGAGTCCTCCTCACCTATGCCCTCCTTGTAGCAGGGTGAAATAGCAATAGTGAGACTGAATAAACCTCTGACGCAGTCAATACCGCTTTCCTTGGGACTGCTCAAGAGCATGAACAAAGGTTAACATCCGATAGCCTCCATCCTCCTCATGATTTGGGTCCAGCTAAACTAGGGCCAGAACAAATATCCTGTGTCAAATTTGGCAAACCACCCCCTCTGCATGATAAAATCAATCAGATAAGCAACTTATCTCTCAAATAGAAAGCATTGTTTGAAAACTGTAATATATTTACAGAAAGCCTACTAGGTAGAGATGTCATATATTTAATTATACTATATGTTTTCACCATTTTTACTAACTTCTTCCATTTTATCAACTGGAGAATTTTTGGCCCCTTACAAAAGCAAATATTCTTCTTTAACCAGAAACAGAACAAAGAGAATGCTTGTAATTAATGGGTACATCTGGTGATGCTGCAGCTCATGAGCCAAAATTATTTGAGTGCCATCTACCACCAGTTAAATACAATAGCCCCAGTTCCCATGTAAAAGAGCTTGAAACCATTTGAATCCATGTTTTAAGTTTAACCCTTCTTGTCTTTCCGGTCATTTGAAAACAAAATTGTAATTTCTAAGCATATGGGTTATTCTGCTACCAAGCAGAATACCAAGATGAAAAGGAAGAAGTTTTCATGTTCATAGGGCCTTCACACAGTTAGAGTATGTAACCTAGGTGACCTGCAACATTGGATGAGAAAAGACAACACTCAGTCTTTCAGCCTTTAGCTTTAAGCACTTTGAATCTACAATTAACTCAGATCTGAGCATCTGGTCTTTTTAAACCCTTACATTCAAAGGTCAGCACATTCAAATCTTTTCACAGTCAAGATTTGTCGATGTGACAAATATCATTTCATACTTACTAAATATTGAGACCAGCTTGTAACATGGGAAACTGGCTATAGTAGGGGGTATATGTTTTTCCAATCCTTCCTGTCACTTTAGCATTTAAATGCTAAAATAAAATTTTAATAAATATATAAATTAAAGGTTTTTTAAAATATTTTAATAAAATAAATTAATAAAATATTAATTCTGACCATTTGTATGACACCTCTTCTAGCAAACCTGCAGTATGGTTCATGACATACTAATGAGAGCTAGCAAGTAGCTCAAGCTGTCTTTCCTTCAAGCATTTATCATGGAGGCTACTTAGATGTGACTGCTTTGGTTCGAGGCAGTGCTACTTTTTTAACTTGGTTAGGTTCCAGTGCTGATGAAAGCAGGTCCCATCTTCCACTGAAGTACAAATAATTTGCTGAGAAACAGTTGTGGCTCTATATTTTCACAGTAATATTCTGTGCAGAGATGAAGACATCTCTCAGAATCCCAATGTGAAATTTAAATCCTAAATTCCACCCATTGGACTGATATCAAGTATCTGCTTGAATCTCTGCTCAATGTGTGTGACACAATCCAGGTTTCTGTCCCAGGTTTTTCAAATGTGAAGCTTTCTGAAACAAAGTCTGAGGGTCTTAGTGTCTGAATTTAATTTTAGGCATTTCTTTAATTCTTTGATATTCTGAAAGTATTTTTGAGACTGCTTCAAACACTAAATGAGGCCACTCGAATGTCCATCCAGCTTGCTCAGAAAAAAGCTTGTTCAGTTTATACTATAAAGCTGGTAACCATAAAAGAACCACCAGTCTTACAAACATTTAGGTTTCATTTAACTGAAACCAATCAGACTATTAGCTGCACAACTTGAAGCACTTGAGTTCAGCACCTTATTTAGAAGGCTGGGAAAGAGGTGGGAAAGAAAGAACCAATTTCACCTAATTTGAGACAACTCACTGAGGTAGTAACTAGGGAATTCAGTAATCCTAAATGATTTTATACAATGAATAAAGCCAAGAAAATATCTCTGGAGAGAAATTCATGTTAAATCACTCTTAACTGGCATTGTCACATACCCCCAGCCCAATACTTTAGTGCAGGATTCATAAATAATACCAGAATCGAGTCATCTTTTTCAGCTGCTTCTTGATTACTATTCACACCAGAATTAGCATATCAAGGTAGGGAGAAGTACATGAATATTTATTATCTCCAGTGCTACATGGAAGCTTAAATGAAGAATTTGCAAGAATGTGAGGGACAGACCTACAAATATTATTTATATGCCGAAGCAAAACCTTTGAGCTAAAATTCTGATGGCACAGTGATGACTTTGAAGGAGTGAGAAAGCTGTGTCTGTGAGCATGTTATTTCTGTGAGATATCACTGAAATAATGGCAACAATTACCCTAATTGGCTGTACTGACAATGAGTGCAATCCACAGAGCCCTTGAAAACAGGCAGCTAGGAAACAAGGGGAAGAGCGCAGATGAAGCCAGCTCAGCTCAACAATGGCAGCGCACAGGATCCAGCCAGGCAAACATCACCTGGCCGATGTTTTGGCATTATGGGGACACACAAACTCCCAGGACTTTCTTCCTTTCACCTTCAAAACTTTCAGTGGGAAAACATCCAAACGCTGCCCAGCAGCTCCTCCAACCCTGCCCTCGCCCCAGCCACTGGCCCAGACAACTGCAGGGAATGCTCTACCAGTGGGTGTCCTGCTATCCTGGGGCATCACACTTCCCACAGAGAGGTTTAGGGTGGAAAACGGTCTATCTCCGTTATTCCCCCCACCAGGTCTTAGTCAGCCATGCATAACCTTATGCATTTAGTATCATGTGGCCTTTCTCAATCACTCCTGCATCTTAGAATCATAGAATATATTGGGTTGGAAGGGACCTTTAAAGTCCATCTAGCCCACACCCGCCTCCCGCAGTAAGCAGGGGCATCTTCACTAGATCAGATTGCTCAGACCCCATTAAGCCTGACTTTTATGGGTCATATCCAGGGATGGGGCCTCCACTACCTCTCTGGACAACCTGTACCAGTGATCTACCAGCCTCCTATTGAAGAATTTTTTTCCTAATCCAGCCTAAATCTCCCCTTTTCCGGTTCAAAACCATTACCCCTCATCCTATCGCTACACGCCCTCATGAACAGTTCTTCCACAGCTTTCTTATATGCACCTTTCAGATACTGGAAGGCTGCTGCAAGGTCACCTCAGAGCCTTCAAGCTGAACAAGCCCAACTCCCTCAGTCTGTCCTCATGGGAGAGGTGTTTCAGCCCTTGCATTATTTTTGTTGTCCGTCCTCTGGACACACTCCAGCAGGTCAATGTCCTTTTTGTGTTGTGGGCCCCAGAATACTGGACACAGTATTCCAGGTGACATCTCACCAGAGCAGAGTGGAGGGCAGAATCCCCTCTCTCAATCTGCTGGCCACATTTCTTTTGATTCAGCTCAGGATGCAGTTTTCTGGGCTTCAGATGCACATCAGTGGCTAAAAGACTGTGAAATCTAGTACATCACTCTGAGTGTCTGTTCATTTTCCTGAACAAAGAGAGGAATGCCTATAAGCCAGGAGGTTTTCAGAGGTGTTCACCTTTCTCAAATGTCCATCTTTCTCCATTGGTTAGAGAGAACATGTTCCCTGCAGTAGGACAGGATTATCCCTCCCTCTCATGCATAGGTAACAAAAACTTGGACACATCTGCACTCAGGTTAGGTAAATATCATAATCATACCAGACCCCACCTCTAAATATTTCACAGGGGTAGAATAATGCTTATTACATCATTTATTATTGTCTTATCATGGAAAATCCCTAGCTGATTACTACATTTTACCTAGTAACCTGTGAATGGACTAAAAATAATAGTATGTATTTGTCACGTCAGAGCAGCTGGTCCACCTCAGACCAAGCAGCATCTGTTTTGGTTCCAACACTGGTGGCTACAGGGAGTATGAGAAATGAGAGCTTTCCAGGAAGAAGAAAGAAAGGGAGGAGAGGGAACATAGAAATGAAAAACAACAAGGAGGGGGAGATGAGAAAGAACATCACCAAAAGCATCTTTTACTGCAGTTTAAGATTAATGATTGCTCATCCACAAGCACTCTGCAATCTGAGGTAAATGGAAAAAACTGGAGATGCTACTCAATAGCCAGTGTAGCCCTTTGCAGACATAAAAAGCACTGCGCTGATGTTCCCACTCAGACATATAAAACCAATGTGATGTATGTAGCTTTTAAGTGTCGGTGCGGTATAAAAGTTTTATTGCTGCTTTGGCTTCAAGAAAGCTACAAACCTCAGTTTAGGAATTGCAAGCCCCTGTAAAAATGGTTATGAAAGGCATTTTTCCTAATCATGTTAGCAAACCCTTCTCTCCATTTTCCCTCTCATTAAAAAGCTTAAATATTTTACATCTATAGTGTGCAGGCTTATGTCCAGATTACCCTTCATTAAATGACTTTTACAGTAACTGGATACAAGCCTTTTCTATTATTACACACCAGCTAATTATGTCTCTTTTGTTTTCACTTCATCATTTTAAACAAAGCTTTTAGGGATCCAGCTACTCTGTGAGAGGTGTTGCCAAGCTGAACACATTTCCAGCAAATCCCAGCTGGGCTGCATTCATTTCATCTGATGATCTTCGCAACATGAAAAAAAAAAGAAAAAAAAGGTTGGGGGGCATGACAGGGGGGAAGGAAGAAAAATAACAATGTCCAACCTATTGCACTGCTCTTACAGTGCTTTAGTGCAAAGATGACTTCTCACTAGGGGAAAATCCAGCAGGGGGTCAGTGAGGAGTGAAATATGATGTATGGCGATTCTAAACATCATAGCTAAACCATGTGAATGACCAGTTCTATCAGGCATTTTCTGATTTCTGACAGTGTTGCTGTTTTCAGATTACCCCAGTAACATTTCCAAAGTGTATCATTGTATTCATGGCAAGAAGAAAGGGAGGAGGCCTGAAAATTACTTCCCTCCTGGCAGTGAATTGTCATTTAGGTCCCACATTGAGCCAGCTCTTTGCATTGCCTGGGAAGCCAAGGGAGCCAACAAAAAAAATATGATTTCCCCAGAGCTGGGGGGCCAGGGGAAATGATCAGGCATATGAAGTCTCCCCAGGGTGCAAAGAGCAATAGCAAAAGGCTTTGCTAAAGAGAGATATTTTTCAGTATCTGTGCAAATAAAACCTACATTTAAATATTATTTCAATTACTCATTCTCATACACGACAAGCTCAATAATCAAAATAATCATATTGAGAATTATAATAAGATTCATTATGTGTATTTGCACGTACAAGGCAGCATATCATTCCTTCTGAATAGTATGTAAGATGGATGGCTCTTGCTCCATGGAGCCTAAAAGCCCACATGTGACATGGTGCTGAACTCAAATGAGAAAGGAAACGGCAGCACTTCATGGGAGTCTCAGTTCTCCTCTCTTCCTCATGGGGGTTGAACTTTTTTATTATTATTATTATTGTTCAATCCTTTTAAGCCTTTCTTGACCATGTAGCTTTCTAGCCTTCCCTGAGCAGATGGTATTTGGCTGGCCCACTGAGGCAAGTTTTTCATGTTCCTGCTATCCACATTGTTTGGGCTTGCGAATCCCACCCTTTTCTTTCTATATATTTGCCATTTTGGCCACTTGTAAAAGCCTTCTATGATTTAGAGAATATAAAATCCCAAAAGACAGCAAGTTTGAAGACCTTCTATTGTTATCTGTCTAGAAGTTTATGGGATTCTTAAGGGACCTTGCTAACCTTTCTGGGAGTTTTTAGAAAAACATGTCACTGTTATGGAATTCAGTAGAAAACTCAAAGGACTGAAAACATGACCTTATCTCTACAGAGTACCACTGGATAGTTCATCTTGTATTAAAATCTGTGAGGTTTTTCTGTGACTTACACTGCCATCACATATTCTTACTACTTACTGAGCAACACGTATTCTTTGTACGTATGGATAGGGAAACAACTATTCTTTGCATCCCAACTGCTCTCCCATGTAGACAGGGGAAGAAAGGAGTTGGCAAAGGCAGCAGATGTAACAGCCTTTCTTCAGCCTTCGTTTCCTGTAAAGACATTACACATGTGTGGTTGTCTTCATGCTCTCCCATCCCAAATCCAGGCCGTTCTTCAGCTAAACAGGATCCAGGCTAACCACTCTTCCCAAAACTCAGCTTCAGCTGTCTAAATAGCCCATCCTTGTTCCTCACCACAAATCCTGCCAGAGCAATATGACCTCCAAAGATTGGCAGTAAGTAAAATATATCCACTTTGCTCCAGAAAATCTCTTCTCTCCACCCACTTCACCAACTCTTGTTTTCTAATACCTAACTTGATGGGCTGTTTCAAAAAGACCTGTGAGGTGAGAGGCACCTTTATCTTCCACCAACAGAAGACAGGAAGCCACTTCTCATCCCATTAATCCACACAGCTCCAACCCCATTTGCCTTATACAACAGCAACAAAATAAGCCCAAGTTCCCTACCCATGCCTCAGATGCATGAAAAAGAGCAGGAAAATGAAAAACAGCCTGGAAGAAATGTAGCTCTGCGAGCTCCCCGGCCAGGTTACCTTTCCAAACCACACTTGATTTCAGAGATATTTGTTCATTGAATAGAAAAATATGGAACAGAAAATTACGGAAAACGCACCCACTCTGACGCATTGTTGCCTTAATTTTCCTCTTAAAAATTAAAAAACTCCTTGCTCTTTCCACCCCTAAGGGAGAGGGCTAATCACATAATGGGACCTGCAAAAGCCCGTGTCCTTGTCGCTGTGCCGTTGCACCGGCTTTGGCAGCTGTACAGCGGGGGTCCGCTGCAGCTGTTGGAGAGCCTGTCCTGCCTGCCCAGCTCTGCCTCTGATCCTGCTATTTTGCTCTTATGTATGCAGCATAAATACCAAAAAGAAAAACCCGTCAAGCAGACCGTTTCCCATTATTTGGAAATTAGCAACCTTTATGCTGTTCCTAAAACAAATTGTTTCCATTATCAGAGCATTGCAATGCTATATGCATCCAGAAGAAAGCACCTCACAAGTTTATTTCTTGCTTTAATATACTTGGGTGGTTTGGGGTATTTTTCTGAGAACAATTTTCTTTCTTTTTTGCTGAGATTCTGTTCAAGAGAAATATAATAAAAACTCAGGTACAAACAGTTTGCAATTATTTTCTTGTGCCCCTCAGTACCAGGAGAACAATTTGTTCTCCTTAATTTCAAAAGAGAGCAGCAATTAATTAAGCTAATGAGAAATACAGAGGGGAAAAAAAAAAAAAGAACTTCAAAGTATTTCTGGCCTACGAAAAAAATTATTATTTTTGGTCCCAATGCTCAAAAAAAAACCCCAACTTCTTTCTTTGCATAAATAATCTCACTGAGGCTTTATCCTCAAACCTATTCCCAGGTTTGTGAGTTTGGCAAAAGTGGACTTGAAGCTACAGTTGTATTGATGAGCTGATTTTGATATGTGCATTTGTTTATAAAATCCTTTGTTAAAGGAGGATATTGTCGCTAAGACATAAACTCGGGATGCTTCCCAGTAGGAAACAGGGCAAGTATTTGTATGTTTGACAAGAGCACACATACATAGACTTTTTTTTGACTGTTGCTTCACTAAGAAGGAGGGAAAAAAAAAAAAGAAAGAAAAAAGTGCATTCACTGGTCCAAATATCTTCCTTAGCAGAAAAAGGCCTGCAGGGAAAAGAAAACACATAAAAATGCACTGAAGCAAAGTAATGCGCCTTGAAGCTGGCTGTGCCCCTAAACTATGCTCCTGAGATTATATCCCGAGGCGGCAGGGGGCATGGTTAAGAGCAATTCTCTCCGGCTCTGAAAGAATGAAGGCAAGTGTCAGCACTGCCATAAAATCAATTCATGGATGATTGCTCCCAGGATGACTCGAAGCAGCAGCGGCATGAGCCTGGACATTGCGCTGGTGAGGAATCACCCCTAGTGGCTTTCCATCTGAGCCCTGGCTGCAGGGGTCAGTTCATGCTCCGCAAGCGAGCATGGGGCTGAAACGCAAGGTCACAGTTTCAGGGTGTCCGCGTGCGGCAAGCTCGTGATGGTGGCACTTGAGCTGTAAAGAGAAGGTTGTCAAACGGGCTCGCAGAGCTTGGGACACCCCACAAATCTGGCAGGCTTCCTTATACCCTCTTTAGCCACTTTCCCTGCACCTTATAGAGCACCTTTAAGTGGATTTTTTCTATTTTTTGGGTCTGAATCACAGCTTGATCATCAGTCAGATCCCAGTAACATGGGACAGATTAACATGTACCATCAAAATAAAAAGGGACTTTTTACCTTTATATTATGGCAAATACCCTGTCTCTCATACTCTTTTCAGTATGTGCTAAGCTCGTCTAGACAGTGTGGACAAGTCTTCTGCACCACTAGTGACACCTCTCTCTCTACCACCAAGGAGGTTCTGTGGTTGATCACAAAATTTGCACTAGTATAATTAAAATTGGTTTTCAAATTGATTCAGCCTTTAGCTAGCATAGCTTCTCTGCACAGGGACACTTTCATCAGCTTACCCTCGGGTTATAGGAGCCAGGACAGGATTCAATCCCATGAAGCATTCAAGATACCGCTGCTCACAAGTTGCCATCTGTCAGCTGAACCGTGACAACAGATTATAAACCCATTCCTGGCCTGCCCCTAGTGCCCAATAAAATGCTCTTAAAAGGCCAGCTCTCAATCTTCTGACCAGCTTTTCAAGACCACACAACACCCAAGGGTCTGCCAAGCACAGCAGACTTCTCAAGCCTGCTCTCAGAGTCAGCACAGCAATTTCCCCCATCCCACAAGTGTTCTGCCAACATGCTTAGCACCTTCAGCTCTTTTCTTCTTCATCACGCCACAAAGCAGACCTGGAAATCAAGCCTTTGGTGGATATCAATGACTGTTAAGAGTGAATGTGAACTCTAATTACAAGCAGTCACACTGTGAAGGGGGTTAATTTTCCTGCACTCCCCAAAAGACATCAGGAGGTGGAAGAAAGGAGACATATGCCCTGAAATCCCCAAATGGCAAAACAATTGCCCTTCTGCATTGTATTCTGCCACTCATCATGAAAGAGACAATGAGCACAGGATGACCACTGGTGCAAAGACACTTCTGCACTCAGCAACATAACATGGACAGTGAGAAACAGATCCACTGGATGTGTAGGTGGGAGGTGTGCTGTGGGTGGGTAAGAAGCCATCTAGTCTTCGCTCCTGACATCTTTCTGCATTCTCTTCTCCCCAGATTCTTGCTCATTCCACTGGCCACTCAAAGTAACTTGGTGGCAGTTCAAATTCATGCAGGAGCAGAAGCAACAGGAGTCCAATAAGGAGTGACCAGGACAAGGGTATGTGTTTGAGACATAAAGTTCCCACTACTTCATTTTTATACACACATCACAGCCCTCAACACCTGAAAACATCTCTGATACCTTGGCCTGCTGTCTGCACTGGAGCAGGAGCCAGGGGACTGCTGGAGAGGAGACAAGGACAGGCAGCAATGGGACAGTGGTAGCTGTATGCTGCAAGAAGCGTGCATGAGGAACCACATGCTGTGGACTGAAGCAGACCTTGCATTTCAGACAAAGAAGCCCACAGCAGTATAGCCCCAGCTGCACAATACACCATACAGTTACTGCAAAGCTACCTTCTGTCACCTTAAAGACCATCCAGTTCCACACACACCCCTGCCATGGGCAGGGACACCCTCTACTAGACTACGTTGCCCAAATCTCAGAATCATGGAAACATAGACTCTTTAAGGTTGGAAAAGACCACTAAGATCATTAGGTCCAACCATCTGTCCAATACCACCAAAGCCCCATCCACCCTGGCCTTGAGCACTTCTGGGGATGGGGCATCCACAACTTCTTTGGGAAACCTGTTCCAGTGCCTCATCATCCTCACAGTAAAGAATTTCTTCCTTATATCTAATCTTTTATCTACCTTTGTTCAGCTTAAGGCCTTTACTCCTTGTCCTATAGCTAAATGCCCTTGTAAACAGCCCCTCTCCCTATTTCCTGTGGGCTCCTTCAGGTACTGGAAGGCCACTATAAGGTCTCCCTGGAGTCTTCTTTTCTCCAGGATAAACAAGTCCAACTCTCTCAGCCCGTCTTCATGGGAGAGATGATCTAGATATTTATGTATGAGCTCTGACATGGCAAGTAACACAGTCAAACTAGAAAACTCACCTGTTAGACAAGGGATTATATGAAGAAGGATCAATAGTGGGATCCTAACATGACACCAGTCAAAATCAATAGAGATTTTTACTTTTAACTAAAGAGTAATAAATGTGACTTGGATGCTGTGAGCAGTGAAACATTCACATGGTTTATACTCATGTGAGTAGTCCTGTGAGGTTAGAAGATCACATTTCTCATGCACATTGGCAGCAACTTTCCCATTAATACTATCTGTAATTTTTAAATAGCAGTATCTACATGCTAAGAACAGGATTCATCCTACTTAACGCTGAATGACTAAAACTGAGGTGTCTAGTCTGAGTGCGTTGCTCCAGGCTAGCCTAGTCTGTGGAAAGAGTTAAGCACTTTCAGTTGAGTGAGTCGTCTCTCATAGAGCAGGTGTCTAAGACATGCCCTTTGGCAGTACTAGTTCCTTTCTGCTGACTATAACAGGAGCCAAAGGTGACTAGCTCAGAAATAGACATAATTTAAACCACAGGCTTCTAGAGGCAGGTAGGATGAATCCTATGCCATATATTTAATCAACAGGACCTGAATTCTTTGACAGCTGTCCCCGTAACATCAAACCTGTCTGCTTTGAGACTTTGCAAAAGGACAATCTAATATTAATGATAAATAATTTAGTTGGGGAATTAGGTCAAGGTGCTCAGCATTTTTGACGTGGAACAGACTTGCAGAGCAGTCACATCTATGAGACATCCCACCTCTCCCATACCCAAATGTTTTCTCTCAAGGGATCCTGAAGCATCTACCTTTGTCAAGCAGGATGGCATACCAGACTTCCTTGCTTGTGAAGCAAGTAGGGTGCCTTTAACATATCCAAGAATGTACTTAGAGGCTCAAAGCTCTGCTTAGCAGTCAACCGCCCACTAACCCCACTCCTGATATGGCATCCAGACATGACAGACTGACGAACATGAAACTGCTATAGTACACCACAACCAATACAAGTTTTCCTCCAGAGACATTGAAATCAGCATTCCCCTTACCAAACCAATACCTGGCCATCTACATGATCCACCAAAACCAGCAGTCACAGTGCCTTCCCCTACCACAGCAATGCAACAGCATCATAGTGACAGAGCTTCACCTCAGCTAACGAGCTGCCAAAGAATGAAGGATCTGGTGTAAGCCAGCTGCTACCTGGACTTCCTCCATCCACAGGCACTCAAGAGAGATATTTCTTGGTGCTCATCAAAGTCTACTGACCCCATGTCTCTTACATACTTCCATCAGGATAGAATTCGCCACAAACTAGATAAGCCTTAATGTTCTTCATTGACTAAAAGCAAAGCCTAGATAGCTACCTTATGCTAGCTGTTTTTTTTGGAGGGGGTTAAACAGCTAAAGCTAGGTAAGATGAATCCCACCCAAAATTTGCAAAACAATTCAGCAAGATTTGCTACAAGATGAGAAACAAATATGATACTTATTCTGTGTTCACCCATCTCATTAAAAAGACAAACCAATGTCCTCTCTGAGTTCTAGAAAGTGGAGACCTTTAATAAAAACATAAAATACATAAATACTTAAGACTGCCAGTTTTCTACATATTTCAGTTAGTGACTTATCATGACTTAACATTCAGAAATTCTCATTCTGTGTCCCTGGCAGATGCTTTCATAGACTTTTGGGAACAAAAGTACTTCAGAACTGCTTTTGTGGAGTTCAGGTTTTTCCAAGCAAAGGATCACTACACCGAAAAAAAACCCAAACAAAACAAAACAAAACAAAACAAAACAAAACAAAACAAAACAAAACAAAACAAAACAACAACAGAAAAAAAAAAGAACAGGTTGTTCTATGGATACTGGACTCATTTTTGAGAGTCAATTTCCTTAATAATGTTACTACTATGTCAGGGGGATATTTTGATGCAAGTCCTTACTAGGTCACAGTTTCAAGATGTTTAAGGGAAGGAAGGTGGGACCAGGCAAGACACAAATCACCCTACCTGTATTTTGCATTTTCTTCATGTTACTCCTTAGAGAAGATATCTGTAGAACTAAGCTAGCCTGAAGTGCTAGCAGTCTAACTGCAGAAGTTAGAGTCCCCTGCAGTATAAGAATGATGAATCAGCCCACACTGAGCCCAGTGTTGCTGCAGCTATCAGCTAGCCCAACTCAAATTAGCTGTTTCAAAGGAAATGTAGGTCAAATTAGTAGTTTTGAAGGTAACTTAGGTATATCACAGGTACTTATTAAATGCCACAAAGCAATGAGTCCACTGTTGGTGTTGCATTAGAATTCTTATTCCTCATGGTTACCTTTGCAGCTGGAGTTCACTAGCCAGAATTTAGCCCCTAAATAATTAATTCAATGAATCCTTCAAATTTGTTGAATTGCTTCTAGCTTTAATGAGTTTGAGGACTTCTAAAGGACATCAAGCTCCTGCTTTTATTCCATTTTTATTTAGATTTGAGGTAATTTTTGTATTGAAATGTAGAGTAACAGATGTAGCTCTGTGTGGCAACGTTGAATCAGAAAGTAATCCTATAGTAAACAGTTGGGCTTTTTACCAGTGTTGACTGTTCAAATCAATTTACAATACGTGCATTTTTTAATTTTATTGTCTCAGTTCTCTTCACATTGACTTGAATATAAATATTGATCATGGATGCTTTGATTACTCAGCTTTTGATATTTTGGTATGTTTTAAAAAATCTTAGTGTTACTGGAAAAAATAATCATCTTTTGATGTGGAGAATAACTTTTCCCTTATTATTTCTACATCAGGTTTTGGATAATGGTTGTAACTAGATGTCTGCACCTCAGCCACAAATTTTACTCATTCTTGGATCCAGTCCATTTCCAGGATATTTAATTCCAAGCCAAGTTCTCTCCCCAGAAGCCCACAACCAATACTGGAATTTGGTGATTTCTTGCCAGAAAAATACATATAAACAAAAACATTTGAACCCTGCTGGGTATGCTTTTTGAGACACCAGATACTTAAATGCAGCTAGAATAGACAACACAATCTGCAGAACAAGTGCAATATCCCACTTTGCTTTCTGAAAGTAATAGGTTTATAAACAAAACCATGAATGTACTCTGAAAGGGACTTTGATCAAATTCCATCCGTTGCAGTTACAAACATAAAAGTTAAATGAAGCAAATGGATTTGCATAGACAGGAATTGAGTAGCAACCACTGTTTATCTCCTGAGCTTCCTTAAATCTCTTACCAATCATCTTCATATCCAAAGCTTGTCAAAAGACCAGTCAAAAAGCCAATCAAAAGACTTCCACAGAATTCAAGAGTGAACTTAAAGACACAGATTACCATCTGCAAGGGGTGTAAGCACATACATGACTTTAAGAAAGAAAGCAGCCCCACTACAGTCATGTTACTGAGAAACCTCAAGACTGGCTTGTATTTCTGCGCTTGACTGAATCCGGTTATCATTCCTAATTATGATCCTTATTATGTTTCTGAAGTGAAGTCAGTGGGAATAAGAGCAAGGAAGTATGTCTCTGGAGTGTCACGTTGACATAAGAATTAAATCAATACCATGCAGCTCCATTCCAATGAAATCGCTGGAGTTAGGGCCAGCAGAAATGGGAAGCATACAGTGGTAAATCAGATCCAGAATCTGTTACCTGGTTTTGGCATATCTTTCAGTTTTATCAGAAATCCAAACACAAAACTTAGCACTCTGAAACATCAGTGGATTTTAGATGCCTCTGAAGGGCTTGGAGTACTAAAATCGATGAATGGATTGCAATGAACTGACCTACAAATGTAGTTTTTCAGCTGTGACAAATAAAATATTGATAATGGTCTTCATTTTGCTTAACTCTTTCCCACTCTTTAAAAACATCATGTGTAATAGACCATAGCAGAATGGAAATTACTAATAAAAATGAGAGTTGGGTTGGCAAGGTTTCACAGAGAGGAGCAGTGATTTTTATTTCCCTGAGAGACATGCCACATACCATGAAATGCAGCAATATGTACTGCAAGAAGATATGTGCAGCAAGCTTTGGTCCAGCATAGGGATTACTGTTGGGGTGTATCAGCTCACAACTCTAACATGCATAAATTGAGTTCTCCTTTTAGGCATTCATTACTACAGTGAGGATACAAACCTTACCTAGGCGTGAGAGGTCTCTTAACCCGAAGCCCCCCCAAGGCCATTGTGAGAGGCTCACAAAGTCCTATGAGATATACAAAAGGAGTTGGGGGGCCTTCCAGGAACGTAAGTGCTATCAGTTGATTCACCAAGGACTTGCTGAACCTCTAAATAATCTAATATCCTTAAGCATCCAAAGCCTTCTCATAAACAGCTCCATGCATGTGTTAGAGTAACTTCTTCAGGCATGGGTTTCACAGCTGAACATGGGCTACTCAAACTTTTTTAATCGCAAAGCTCTCCTGCTACCGAATACAACAACATTGCAGCACCTTTGTGGACATCCTCCTTAGGGACTAGCCCAAGTCCATTCAGAAGACCAAGTTCAAGACAGGTCTCCTCAGTGCTACTGCTCTTATTAGATGCTAGAGACATCAATGGTATGAAGGAAAGTTGATATTTCTCAGTACAGAAGTAACCACAATTCCATGAATATCCATCACACAAGGTATTAGGAAGTGCACTCTGGATTGCTTAGTCCACCCAAAACACAGGGTGAGAAACACCTAACCACATCAAGACACTGAAAGCAAAATGCAGCAACAGGTCCATAAACATAGTTTCATTTCAGAGGAATCAAACAGCAAGACTGCAGTAATGCCACTGTTCAGGACTCTAAGAGAAATAAGGTGGAATTTCCAAGTTAACCAGGCACATGTTCAAAAGCACAAAATGGGGTCTTTCATTACGAATTACCAGGCTGTCTCACAAAAGTATCACTCTCCTTCTATAATCTCCATCTCTCATTCTTTCAAACGAACTGGACTGACAAAGCAATCAGGAATTTAGGATAAAATAAATAAAAATCTTCAAATTCCGACCAATTTCAGTTGCATTCCATACACCTCTACTTAAGGCAGTATAATGAAGATTCATTGCTGTCTCTCTACAATATAAAAGGAATCACCGGACATGAAGGAGCATATGTAAAGTGGACAATTAGCGAAGAGCTGGCATGTTCTGAGCCACTATTCATTTATCAGCATGGATCTTTTTCTTTATCCTTTTTTTTTTTCCCTCTTCTTTTTTTGGAATTGGCTTTCAAAACGTTTCCATGGAAAACACAGAGGAAGGCGGCTATCAAGAGCAACAACAGACCCTTACCCAGCAATGTGCTTTTCGGACCCTCCTTTTTCTCCCCCTCTTTATTATATTTTTTTACCCCTTTCCTTTTCTTAAAACTCCTTTGGGCTTAAGTTGAACAGTTTGCACCAGCATATGGCAAAGGTTGAGGTCAGACAGATAAAAACGTTTCATTGCACCAAAGAATGGTTAACAACACGTGAATGCAAATTCTAACACATCGTAAAACTGTTGCAAACCAGACTGAAAGGGGGCTTTAGTTATGGCAGGAAATCTGCTTCCCAGCCCCACCCCATCCCTTCCAGTTCATTTCAGGTATTGTGGAGCCCAGAGGGGCTTTTGAGCCCCCTCCCCTGGCAATCTGCGCCAAGCCCCTCCGACAGATTTCTAATGACTTTCCAATGAAGATTTAGGAGGTTTTGTGTCCCAGCACTGTGAAGGATTTCAGCCAGGCACCGCTTTCCGCCAGCCAGACATGGCCACTGCTTTTGTCCCCTTCTCGCTCCACCGCTCCCCCATACCCAGGCTCTCCCTGAGGATCAACCAAGCGGAAGGGGACCCCTTCAACGCCTCCCCGCTCTCTGCTGGGCCTGCAGCCACGGCAATTTGTAGCCGCGCTGGTGGCAGGACCACCCCACCAATGTGCTTGGGGCAACCCCCTGGCCAGCCGGGTCCTGCCTGAGCCTCACCCTTGCCAGGGTGTGCAGGGCAAAACCTTGCTCTTCTCAGGGGACTCAGGCTGCCCTAGGGGCACTCAGGCTCCTCCAGCCTTCCTCTTCCTCAGCCTCCCCTCCTGGCCAGGCTGCAGAAAAAGTCCTGTGGGACTTGCTAACCTTGGATCGAGACAGCTAGCTCCCCAACTGGATTTTTCTCAGTTAAAGAAAAAACAAAACAAGGAAAAGGAGTGACTTTCCCACCTCTGCAAGGACCATTCCTCCATCTCTGGTGTCACTGCCTCTTTTTAGCTTGCATTTGTTCTTCCCCCTGCCCCTGGCCCCGTTCCCACATTTTGTCACCATTATTATAATAAATACAAAGGTTCTGTGCCTAAGAAGAGACTACAAAAACATAAATGAATAAATAAATACTTAAATATCAAGTGACATGTTTGTGTCAGGCATTAGTGCAGGCTCTGGGTTGATGTTTTCGTTTATCATTTGCTCTAAGTTCCTGCAGCTGAAGAAGATAAACCCCAGCTATTCAAAAAAGAAATGTGTAAATCATAACAAAGCACCCAGTTAAAAAGAGCTTGGTTGGTTTTTTTCCACTTCTCCAGAGATAAGCCACAGAAGTGCTGTGCTCAGTTGCATGCCACCATCTCTGGAGTGAAACTAACAGTGGTGGTAGATCATATATATTGTAGCAATATATTGGGGTCTGTAATGCACCTGCAGGATGTTTTTTGTTTGTGGCACAGACACAAGCACAGACTAACGTGTGCGCTGAGACACTGATCCCCTTAATCCCCCAGGCCTCTCTGAAATTGCACCTGGTGTCCTACTTCCCTCCTCAGCACTGCTCTGAGGTGTGAGTGATTAATGTTTTTTTTTTTTAATCGAGGAAGATGTTAAAAGTGTGAGGGACATTGAGTTCAATTATGAAATATGAAATGCTGAGAGGGTCAAGACTACTCAAGCCCCACGATGGAAGAAACACTCCCAGGAGACTTTGATACTTGGTCGGATGACTGATCGTCATGTCCTCAGAAAGAATTAAATTTTATTACGAGCTTTTTGGCAGCATTTAGAGGTTAACGTGGCTAGAATTAAAGAGCACTTAGTCTGATTTTTCTTTCTTTCTCATTCCTTTTTTGTTCCAAAGCTTCTCCGTTTTTCTTAGTGACTTGGAGGTGGCTGTTAGAGAAATGCAGGTGACAAGTTATCTCTGGAGGGGTTGCACTGCCAGGACATTATTCATTATGCATATTTGCATAATCTCTTGTCTCCTGAATCTTCTGTTTTATTCGCTGTCCTTTCTTACTCTCCCAAGAATCCCTTGCTACAGCCTGGCTTGGGTTTTTTTCCTTCCGCATGTCTTGGTAGCACTGATGATTGTTTTTATCAAGGAGTTGCGAGGCGGTGATCAGTCACACCTTCCTTCCCTACAGAGAGGCAAGGAACACTGCAGAATGTGTTTACATTTAACATCTGCCAAGACTTTTAATGTCACCATGCAAGGAAAGCCCCAAAGACAAATCCAGAAATGAGCATATTAATAATGGTTGGCAACTGGGATCCTGCAGCAAACCAGTGCTTTACCTTTTGGTGCTGTTTGCCCTTCCATAAAGTTCTTCCTTGTCCTACATTATGAAGATTTCTGATGGCTGAGAAGAAACTAACTGGTGTCATTGAGAAGCCTGGTAGTAAATCTTCCAATTCTCAGTTTACTGTGCTGAGAGCATTAGTGAAAAATCAGCAGGAGGAGGGTTGTACAGAGGGAATTCACGTGCTCATTGCATATAGAAGCCTTTACTTGTGAAGGAAAGTTACGCCCTCTGTTGATTTCTTTTTAGTTTAAATATGCATAATTCTGTTTGCTTTTCAAGATTCTGGAGACTGTTCTAGTGTACATACCTGCTGCAGCCAAGTAAGACAAACACTACAGAAAATCAGAAAAATAAGAGAGGTGGCAAGGCAAGGCAAGGCAAGGCGTGATGAGGAGAGGCTGCTATCAAGGTTGTGACTACCAATTCATATCTCCCCACTGTCTGGAGTCCTTAAATAGGACTTAAATAGTTTCTTAAATATAGGCACCTTGTGCTTTCTAAGAGGCCTTCATGTCAGCTGAGCCCCCAGCTGCTCCTTCTGCAGATTCTGCCAATTTCTTACCGGCATCTCAGATGAGAAAAGACGCTTTTCCTTAGCTGTCTGTGTCAAGCCTCTGTGTCCTGGTCAATTAATAAACTCAGAAAACAATGAGATTCCAGTGCTGTCATCTAAATTGAGGTGTCTAAAAGTAGGTGCCCGTTACAGTTAGTGGGGAGTGATCAGATGCTGGTATCTACTTTGGGCTAAGCTGGATTGTTTTCCTTTCTCTGTGGCATACAATGGTGAGCAAACGCAATGTATTCCAGCCCTTGTTGTCAATAGGAATTTGTATTGACCTACAAGCAACAAGTGACAGCAATACACATTTACAGCAGAGGATAAGCACTGGTTGCTAGTCCCACCAAGCCTGTGAGAATTCACTTCTTTTAAATGCATTGTGATCTTTAAAGAAAATCACAGATCAGCATGGCCTTACCACGCAAAATACAATATAAACCATGAAAATCATAACCATGGAAATACTTGCTATGAAACATATTGACAATTAAATCAAGTCCAGTGGTATTGTAGGGGGGAAAAAAAAGTCCAAAACCCCCGAATTTCCTATCAAAACTTGGTAAAAACAGCTCTATTTCTGAGGCCCCTCTGATTAGTATGATACTATATGGCTAAAAAAAAAAAAAAAAAGGCTATATAAAGATTCATGCCTATCAAGGTAAGCATTTGAGTGTCCTAGATTTGATTGTCCCTACCTAAATCATTTGTCTACTAGGCTTCTCCTCTATGTCTAAGTATAATAGCCCCTTCTGGGTTAATTCCAAGCCTCAACAAGAATTTCCCAAATGCCATCACCCCCTTCTGTGGAGATGAAACTGTCCTTGAGGCGTGCTCATATTCATGGATGACAGCATATTGATTTTGTGTGACTTAATTGGTTGAGTCTTCTAATGTAACTCATTTACAAAAATTATGTGAAAATTTGCAGTATGTTTGGCATGAGTCCTCTCTTTTTCTTTTCTTTTTTTTTTGTTTTTGTCCATCCTCTGAAAATTATATGATGAGAAATCTCCATTGTCTTCTCTGTCCCCTGGAACATTTCTCCTCTGAAAGTTCAGGGACAGGTAACGGTGAGTAGCAAATTTAACTGTCATGTGCGTGAGCATTCACCTGAATTCATATAATTAACCCAGCATTGCTTCAACCTAAAGGGATACAGGATTGGATTACAGATATTAACACATATCCTTTAGAGGTGAGAAGTAACCTTTCAAGCAAATTTACTACAATATGTAAGGAAAAAAGCAGGCATACATCATTCCTTAGCAGAAAGAATGCAGTTTTGATTTATAGTCAGAGATTATACAGTTACATGTATAATGTAGATTTATGCCCTACCTCCAAATCCCCATTCATTCATTGAAGGACATAGAACTCCTTGGCAGAGTCCAGTGCAGGGCCACCAAGATGATGAAGGGAGTGGAACACCTTCCTATGAGGAAAGGCTGAGGGAGCTGGATCTCTTTAGCTTGGAGAAGAGGAGACTACGGGTGACCTCTTTAACGTTTATAAATATGTTACGGGTGAGTGTCAGGAGGATGGATCCAGGCTCTTCTCAGTGATGGCCAGTGATAGGACAAGAGGCAGTGGGTCCAAGCTGGAAGATAGAAAGATCCATCTGAATGTAAGGAAGAACATTTTCACTGTGAGGGTGATGGAGCACTGGAATAGGCTGCCCAGAGAGGTTGTGGAGTCTCATTCTCTGGAGACATTCAAAACCAAACTGGACACATTCCTGTGTGATCTAATCTAGGTGATCCTGCTCAGGCAGGGGGGGTGGACTAGAAGATATTTCAAGGTCCCTTCCAACTCCTAACATTCTGTGATTCTGTGATTCATTGGCCTATATCCCATCACTGCAACACTGGTATCACTAATTCATAAATATTTCTGTTTACCAGAGAAGGAGGCATAGTTAAAGCTATAGTTTGGGAAACAGTTCCTGGTGCTGAAATAGGCTTCCTGGGTAACCTTTGGGAATGAAACACTCTTATGTCCAATTCCTCATATCTCAGGAGGGAAAAATAATGCGGCCCCATCTTGTCCTTCACCTCTCTAGAAAGATAGTTACTTGGAAAAGAAAGAGCCTGTGTGCAGGGCATCTCATCAGCAAGGTATCAGTCTTTAGAGTCATGGTTACAGAATTAATCAAATACTAGAATATCAAATGTTTAGTCAGCCTTTGGAGGGGCTGTGGCCATAAAGAAGTTATGCTGGGCTCAGTGAAGGTACACGTAACAATCAACATAAGATGGAATAACTAAATCCCAACTTTTCACAAGTGGCTTTCTCAAGGCGTCAGAACAACCCTTTCTTCTCTGTCTCTCTCTCTCTCTCTCTCTCTCTCTCTGCCAGCCATGGCATGTAATAAACGATCTGGGCCTCCTACACAATCAAAGAGGGGACATGCCTCCTTATAGTTTCTGTGGCACTTTTACCCTTCCTCCCAGAGTGGAGTCCTCCTGTTGCTGAGCAGTTGTTCTTGTGCACATGCTGCTCTGAGATCAGCTGACATACATCAACAAGTGGCACTCCACATGAATACACGGAACAGACCTGAGTGACACATACCTTATTTATTTTTACTATCATTAATACATCTGCTAAGTGCTCAGCAGAAGTGGCAGGACTGACTTAGGCTGTTTTCCAGGAAATCAGCCGAGCTCTCACGTGAATAAAAGCTCATCTGTGCAAGTAAAGACTACACAGCCTATCTCTTAGGCAGCTGACTGTCCAGAGGAATAAAACCCAGAACAAAAGAACTAGAATTTTTCCCAGCGGACATGGTTGGAATCAATTTGCATTCTTTAATAATTCCCTATTTGTCATTAAATAGATGCAAAAAAAATCATCCTTTTTCCCTTTGTTAGGTTTGGTTGTACTCTGAAAAACAGAAATCAATAATCCAATTTATGTTAATCGTGGAAAATATGTCAATTTGGGGTCTGAGGAAACTGTGATTTTCTGAAACTTATCTAAACTATCTCTATTGACATAATCTTGAGAACTGGCTAGAAATTCTGAAGGAGTTTTAATAAAAATGTTGTTCATCATCTGTGTTACAGCAGCTCCTTGAGATCCTGCCAGTCATCAGGGATATGTTATTCTGAGGACTGCAATAACCTTGTAAACGCACAGCCTATATCTTGAACATTTAAATCAAAGCGAGACAAACATGTACCAAACAACCAGAAGGACTAAGTGAACAGGACTCTTTAGGCAGTACTGTTTGGAAGTTTCATAACACTGATAAAAAACCAATACGATGTCACCAAGTACTGCAATGTAATAAAACCATGACGCATTGCTAGAATTGGCAAGATTAGGTGAGTTTGAGGGGACAAGCACTACGAGCTGAGCAATTCTTCCTACCTCAGCTCACCTGATCCTACTGTCAAACAGAAGGAAAGATGTGTCTCTAGGACATGGTGATAGAGTGTGCAACTCAAAGTAGCATAGCAGGAGCTTCCATGCCTCTCTATGGGATTATAAATCACCTCTTCTAGGCATGTCACAGAATCACAGAATATCAGGAGCGGGAAGAGACCTCGAAAAGGCATCCAGTCCAACCCCCCTGTCCAAGCAGGATCATCTAGATCAGATCACATAGGAACACGTCCAGATTGGTCTTGAACGTCTCCAAAGAAGGAGACTCCACAACCTCTCTGGGCAACCTGATCCAGTAATCCATCACCTTCACAGTGAAAAAGTTCTTCCTTCTATTAAGATGGAACTTTCTATGTTCCAGTTTTTAACCATGTCACATGGTGTCATGTCCATGACACAGGCATAGTCCTACACTGGTTTAACACACTCTGCTCTGCTGCACCTATTGGTTGTGAGATGGAACGCAGAGAAGTAGAAGGAACAGTCCATCTCCTATCCTTAAAGCCAAATTAATGTCAGCGTACAGGCAAGTGCCACATTAATGTCTAATCCCCCCACCGGGGGATAAACTGGATACACGCAATGGCAGAGCACAGACCACATCACAGAAAGCCTGGATGATGTTAGGACTGTGCACTGCAAATTAGTGGTACGGAATGTTCTCTCAGTTGTTTGGTGCCACACGGACAGTATTACCTTGGTACCTGCAGGCCAGCCCTGGTAAGGTGAGACCTGCTAATACAAGAACAGTCAGCGGTTATAAATGGTAGCACAGACTAGGAAAGTGCACCATCAGCAAGTTTCAAGGTTTCAGGAGCAGGTTAGCTCAAGATTTACAGCACCTCTAGCTTTCAGATGGCATGGAGGTACCTTGAGAACAGCTTTTTTTGCTGTATTCAGCAATCTGCTTCCTTATCTGGCCACAGTCCAGAAATACACAAGAAAAAAAAATATGAAGAAAAGGCAAGGACTTAACTAAATATTTAAGAGCCTTCACAAAGATTTAGTTTGAGCAAAGCTTTTGAAAAAGGCAAAAGGCCAGTGGAGAAGTGGGGTGGGGTGTTTCTTCCAAAACCAATTTGCCCTTTCACTATCACTTAACCAAATTAAACAAGTAGCTTCTTGTGTAAGGGTGCTTACATAGTTTGTGTGACTTCTTTGTTTTATAAAGTGTGAACTTTGTTCACAACTTTTCCAGTGGCAGTGGTCTGTTTCCTCCATGGATTCTCTAGTGCCCGCTATATGGCTGTGGTCTCATTGCAGATTTTCCTTTGGTGGTAACACAGATCTGCTTACCTTTACTCCACTTACTTGCCTGTTTTCACAGAAGTAGTAGGACCATAACGGCCTAGAACCTCTACTGATGCATGAAATTTCCTTAAAATGGCCATTCCAATAGTTGTTGGGAGTAAAAGGGAGTGAAACACTAAAGAAGGTTTTCCTTAGGAAACCTGGCTAAGAATAAACATTAACACCCTTTTGGAGCATAAACTCTTTCTGATCCTGTATGAACATCAGACAGTGAGTCCTCACAGCACTTCATTTGGGTAGGTTACATCCACAATAGTCTTCACTCTGCAAAAGAGAAGGAAGCAGCAGAGAGGATTCCCAAGAACTCAAAGCATCTCTGACCAGCAAGCACTGAGAGTTCTCAGATGGCTTTGGGAGTGAAATCCTGGCCCCACTGACACCTCAGAAAGGTTTGCCATATAGCCCCATATGCATTCTCTGCAGGCACAGCCACCCTATCTCTCTGCACAAAGCCCTTTTCATGAAGCCAGACATCCATTCTTTGAGGGAAGTAGAAATGAGATTTTACAGATGTTGCGTGTATACTCACAGATTTGCGTGGTAATATTGCAAGCCTCTCTCTGCCCAAACCTTCCTACCAAAGAGTAGGCACTGTCTCACCATGTACCATTTCACTCCCTGTCTCCACTCTAAATACATATGGCAGTCTGCTATTTGTGTTTATGTCCATGTGCCATGGTGTCCATGCAAGAATCAGACCAGACTCAATATGTACACAAACCCCTCCAGCTCTGCAAGATGCAGTGATCCAGGAGCACAAGGAAATGCAATGCAGCAGTGTGTAGATGGGGACTCTGATGTGTTTGCAGCATGCATACCGGTGGTCAAGTTGCAGAAAAGAAATCTTTGCGAGTTGACATCCAGAAATTATTTATTAATATAGGTTGAATGACTAATTTATGGCCAGATATTTTTAGCCTTCTACAGAGCATCTATTTCATTATTTAAGATGTTTAATTATGTACCTGTCTAATTAGTATCTGAAGAAAATAGGTTTCTATATTATACTATGTCTTTAGTGAAGGGCAATAAATACTCATATTAACCACAAACATTCCTAATGCTGACAGTCTTTAACTTGAAAATATTTAACACCCTTCATGCCATGTGGAAGGAGGGAACCTGATTCCATCTACAAGAGCATCATAGTTGCTACAAACCAAAATAACGTAATGCAGCTGACCAGCAAAACCACTGAAAGAATTGCAAGTTATTCCCTTTTAGAGGAGCAATTGTTCAGTTCAGACCAGAAGGCCAGAAGACAGATTTCAATAGAGATTACTTGTATACAAACGGAACAATTTTGTTCACTTACTGCAGGTATGTCAAATAAAATCAATATTTTCACACAAAAAAAGTCTGCATATCTCTCTTTGGTGTGTCTTCTCAAACACTGATGTTTGAGAAAACACTCGAACAGTGTTTTAATAAAACACTGATCTTAAAAACAGAACAAAACGTTCCTAAAGTGGAAAATCTCAGTTTCATCTTTAAAATGACAGATCAAAAAGAATGAAACATTTTTTTTTTAAATACAGCATTTTAACATATCTAAAAATAAAGATCTGTGCTGTGTCTCGGATAAATGAGGTGAACAACATGGAGCACAATAGGGCTACAAACCGTATTTGTGGATTTTTGAAGTTCTTGTTCCTCAGAGAGACCCATAGCATGATGCACAGTGCCCTACCTTGGTCAGAGCAGCCACCCCACATTGTCCTGTAAGGCACCGCCTGCTTGGACCTTACGGAAAGCAACACTGTGAAACCTCATCCCAGATATATGTTCCTGCTCATGACCTCAAAGATGTTATTGTCTACCTTTGAACTAGAGGTGCCCATGAAGGAATCAGAGGTACTGAATTGCCCAAAAGGAAAGAAGATAGATTGTACATTAAGTTGGGGAAAACTGGTATGAAACAAACAGCCCTTTAAACATCTGAGATCTTCCCGTGTTCATACTGCAGAAAGGGAGCCCCTGTATTTGCCTCTGTAAGTGCACACTATGGAGATGGATCCTTGCCTGAATAGTTAGACCAGATGTTTTTGACTGGCTACACGTCAAGCTTTTCATCCCAATTTCTTTTACTCTGCTCAGATGTAACTGTTGGTCCTTTTGTGGATGAGAACAAATGATGAGCCACCTCTGCTGTACATGATTTGAGGGGCTGCTGCTGATTTCCCACATCACACATTATTTCTGCCAGGTGCCTGAGCTGAAAACACTCATCTCCATTTTATTTCATAACATCTTTTATCAGCCAGTCACCAAGCCATCATGTGTCCAGGTGTGTGCATAGTACTCTAAAAGGAACAGTCATCCCTGGCGATGATTTTCATTTCATGATCCTCGTAAATGGTGCAGTACAATAGCCTGCCCTCAGTGCCAAAGCCTGGGAACTCACTGCATTAAGCATCTCCCATAGCACCTGCACCAGAAGAGAAGTGGCTTCAGCAAAGATTGTCAGTTTCTCAGCATCTTGGCAAATGAGCTTTTTGAAGTCATTTTCTTTCAAAATAATTTTTTTACAAGTCAGGGACAGTCAGTGTGACTACTCAGCCCTGTGTAAAAGGTCCCTTTTACAAGGTTCACTCACCTGGCACGTCACTTTAAGGGTGCCTGCAGAAGCTGAGCTAACTCATGAAAATGGCAGAAAACAAATCCAAAAGAAATGGGGAGATTTTGATCATTGCAGTGATTTAAACTGTCCACGGGAAAGGTCTGACAAAAAGCAGTAGGCACAAGAGAGCAGAGGACTAAAAGAAGCCTCACCAGTTGCGAATAGAGTTCTTGTATGAGCATTCTAAATGGCCACCCGGCATCAGTTTCTTTATTAAACCACCTGGAGATAACCCATAGCGTGGGCAGGCTTTTCTGAGGCAAGTGGCTCACAAGAAGGGGAGGGTGGGTGCAGAAAGGTTAGAGGAAGGACAAAGTCATCTGTACAGGGAAGGAGAAGGCAGTGCTGGGAAGGAGAAGGCAGTGCAGGGAAGGATGCCAATTTTTTCTTAATAGGATGGCTGTAATCCCAAACCTGTCTTCCCTTAGGCGTACCAGTGGAAATATTGTGCTTTCACTCCTACCTCAGAGGGCATAAGTATTTCTGCTGATGCAGACTGGTGGAAATTGCCGTTTGCCTAGGAGAGGCACATGTGGTCTTTATTGCAGCTTGTGACCTCACTTTGAGTTCTGCCAGAAAAGGATGCACTGATCTGTCAAGTCACTCGCTGGCATGTTTGCTGTTTTGTGAGACAGTAATATCTGCTTTGTGGGAGACCAGACTTGCTCTCTGGGAACTGTGAGACCACAGGGACAACTTTCCACAGCAACTTCTCTTCTACCCCACAATCACTACCCCTCTCCCAGGTACATGCCAGAATCTGCTTGTCCAGCTGCCAGGATTCAGTGTCTCTGCCAGCTCTCTCTTAGCAGAGCCTTGGGTGCCACATGTATTGGTGGACTGTCCCTGGTGACAGAAACAGTTCTTCTGCCTTTGGGGTGCTTTAGCATCTCCTGCTGCAGCCAGCTGTGATGCAGTAAAAAACAGACTACAGAGCGAGGGTGCCTGAAAGCCATTGATGTGGAGCACAATCCTCAAGCGGCAGCACAGGCTGGAGGCACAGATCTGAGCAGAGGAACCTGTGTGCCCAGACACCGAAACATGACTCATTTTGTGATAGGCACCAGCTGCAGACTTTGCAATGTGCAAATAATCTATTTTAGGTTTGGATGAGAAAAATAAAGCATCCAGCACTTACCTGTTTACTTTTTGGGTTGTTCCACAACGTATGGAATACAAATGACAAGTTCTGGCTTGCTGGCCAAGATTATTTTAAATGTTTCATAGGCTGTGGATGAATGCCGAAGCATCAGTCTTAGTGCAAGGCACTGCTTGATTGTTATCAGTGGAGATTTGCAATTAGAAATACTTTTTTTGTCTGTCTTATTTGAAAGCTTGTTCTTCATAGTGACTTAAGGTTGCTCGTTACCCTCTTTTTTATTTACCAACAGAAAGTGCATGATTTCATCATAAAAGAGATATAATTGACTTCCTTACCTGATCATTACACATACAGCCACTCTCTTAAGAAACACCAGAGGGAGAATAGCTCTGACAAAATAGACAGGGTCATCTGTTGTTTTTTTTTTCATTGGGATTTTTTAATCCCAGCTGAACTACAAAGAGCTGCCAGACATCAGTTTGGTTTCTGTTCCCTCTTTCTCTCTCTAGCCCTAGCAAGCTCCTTGCTGGTCTGTGCTTCAAAAAGTCCTTCTTGCATGTGCCCACCACTTTCCAGGATGACTGTGGAGACCCTGCATTGGACACTGTCCCTGCCTAATCCCATGCTGCCATTTATCCCCATTTATCCCCACTCTAAACCAACATTCTTCAGCTCTATGCCACACCAAGGAGAAAACAAACTTTCAGAAGATGAATGTCCCTTTAATTGTGTCAAACAGCATACAGACATCCCTAAACTCTCAGTTGGCCTCCTCTGTTCTTACAGCTACCACCACTCCTTCCTACTGCCTGGCTTTTCTCTGCTTCTCCTATCTGCAGAGGATCCTCAGAGACACTTTTGGTCTCATGGTAACTCAAAGCTTTTACGGTCCCATTCCAACCATCCTTCTCCTTGCCCTCCCAGCAAACACAGCCCAGTCTCCTCTGCCTCCATAAGGACACAGTGTGAGAGTAGCTCTGCACATGCACTCATAAATATCAGCAAAGTCAAAAGGCATCCCTAAAACAGTGCTGGAGAGTTTAAAAGTAGGTCAGGCAGCGTCTGGTCACCGGGATTACTGGGCANTTTGGACCAGTAGAGGGAATGCAGCATCCACACAGGCATTGGGCCATCTAATCAGCTAGCTTAAATTGGCTGACCTGAACTCCAGGATGTACCTGGGCACGTGTGAGCAACACTGCAGAGAGTAGACCGGTGCTAGGTGTGTTTCCCCAAAGGGCATGATCCTGACCCTACGGAAACCTTATGGAGGGTTGTCCTCAAGTCCAGCTGGAGCAGAGCTGTACCCTTTGTCACTACAATTATTTCAGGTCTACTTCATACTGATTTTAACTACAAAAATCCCCTTAGGAATGTTCCTTGTTTACAAAATTGCCTCCTGCTCTGACTGAAGCGTTCATACCTCAGTTGTTAGCCACAGTAATGAGTTGACAATTTCCTCCAATTGGCACATTTCATTCAAGACATATTATTGTAACCACAGCTGCTGAAGATGTACAAAATCAGGTTCAGCAAAAGTGATGTTTACTGACGCATGAACAGAAAAGCCTGGAAGTCCACTGTGGTTTTCTTGCCTTTTGACTGGGGCTGATGTTTCCTAGGCAGGTGAGGAAAAAAAAATCTTTAAATATACAAGAGGAAGCAATCTTGTAGGGTCTCTCATGTGGGTTTCTGCTTGTGTTTCCAGCGAACTTCAGAAGCAGTTTCAGCAGCTGTTGTAGACTGATGTGAGATGGCTCACAACTCTTACAGACTGCTTCTAGTTCGTAGGAATGCTGGATCCCCAGCAGAACATGAAAGCCAGCTTCACCCTGAAAGAAAAGGAACAAAATCACTTGACTCCATTTCATCTTCCCAAAGGGTCGGGGAAGGTGAAAGGGGAAGCAGGGGAGAACTCCAGCTGCAGTGGTTTAAATCTATTTTAATAATGTCTCACGGCCTTGTGGTGTACATGAAAGACAATGGGCGGGTACAATTAATAACGATTGGTTTGCCATTGCAGTGATAAATAACTTCAAATAGCTCTTTAGAGCAATGTTTCAGGTCTTCTTTCCCCTTTTTTTTTTTTTGTTTTTTTTCCCCTTTTTTTTTTTTTTTTTTTTTTTTTTTGTGGCAGATGGCGTAAAATCCCTAGGCTCTTTGGACCTTGACCTCCTGCAGATGTTGGGATGGGACAAAATGGTCCTCAGGATGGTAGAGAGGGGAAGAAAATTAAAACCCTTCTAATGTACCGTAACAGGGCTAGCAGTGGGGTGGACCACTAACTGCTTTTTTATTACTGTCACTTACCAGCCCCGATTCCTCTGTACTTAAAGAGTTATGTCAGCAATTGTGAGGCAGTTGAAAAGGAGAGTGAATGCATGTGGTGGTGAAGTATTATTGGAAATCAGACCAATAGAAGATGAATGAAAGATTATGAGAGGGGCAAACTACCATAGTTAGCAATGCCGCAACAAACTAGACATTGATATATTGTCCTCTTGGAGATATTCTGACAGCCTATTATAGTTCCCTTAATGAGGTTGTCATGCATTTCTCTTTTTGTAGCTATTAAAACCTTGTCTACATCTGCTGAGGTTTGCTTCAGAGAGGTGGAGGAGGGGACTTTTGATATTTTGCAGTCTGTCTCTGTTTTGTAGCCAGGGTCATACTGGGCCTAGGAGCAGAGAGAGAGAGATTTCAGTTTGTCCAAGATGCAAAGTTCAGTGGATTTTCAAAGGAAAATATCCTCCATGGTGAAAAAAACATTACCATGGTTGTATTCTCACAGTGAGCTGAAGGCATGATGGATGTTAATATGACTAATGGGAACTTTCTACAACCATTCCCGAATCTACGCAGATGGTGAGATAATGTGGTATGTGGGTCTCATTAAATATAAAAATCCTGCACATCACCTCTGAATTACAATGTTTGCAAGCTGCACTGCTAAATATCCTAGCAAGGGTAATCTGATTCTTTCCAAAACAAGGAATGAAAAAACTCACTTAAGGATTTTCTTCAAAATAATCAGTGATTCCCGTAAATAATGTGCATGAAGATGGGTTGGTAGGTAGACATGGCTGATATGTGGGCACAATGTGAGTACTAAGAAGAAAAACTTCCACTGGTTGAACAGATCGCTTCGACAAGGAAGATAAATATATTTTGGAACATAAACCTTCCCCATCTAAGACACTGTTTGGCCTTTGGCACTTTGGATCTAACTTCTGTCTGTTCCAGAAGAATGTGATGTAGTTCACCAGCGGGCTTCGAATGCGGGCTCTTGCATACATTTTGCTAATCCAGTTCTCTGATACAAAGTCAGACTTGAGGAGTGAATAGTGGAAGGGTAACCATGGCTGATACATGCAACTGGGGAATCTCCAAGGACTAGGGAACTCGTCTGCATCTGAATAAGGCCGGTTTAGGGCCACCAGCTTCCAGCTGCAGGGCACAAAGCTGCCATTCCTTCTTAGATGCTCTGAGCCTTGATATTTCACATGCAAGGACTTTCAGATTCATTTGGAATGAAACCTCTTTGTCTCATAAACATTTGCTACTAAAACATGACATACAAGGAAATTTAATATATCAAATCAGACGCATCAAGTTAATTTCCTGCAATTAGAAATTATGCAGTTGGATAATTGGTCTGCAGGGCCAACTGATTTTTTCTAAAGCCTCTTGGAAAATGTTCTAATACATCCAGTTTGTACATCTTTATTGTAGTTTAATAAACAGAGAGCACACGGATATTTGATGTAATGTGGAACCAAAAAAGCCAGCATGTAAAATCATCTGGGATTTGATGTCTAAGTCATCATTAAACTAGGATTTGCAATGAATATGTCAGATGTCTTAACACTGCTCCACAAGCGGTATAGAAAACAAGCTCCCTCTGCTCTAATGAGGCAGAGCAAAATGGGTGAATACATTTTGATGCACAATGCATCAGTGTCTAGTTTGTTTTAGTGAAACAGTAACCTCTCTCCCTTTTTCTGGGTAAATGCAGTACAATAGACTAACGCCACATGAATCTATTATGTCTTATAGGGCTTTTAGCAGGAGTATGACTGTTTAACCAGGCAGTGACACGAGAAGAATTACTATCCAACACTCCAGCTGAAAGTAGAGATTTTATTGATTCACCGCACTGGCCTGCCATTTTAGCTTTGATTGAGAGCCTTTCATGAATCCAAAAAGGTAACACTCCTTCATTGAAAACAACAGCAGGCGGTCCAGCCTGGACTTAAACCATCTGCCAGCTTAAAAGAAAGATGAAGGTGTTTCCCAAAGCATCTACTGGCCTCGATCTATCCAGTAGATCTATCACTCCAACTACTACATACCCAGGCTGATGTACAAGAAATGCTTGTGAAGTCTTTGACTGGAGGTTTCATGTAGATCTAATTATCAAAAATGATATAATCTGGAAACTAATTACACCCAGCAGCACAGTAGATACAACTTCCTTCATTCAATCTCTCACTTCTGAAAGAAGTTATATCTTCACATCCCAGAAATTAAGGGAAACCCTTTTCTTTCCTTTTTTTTTTTTCTGCCAAAATCTCCTTTGAAGAATTTTGTCTTTGTTTATTGTAGATCAGCTGTGATGCAGGAACTTTTTTCAATGGGATGTTTCCCTAAAGCTGAATGTTCTTTTTTAAACAAAAGACACTTGCATTCCCAAATGAGTCTGTGTTCAGAGTGACATGTGAGCAGTGTACATGTTTACACTTCAGTAAATATTCATGTAGTCCTGGTTCCATGTGCTGCCTTTCCAGGCAAACCCAAACCTACCCTGCAGACACAATTTGATACCTGTAGCTTTCCCTTCTCAGACATTACTTTTCTTTAGTTTTTAATAACTGCAATTAAAACTGGTGCGAAAAAAATGTGTTCTAAAAATATCCTAGAAAATGGGCATGTTGAATGTAAACTCTTGTTGCGTAATAACAGTATTTTGGAGTCATGAGGTCATCTGACATCAGCCTGAAGCATGTCAAATATAAAAGCTACTGAAACAAATGTATTCAACTGCACTTCCTCAGAAAATTCTCTCTTAAAGAGTACAGTCCTGTTCATATCTATGCAGGATACCGAGAAAGTGCAGATCCTGAATAAGAACCATCTGACTGCTCCAACTTACCAGACAAACATACCTAGTTCATTCTGTGTTTTCAGAAAAATGGGAATTTACACTGCCAGATTCTATGGAGAAAGCACAGCAAATAGATATATTGAGGAAGGAAACATGGAGACACCTCATGTGATTCTCCGGAAAACCAGGACCTGGCACAGTCCCAAACTACTGAGCCCCATCACTTCCAGCCTAACTCCTGCCAAGTCCCTACATCCTTCCCAAAGCTAGGATTTCTGGACAGTTTGTTAGCTCAAGTGGGCTTCAGCATCCCAACAAACTCGTCCACTGGGAGACACAGTATATTCTTCCTCTGGCACTTTGATCCCATATGTAGCACCAAGTTTACTTATGGCCAAATTAAGGCTTTGATAAGACCTTTTCCCAGCCCTGAGCCAAAAGTAACAAACTCTGGAACTCAACAGAGTTTATTCAGGCAAAGAAGCATGCTAACATGGTCACAAGACTTGCTTTGCACTCTCAGCAGAGGCAGGATGACACCATGTCCACCCAAAATACAGGCAGAGCAACCTCACCTCATTGCTAGGCCCTGCCAAGCGTGAGCTCACATCTGCAGAGTGCAAACAAATCCGGAGGCTTTGCAGGAACCACCCTGGTTCCAACAAAGTGTACATGAAAATAAACCAAGGTGAGGGCTTGAGCCCTGATCCACAATGGTCCACACTGGTTAATTCTTAGCGCACTCCCTGGTAAGGCTTTGGCCCATGAAAACTTACTGTCTCCCACACAATGCCCAGGCACCCTTCAGATATTAGCATGGACTTCAGGTTTTTCATAAATAGGCAGCTTTGTTTTGGAGTGAAAAGGCCCATGATCACAAGCCAGATTGTGCCATTTCACCTCAGAGACAACGCTCGGTCCCTGGGTCTGTGTTTTTTAATAGCAGAGCTGTGCTGATCCATTCTGTATAGGGCTTAACCCCATGCAGAGCCAAACACATGCTCCTGGCACTCCCAAGGCATGGACACAGAGTGCCCATGGGCCTGAGCTGCCTGCAGGGTACAGGCGTAGCCTCAACTGTGCAAAAATGGTTGAAATGCTACCCTAGCCCTGATGGGAAATTATATAGCCTTGCTCTCCCAGTGCTATGTCTGAAAGAAAAAGCCCAGCCAAGACAAACTGGTTATTCTCAGAGTCAGACATGGTGGATCTGCACCCACATGTGATCACTCTGCAGCCTGGAGATGTGGATAGCTGAGGACTAAGTGTACAACTGTGCAGCAATTTGCTTCAAGAGCTTACAGCAAATGCAAGATGATATAGACTGACAGGAAAATTTTCCAAGAGACACGATAGTTGCACAAAATTTGAAGGCTCCAGAAAGATCTCAAGAATCAAAAATAGCAGAAAATAGCACAATGTATTGGCCCTTTGTTCCTTTCTGCCAAGTTTCAGATGAAGGTAATTACAGCAAGGATATTCCTGATGCATAGGAAGAGAAAAATCAGGCTTAAAATGCAATCAACTATTTGGGTTCAATCCTGCAGATCTGTGTTTAGACAAAAAAAAAAAAATATTTTGAGAAGTTGGACAGTGTGAACCCACGGACAATTGTGCCTGTCCAGAGGCAGCAGTGGAAGCAACCTCTCTGGCCATTTGTTTGCACAGGCTCAACATTTTGGGGCTCTAGGAATGGCCCACTGTGGATGTGTTACCAGACTGCCAGGGATGCATGTCATTCCCTTGGATTCCACTTGTTGAAAATCACAAGCTACTGTCAGCTGCACAGGGTATGTAATCTGAGGAAACGCCACAAATAGCAAACTGTCAGCTCAGGAAAGATTAAGCCAAATGCTCTTCTATGCCTTGCTGCAGAAATGGAAGCAGTGACATGATTGGTACAGCGTAAGCGATCTCAACTTCATAGACAGGACAGAGGATGCTCCCTAGTAAATGTTGCTAACTGACTGGGGTCCTCTGAGCATATAGGTGCAGGTAAATGAGAGGCATCTGACTGGATAAAGGCCCAGTAGAGCCAAGGTGACAATATGCTGTGATTGTGACAGTGCAAGTCCAAGTAACCACAAAAAACTTCCTGGGTAAAGTCAATGTGTTCTCTGGCTTCTTAGACACTAAGCCATTCAGACATGCACGGTGGGTTTGATGCTGTTTTGAAGGGCTTAGCTGCTTCAAATTCACCTAAGCTGTACAAAAGTGTTTAAATTCTTTTAATCTCACCCTCAGTTCCCAGTTGCTTTGTGTGTCTTTAGAAGGTGTCCAGCAATCCCCACGATCTTCTCCATGCCAAGGCTTTGTCTGAATTCATTCCTCTTGGTTTTGCTGACAACCACACAGGTCCGCTGCCACAAAGAGCAGGATCTATGGACTTGTATGTCTTGTCCTGCACTGCCATCCAAAACTTCACAGAGGTAGACCTGGTGGCTGTAGTGTCAGCTGGACATCTGTGCTGAAGCACTTCTCCTTGCTGGAGCACCATGAGAAACACCGCTGTGGAGAAATTTAAGAGAAAATGTGGCTCTTGCTTCTCTGGGTAATTCACCCTTCATATTCATGTGTGTGACATGCTGTGTTGTATTTCAGTCACAGTGTATTACAGAGTGGAAACTTTGAGATAGAAGTCTCACATCCCTTTTCTCTTCCCTAGTTTCTTATGGCGACGGCATTGCTCTGTTAATTCCATATGGCCTGTCTCCAAGCCATTTCAAACATCACAGAGGAACACCAGTCTCAAAGTTTCTGGAAATTTCATGAAAATAGGTGGTCTGGGAGAGACATTAATGACACCGCGGAAGTAAAGTCCACTCAGGGAGATCAGCTTTCATAGGACTCCAGGGAGCCTAAGAGGGACGTGTGGGTTTATGAATGTCCAAAGCACTTACATTGGGGTTTGCACTACAACAGATGCTTGAGAAACCGTATCGCAGTCAAGCCTCTGTCTCCTGTGGATCCTCTGGTGTCACACCTCAATCCCCACTAAAAAGCCAACTGACTGTGACACAATGTCAGACCTGTATTAAATCCCCTGCTCAAGAAACTCTTGCTTCTTTTGTAACATAGGCAAAGCAGACAGTGAAATACACAGATCACCAATCGCAGTGAGGAGATGGAGAGACAGGTTATCTTTCACCAGGTAAGATGATTTTATTTATTGATTTTCAGGGAAGAGTGTTCTTTAAGTACTGATATTGCATGGTGAGAGATAGTAACTGCTGGACCAGTTTGTGCAGCGCGACAGATATTCCAGGTGACACTGCCCACACTGGCCTGTAGAGTGAGAAACACATTTTTATGCAGTTACCCTCCGTCTGTGCAAACACAGTGTCACAACCTTGAACAAGCACTGTACAGGAGCACCAACAGGCTTCTGCAGGCTCTGTCTTGCAAAACACTGTGAAGCTCACAGGTCTGAGGTCTCCTATTACTTGCGCTAAATGCCACAAGAATAAGAAATACACAGCTCCATGCAAATAAGGACAACAGATATCTCTGGGTTTGTCATTGCAATCAGGCTAATGAAGCATTAATGAATTCTCACATACGACTCGATATCACAGACTATACAAAAGAAGCGTGCTTTGTCAGCATCCTTTGTAGCAGATTTTGTTGTGTTGGCATCTGGGTTCGACGTTCAGTCATTCCGCAGCAGGGAACGATCACAATGCCACAAGTCAGTGCTGGACTTAGGGGAGGGGGGCTGTTATCACCAGCTGGATGAGAGATTCACAGCTAGCCAGACTATGCTAAAATATGCTGAGAGAAGCTCAACACCAGCCCCTCTCCCTGTCATCCCTTCACCTCCGTGTTTGTTTCTTATTCTTCATGCCTTATATTTCAGACAGTGCCTTTCAGGGACAAAAACTGCCGTATCCACTGTATTTATCCAGCGCCTGTGGCAATGCGGGTCCCACCCCAGCGGAGCATCAGTGTTCTCTTGCAGTGTTGGAGTTGGTGTGAGACAACAAAACCATCTTGTTATTTCACTGTGTTCAAATATCCAGCTCATAAGTATTCCTGTGTACCACAGCAATACCTAAATGGGATCCTGTTATTGCAGCTACATTTGTACTAATTCATTTCACTTACAAAAGGTACTAAAACTGTCTTCTTTCAGCTATAGCCTCACTTTCACTAACCACCATCTCATTCAGACTATATTTTATACACTTGATTATTCAGTTTTGCCCTGATAATGACTAATGTGCCATTGTAGGCAAGAAGTAAAAGGCTTCAGCGCAACCCCTCCATTCCTAATGGATTCTCTGTTTGTTTACATTATACTGTAATAGCTATTGATCTTCACGCGATTATGGAATCCAGACAGCATTAGAAAATTCATTAATGATGACTATGGAAGCTTTAACCCCGTTTAAAATGTTCTTCACTTTCAGGCTATTCTACATGAGTGACAACATCTATTATGGACAAAGGCACTGTAACCACCCCTAATTTGCAAAGCATATTATCTGTGATCAATACCGAATGATAGAGCACAGCTGACTGAAAGGACCAATTTTGGAATTCAAGTGACATATGGTTTAAATCCCACAGTAACCACCCCGCACTAACTAAACAATGAGGACATACAATATCCAGGATTTCTAATGCCATGCTCCACAATTAACACAGCTTTTCCTTCGGGAGTAATGTCACTATTTACATTTTTGGTTTTCAAGGACAGAGAATGAGTTTGTTTTTTCCTTCATCAGATGTGACAAGGTGCAATGCATAATGAACAAAATGCCACAATTGCTCAATAAAGAAACTTTATTAAGCATATGGAGTAACTTTATAAAAAAAGATAAAAACATTTCAATGAACATTTTATTCTATCAAGAAACTGTTTTCACAGTGGAGTTTGGGGTTTTTCCCTCACAAAAATTAAAATATCAACAAAATTACCCCAAATACAATTGTTTCACAGGGCTTCTTCCAAGAGCACTAGTCTCATATGTCTTAATAATACTTTCCAGGAAGTCTGTTTGGTTTAGCTGTAGCCTACTTTGAAAGATAGATAATGAGGGAGACTACAAGTGTGCCTAGCTTACTGCTTCATTTAGATTCCACAACATTTGTCCCAGCTCTTTTCAAGTTATGCATTAATGACAAACGGTTATGAAAGAATTTTATTAAACATTAAGTACCTTGGCAATGTAACTAAAGGCGTAAACCACAGCAACCTACATGACAATTACATACTGCAGCTGTAAAAAAAAAAGGAAGCATTTAATAATTATGGCTTTCTATAATTCTGATACCTATGAAAATTCTGGACCAAACTCAGACCAAGTGTAACTCACTGACTCATTGGACACATAACAAGGATGAATTTAGTGTTGTGTATTCATGGGAATAGCTTTGCCTGTAAGAAACCAATACATTTTTCAGCAACCCACATAATAAGGGACTGACTTGAGCCACATAATTCACAGTTTCATTCCCATGCAGACTTCCACAGAAATTGCTGGATACACCGCTCTGCTTTGGGTCTAGGTTTGCTCTCACTACCACACCACACATCCCAGTGAGCCCTCTCCAGATAAAGCTACTGAGTTTGTATAACGTGTCTCCCTAACTGTAAGGATAGTCATTCAATACATTTATACAGCAATGAACACAAAACAGTCTTTAGGGGGGGATAGTTTTCCCTGCCATGAGGTATCTATGACATAGGTATGAACTAAGTGTCATGGTTATGTGTCATGGTTCCCTTTACCATCTGTTAACATCCCCTATCACAATCTGGTCAGTGGAGTTTGGAATTCAGACACTCAGCACAAACCTGGCAATAATAGGAGCTCAGAATCTCACCCAAATGAGAGGTATTTGTGTTTATTACATTAGATATACACTATCCATGGTAGCTCTTTCTGGATCATTCAAAAGATCCGTTCTAAAGACAGCTGCTCAGTGATGCAAAAGGCAGGGGGAGACTAGTATTACACGGATCTGCCTCACACCCAGTCCCAAGCCCACGCCAGCAGGCAGACCACAGCCACTCTGTGCAATCAGACACAGAAGCTGGCAGGAACTATCATGTCCCGCCACTTAGATGTAGGTATTGTATGTCAAGAGATGTGTGTTTAAACCCCTCACCTACCAAATTATACGGTGCATGCAAAAAGTGTCACTTGCACCAGGTGGCACCACATGGACCTCAGTTTGCCCACTGAGGACATAAGGTAAAAAGCACTGGGAATTCTGTGAGGCAAAGCCACGGGTACTAAAAGGCAGCAGTAGTGCTTGCTGTGTCGATAGATATTCGTATCTGCACGTCTCTCCAGGTACAGATATGTATATCCATGGCAATTTACAGCACACGATTTCTGAATTAACAATGAATTCAGACGTTATGCACAAAAACATGCATGTGAACTGAGAGCACCGTCTCTCTCTTCCACACATCACTGGTTTTAGCAAAGACATCATTTTACCCCTTATGCATCACCAAAGCAGGTAAAATTTAAAATTATGAACCAAAAGTAAAATCTGTTGGAAAATAGCTTGTGAGCAATCCAAGGGCTAAAATATATTAGTTTATATATAAGCTCGTAGTTCACAGAAATTTATATCAAGTCTCCAGTCTGCTTAAGGATAACATATTTACAGAAGAAAGCACAAATTCCACTCAATCAAAAGGAGAGCAAAGAAAAATCTAGGGGAGGAAGAAGACACCATAAAAAGAGTAGTCAAAAGTGATCAAAGCTGAACTGATCTGAAATGAAAAAAACTTGCCAGATAACAATTTTTAAAAAGCCCAACCCAGCATCTACAAGATAGGTCTGGAAGCCCTAGGAATAGGAAGCTGTTTCCTAGACAAATTTAAGCCCAACCTAAGTGACATTGCTGTGAAAAGCAATCTAAGCAACTTCATAAGACCAGGAGAATAGCAGAAGTGAAGATAAGTACTTAGTGATCTCAGTCTTAATGTAACATTGACCACACCATCAATCATAACTTTCAACTACCTTGATATGGAAGGTAAGCCACTAAGAAGAGAAATTCATACATGGTGCAGATAATGAGGTTAATTTTTCTGTTAGCTATCATGGAAATTATTATGTTATCAGTACTTTGCTAAATTTTTTTCTCAGTGTGGAAATCAATCTTTCCTTCTTCTTGGCTAGAGCATAAAGGTTGAGATTTATAAAGCCTTTTAAGGTGCCTCTAAAATTAATGGGAATTGGATGTCCTCATTACCTACATGCTTTGAAAATCTCAGCCAAAACGCATAAAATGTGTGGACAGCGGTGATCATTAAAAAGTCTCCAATTTTGCCTTTGAAAGTGGATAAGGATATCAACATGTTCAAATGATTCCCTGTAAAGGATTTAGCACCAGGAATATTTAGCGAACACTACAGCGCTCACTGCAAATTACTTCCCAAAGACACATGCAAAGACTTTAATGGCGCCTACACAAACAACTGCACGAAGTAACGTGAAATGAACCTCCAGGGGCTAGTTACCAGCACTGCAGTCCTGAAGGAGTCAAATTTATTGTATATACTAAGTAGCCACTTCTTGTTCCAATTGGGAAAGGTCCAATGAGACTAGGTTATATATCCTCAGAGCTAATTGTCTGCTGATACGCATGGATACAGTCCAGAGGCATGGGTGCAAGAGGGCTGTTTCAGCTGATTCTGTTAAACCAGTTGTTGAATCATAGAATCATAGAATATACTGAGTTGGAAGGGATCCATAAGGATCATTAAGTCCAACTCATGACTAGTTCCCAGCCACCTGAAAACCTCAATAAAAAATCTCCATTCCACCACTGACAACCTCTCAGGCGAAGGCCATGTCACTCTACGTCAACTCTCTTCCTTAGTCCCACCCTATTCTAAGCAAAAGGGGCACCTTTGACAGCTGCCTCCTTCCCCAGTCCCTGACCATGCCTCCCTTCTTGCCTCAGTGGGATGGTAAACAAGAATGGAAGGAAATCCCGTGTTTGTGGTGTTACAGGTTTGTCATGCAAACCCTGAGCAAAGCTTTTGCTGCTGTTGCTACCCTGCCAGCAGTACCCAGATTGGCTAGCCTATATCTAGTTCTGGAGCTGATATCATAAATATAAGCAGTGCAATCACACACCGCAGTGGAGTACAGATGAGAAAACCAAAGGAGAAGAGCTTGAGCCTTGTATAATTTCCATGATTAAAATCAACAGCAATGTTTGACTAATTGGCCCACAAAGGCCTTTGCATTGGCATAATTTAAATAAGCTTAAAAACAGAACAAGGTTAAAAAACCAGCACCATTCTGCGTACCAACCAGGCTGCAGAGTCTCTTCCCTGAGTTTGAGTTACACAAGGCTCTCTTGTCTCTGCAACAACCCCACACAGCTACCCTAGCTGTCTGATGGAGTGCCCCACTGTAAAGTGAGGCTGATGAAAGCATTCACTGACAACATCACCATCCATTTCCCCTCTGAACAGGGACATGGTATTATTTAGGGACTGCAAGAAGAGGTGAAAATGCACGTATTCCCTCTCCTGCACCATGCGAGTGCCTGGTCTTCATGGATCTCCTTACACCTGCAGACTTACATGGAGGAGGGAGAACCAGCAGGAGAACCAAACATTTCTCTATTAAAATCACTAAGAGCAATGTGTGTGACGTGAACTTGTGTGTCATGGACAAGTGTTTGCATCTCAGGATGATGACTGCATCACGCACAGAAGAGATGAAACTTGTCCTGTGTCTGCTTTCACAGTAGCTTCAAACTATTCTTCAAGAGAAGTCACAGGAAGGCTGAGATAGAATCATGGATTAATAGAATATGTTAGGTGGGAAGGGACCTTTAAAGGTCATCTAGTCCAACCGCGCTGCAGTAAGCAGGGACATCTTCACTAGATCTTCATAAAAGAAGATCCAGGTTGATCCAGGTTGAGTTCTCAATAGAGAAGGCCACAGGAGTGGCTACAGCCATCGGGTAGGATACAGCCTATCTGAAAAGACCAGATGAGTCCTTGACTGTGTCTGCTTGACTCTAACTGACTGCATGAATTCAGTATGAACCAGAAAACAAAGCACTAGACAAACTTTGTTATGTAACTGTCGCTGAACTCGCATTTGGGGCGGCAGGCCAGCGGGTGACAGAAACCACTCCAGCAACTGCTAATTGGCCTTACTAAGGAGTAATCAAAGAGATTGTCCTGGGGTAACATAATTAGCAAAGTCATTGGCAGCTTATGCCAATAGTCTCATTTAGAAAGTAATAAATAGTTAAATCAGCAGTCTCCTGGGGGCAGGAGCACTTATGTATGAGGGTGACTGACACAGTGAAGAAGCTGTTGCCCATGGTGGAGGCACCCTGTGTCAGAGCTGAGCTGCCACCAAGGACCTGACATGTCCCTTTGCCAGAGCAAGTAATTGCTCCCAGGGTTAGTTGGTTAGTTGGGTGTTGGTTTAGACCAGAGCGGGGCTCATTCACGTTTTGTGCATCTGTGCATGATAGAATGTAAACCTTGGAATACAAAAAAAAAAAAATCACTATTCACTCACTAACCCACCTTGCTAAGTAGATAAGTTTTAAATGGCACTTTTGCCACACGTTCAACAAGATGGACACCAGTGGGCACAGGCCTGCCTGTCAGCTCAGAGAGTGGGGGGCTGCAGGATGGGGGGGAGCAGCAAAGAAGAAATAAAAGAGAAGTGGAGAATGGCCTTGCTCCCAAACACCTTTCTCAGTGCAGCAAGGCATGCTGTGATTTGCTGCCCAGAGTTTAATGGTAAATTACTGTCCCTCATAGCAAAGATGAAGCAGGGAGGTGTGTGAGAGGCATATTGTCTCCCAGAGCAGTTCCTGAGATGAGGCAGCTACCCGAGCTCTGCGTCGCTCAGAGCGAAGCCATGAGCTGCACACTAGCCCAAAGTAATGATCCTGGCTCTGGCAATAAAGTGATTGTGGCAGTAAAGTGAAACAGCCATTATGTACTTGGCAACGGCTCTAGCCTTGAGATAACCTGCTTTTTAATTGAGCTGAGGAATGTTTTCATTCTTTCTCAAGTTGCATATTATTTATGGGTACAATGTGTAATAATAAAAATTACATATCTTGGCAAAAACAATGAGTCGGCTGGAAGAACACTACACAGCAAGCATATATTTTTTCTAGAGAGGTAGTCATCTATTTTAAGTACCATTGTGCTCTGTTTCACTGTGGTAAATGCACACAGAAAGCGGTGGAGCGCTAGCGATGCTTTTGCATGTACAAAGACACCCTGTTTAAAAGCACAACCTCCAGGCACGTGCCGTGAAGTACCTCACCTCTGAGCCCTGTACACTTAGCTCTTCACAGACCTCTCCCAATCTATACTCAAGCAGAGATGCCGGTAGAGGGAACAGCCACAAAAACTATACCCCGTACCATGGCTCTGAAGTGTTTGCCCTCAGCAGAGCAACTTCCCCCTCCTCTATAAAGGGAGCAGCAAAAATTGCTCCCAATTTCTTTCCACACTTCAGTGCGCTGAGCACAGGCACAGGCGCTATTGACAACTGAAGTCGGAGGGGGAAGGAATGTGCTGCCTTTATCCATTTTTAATTGCTGGAGACTGTAAAGTTGTGCTTTAGGAAATAAATACTTTACTGCTTCCCTCTCCCACTCTCAGCATGCCAGTCCATTTGGTTTATCGATGGGGATTTAATAATAACTTTCAATACCGGAATTTTTTCAATTGCTTCTTCAGATTTTTTCTCCAAACCAACGCGGTTGGATTACTCATGGGAAAAGCTGAGCAAATGGATTTTGTGTAGCCTGTGTCTGCACAGAGAGAGAGAGAGAGAGGACAGAGCATGGAATCACTTAAATGATAAATCAAATCTTTTTTTCCTTGTTTTAAAGTATCTTTTTTTGTGCAATAACCTTTTATCTACAGCCCTGCTGTCACAAATATGCTGTTTAACACTTTGCGCCTTGTTGTCATCTGTGAACAGAAAAAACAGGGCTGCGCTGCACACATTATCTTAAAATTCTTTTGTAGCCAACAGGTCTTGCATTTTAAATGTGAACAGGGCTTCCTCCAGGTTGTCAGCCTGACCCTGCTCATCTTTGGGCCTACAAACTAAATATGGTGAGAACTGACTGAGGGGAGGAAAAAAAAATAAAATGAAGGCAGTAAAAAAAGAAAGAAAAGGAAAAATGCTGAGCCCATAATGTAAATCTCATGTTTAATTAGGAGGGCTGAAGAATTGTGGCCAGGAAAAACATGTTTCTCTGTAAGTGGTTTTGAATAGCACTGAAGATGAATATAATAAGGTTGACAAATACACCTTGGAGGGTGACTGCAAGAATAAAATCGATTTATTTAATAATTTAGAAATTGCTTCCAGCCATATCTCCCATTAAAATCTGCAAGCCATTGTATTCTGTATTTCTTTGGTCTTTTTTCTCCCTTTTAGTTATGCTCCACCAGATTTAATAAATAAGTAATACATTGGGGGAAAACACTTATCTCGAGTGCTTTGCCACAAGCCTGTAGGGCTCTTTTATTCTTTCTAACTCTAAATAGATCAAGTCAGGAGCAATCATCTCCCTGGAGAAGGATGTTTCAGGGTTAATACTCTAAATATAAGCAAGGAAGTAAAAAAATTAAAATTTTATTAATGACCATCAGAATTTGAAGTAAGTAAGCAACATGTTAAATGAATAATCTATTTCTCAAAGACAATGAAAAATCACCTGGATGTGTAAACAAGAGTAAGCAGCTATATGTTCTTTTGTAGGAAGAGTTAAAGGAAAATGAGAACTAATAATAAATAACCCAGAGATAACATTTTTTTAAATTCTATGACCTGGTTTGATGTTTTCACCTTATAAATGTTCCCACGACTCAAGCCTCCTAAGATTTTTCTCCTGATGGTGTTTTGACCATTATTGTTACAGATTCTTGGCTTTACACTGTGCATTTTAGAAAGGAAATATATTGGGCAGTCTTGTTAACTAATTAAACATTAAGTACTCACCACCTTACTCATGGAAAAGCAAATGTAGTCCAAGCACTAGTCTTCAGCAACTATTTTATGCAAAATTCATAGTGCGAATTCTATAAACAATTCATAAAGTCAAGTATGAGTTTGATATAGGTGCATATCAGCAATGTAGGCCAACTAAATTTACACCAGAAAACTAAACATAAACATGGAAAATGCCTCTATTTTTCTCACTTGAAGTTGATGATAAAGCCAGCTGTATGGTCAGGAGAACCTTCCTCAGTGCTTCTGACTGTTGCTTTCACTTGCAAGACCAACAGTATAGTTGAACTCTGCTATAGCAATAGCTATAACAGTATTAATTCATTCTTTTCAGACAAGGACTTCCATTTTCCCCTAATATTGTTCTTTTCAACCATTTTAAAACTAAATAAAATGGAGAATGGAAAGAGAAAAGAGCACACAGTAAAAGCTGTTCTAAAAGAACCAGCTGAATGGATGTCTTTCAGTTGATGTCAATGGACTTCAGATAAATAAATGGGAAATTACGTTAACATGCTCTTATTTTTCCCAACACACCAACAAAAAGTAGCTTTTGAAAAGGCTTACATAATAGGCCCACGTGGATTTCCTTCAGCAGCTCAGGCGAGGCATCACTCCCCACCTCAAACTGCTGTTTGGTGAGCCACGAGCACACAGCTGGACCATGGGAGCAGGGCCAGTGGTTTTCATCTATGATGTAAACACAGTTCAGATGGGATTAGGGGCTGGTTGCACACCATAACCCCACTGTCTGCATCTCCTAACACCTTAGCTTCTCATTTCCATACCCTAAGGCTCTCAGACCATCTTCCCACAGCCTGAGTAGGCATGTAGCTTTGTCCCCACAGGGTTTGGGGGAGCGATGAAACCTTACAGCTGCCTACAAGGAGCAATCAGTGTGTCCTGTTCTATCTAAGCAAGGAGCTGACTCCAGAGCTCCCACCCCAAAATGTTTGTAGCTATTTTGCTGGCACATGGATCACTGACACGACAAAATTGTGTTCTTGTTAAGCACCAGATCACAAAGGAGATTTTCTCCTATCTGAACTTTGTGGGTGAGAAGACCAACACGATGAAAGAAAACCAAAACCAGACCCTTTGCATGCTTATACCTGATGTGTGGGAAGCTTTAAGCCATTTTTATTAAGGTTAGGGGCAATTCTCATCATTCCTACATTGGTACTGGGAAGACAGCTTGGACTGCATCACAGGCCTGATGGTCCAGAGAGCAGAACAAGGCTAAGGAGCTATGAACAAGGCTATGTAGATAGAATCACAGAATCACCAGATCACAGAATCACAGACTGGTCTGGGTTGGAAGAGACCCCAAGGATCATCGAGTTCCAACCGCACTGACACAGTCAGGGACACCATCCTCCAGGCCCGCATCTAGACAAGGTTGCCCAGGGCCCCATCCAACCTAGCCTTGAACACCTCCAGGGTTGGGGCATCCACCACCTCTCTGGGCAGCCTGTTCCAGCACCTCACCACTCTCTCCATGAAGAACTTCTCTCTGATATCCAAAACAATGAACATTGTGACACACATCCTCAAAGACCACAGTGCTTCCCTTTAACCAGTCTCACGATGGTCTCCATAAGAGCTTTAGAGTCTTTAGGGGCTCTCTTCAGCCATCCGCAAGAGGAGCCCCACAGCCTTCATTAGGTCATGCAGGCTTCAAACTTTTGAGGTATTTCTTCCATTAAGGGACCCTTGGGAACTTGTGTTTAGGGCAGGCACTGTAGAGTGCTAAGCAGACACCCAAAACATCTCGGTTGGTTTTGTGTTAAGGTCTCATCGGGGTATACAGAGAACTTGTGGGGAAGAGAAAAAAGCAGGCAGTGAGTAGGAGATGAGCTTCCCTCACTTCATCTTCTCCATCTCGGGTATCTTACTCAGTTGAGGGGGATTGCCCAGATAAGCAGCCTGGTGGCTGCTGGCCAGCATGCCATATTTCAACAGCCAGCTTCCCCTATGATCCTAATTATTCTTTAGAGCTGAAATGGGGGAGGGGACAGAGGTGGATTTTGCTTCTTTTTGTGCCTGTGTGGGGCTGCATTTTCTCTCTTGTCTGCACAGGGGCAGGCTCACTGCTCCTGTGTGTGACCTGCAAGAAACCCAGCAAAAGGGAGGAGGAGAGGCATTGCTGAAGCAAGCAAGGGACAAAAGTGACTTGGTTGCTACTGGTGCTGCTGCAGGAGTTGCTAAGAGGAGGCACAAAGCCCCCTGGACATATACCACTGAAAAGTCATTAGGAAGCTCACAGCCACATCTCCTGCACAGATTGCAAGTCTTGCTCTCATATACAAGGGCGTGGGGGGCTTAAGAGGGACAGGGAGGGGGAGTGGGGAAGCAAGGAGGGGCAGCAGTCCTTTCCCTAAAAGGGTGGAAACAAACTGGAAAGGGGCGGGTGGAGCTCAGCGTGGGCAGGCTGTGGGTTTGACAGGGTGGGTTTCTTTCTAGTTATAAAGTTCTCTTTTTTTCTTTTTTTTTCTTTTTTTTTAAAGTTTTATTCATGAGTTGTTAACCATTTTGTTTAGCAAATCGGTTTATCCCAATGACCTTTCCCTGCTTTAATTTTCGAGATGGCAGATGGCTCTAAAGAAATCCCCCTTAAATGCAGACCCAGACCCAGCCTGCTTTTTCACACACTGGACCTGCATCAACATGCCAAGCACAGCTCCAGAAAGAAGACAAAGTCCCCAAGAAAGAAGCAGGGCTGGAGAGAGAGGGGGTGGGGAAGAGAGAGAGACTACACACAGTCCAGGTTGACTATTTCTTGCATTTTTAATAGCCCGGGATTTCTGTCTGGTGCCATTTGCACCCCCGTGCTACTACTGTCTACACAAAGGTGGAAAAGTGTGTGGAGAATGTCTTGTAGGACTGCAATTCCCAGGTCTCTGGTGAAGAAGTGAACATCAGCGGGAAGCATAACAGCTGGGAATGCAGGACCAGTGCAAGAATGAGGGGCAGGAATGATGTGGAGAAAGCACGCTGAACCAACCTGAGCAGCTGCATCAGAGTGAAAATACGAAATGGGAACAGCAGGTTGGAGGTCTTGGGTGAAAGTGATTTGAAGCCCTAGCACTTTGAACTGCCTGCTCAACCTTGTGGTGACTCCTCATCTGGCACTCAGGCAAAGGGCAAAATGTCTTTTCAAAGATGCCCTTCCCAACCTTTGCAAAAGACCTTAGTCCACTTCTCTGTGCCCGACACATTTCCAAGTTTTAGTCCATTTGGTTGTTTATGACGAGTAAGTGAAGCATGCTGAAGAGCTATCATTTATCTCTTCCACAGCTGGAAAATTGGTGAGAAAAATCTATCTAAATTGACCTATTTACTATCTTTCTCAACTGGTAGATAATATCACCCAGAGATGCCAAATTCCAACAATGGATTCTGTTCACTTTAGCCCACCATCACATGGCTCTGGTTGAAAATGCCATGAGAATAGCAATTGTTTCAAGCAAAAAAAACAACCCATAGGAACAAAATGCATTCAGGTTCCACACCACTGCATTCATGCTGGACCACAGCTTATGCCCAAAATGAGATCCCAAGCAGAGCTTGCAGTTGACAATGTGATCTCCTAGTTCAAACCAAGTTAACCCAGTTCTACTAACAATTTAATCCCATAATTCATTTAAAGCACTCAAGTGATCCCTATTGGCTTTCCTGCATGGATTGGGTCATTTGGAGAGGGAAAGCCCAGCACAGAAAAAAGGAATGGAAGGAAAGGCACAATCCCCTACTTTTTCCTTCCCTGTCAGTCAACCCTATGGACTCCCAAGAGGTGAGCAAGCAGACCTGCTCTGCTGACCCAAGTCCTACCAACAATAGATTTAGCCCATAGCTATTGGACTACATCATGGGGCAATGCTGGAAGTAGACCAAGAGAGGTATCAGGAGCAGCATTCACAAGCAGTTTTGACTTTGAGAAAGGTGTATGTTATGCCTGCAAAAATGAAAATTGCTGAGGTCTCAAGCTTTGTTATGAAGAAAAAAAGAAGCCTTTTGACTTCTTTTCATTCCACATGACTTGTTTTTCACTTGGCTTAATCAAAGTTCTATCCTGAGACCAGAGAGAGACAGTGGAGGAAAACTAAAGGGCACCATCTGCATCAAAGTCCAAAAGCAGACCTAAATTAGTATCAGTGAATCTCACTCATGAATCCCACAAGTGCCACTATTGCAGAGCTCAGTACTAACCCATCTCCAAATAGGAATTATTCCTGGTTTGTGGGAAGCAAGGTACTGTTCCAACATAACGAACTCAACTGCCCCCCAACAGCTTGCTACAAGGTAGTGCCTAACAGATGTAAATAAGGTGGCTACAGGAATGTACCTGTGGCATTTCTCAGTAAATGGAGAAAAAAAATCAGAACTTCCACCACTGAAGTACAGAGCAAGACTTTACTGCTTTGTCTCATGTCTGCCTACCTTCACATGAACTGTTCATCCGTCTCAAAACACCATCCAGCCCTGCTACTATTAGAGACAAGTGACCAGTTTCCCTCAAACAGCTTACCTGCAGGGCACAGTCTTTTGTTTTTCTTTTTTGTTTTAATTTTGCTTATTCACCAACTGGATCATGATTTCCTCAAATGCTTCTACTCAAACCATCTTTCCCTGGGGTTTGATTTCCATGTAATGCCAGTTAACTGAGACAGTTCATGATTATTTCTGTTCCCTGGTGCAACTCAGAGTCTGGAGGTCTATCAAACCACTGTGGCTTCCATTCTCTCAAGGAGAGGTAGCAGCAAAACAGCATTTGGAAATTTTATAAAATATTAAAACTCCTGCTTTCTAGGCCACATAGTCCTTGCCTGAGGCAGCATTCATATAAAAAGTTAAGCTATTACAAGATTTATTGCCTAGATGCAAAGGAGCACACAAAATTGAAGTCTTTGTCTCAGCCAGTTGGAACAAAAGCAGATATTCCTCCTACGGTGCCCTGAACTGTGCTGGAGATAAGCAACAAGACAAATGCGGTAGGCCCAATGCAGACCAGACTGAGCTAAAATAACAGCACTGGCCTGAAAGCACTCATGCTGTATAAAATAAACAGATTAAAGAGGGTGCAGCCAGCCCCAGTCCACATACACTGTGCAGCTTCATCAGTGCCACGGTTTGTCATTGCCTGCACAACATCAGTCACTGGCATGAAGGATCCTGACAGTGAGAGGGAAATGGCTGTCTAAGGAGAAACCTTCAGTACCTGTATTTAGATTCATTCCCAGGTCCTTCGGTCACCATAAGTTTAACCACACTGCTCTCCAGATGGGCAGAAGATGTGTGTGTCTGGGATGGGAAATCACTGGTATGGCCTCATATGCCAGCTGTACTCAGCACTGATATACGGACCAAGCTTCCCAGGGGCTTCTCAGCAAGATGTGTGTTTCTAAGACCTAATGCTTCACTTCTTCTCTGTGCTACTCAGTGTCTGCAGACTGACAGATGATTTTTTTTTTCATTATGTTCATGGGAGGAATATGGTTTTACGGGAACTCAGAATCAAGAGGACCATTTTCAAGTGGTTTTATGAAGACATATGGAAGCCAGGTCCCTCTATAGCCCTAGTGAGACTTCTCCTATCATAACTATTCCACATTAGCTTTCCTCCACCGAAGTGGTAACTCTCCAGTGCTTGACAAAGCTTTCAGCTCAACACTGCAGTGAGACGGTAGCATTGTGAATCTGTTATGCCACCTGCTTCACCTGAATATTGTAAGAAGATGAACTGTGTGTTCTGAAGAACAGAAATACTCTTCATTGGTCATACCATATCATCCTCACTGGAAAGACTTTGCATCCAGCAAAGATTTGGTACGTATCCTGGGGCAAATTTTATCCACTGCAGGTGTCATGGTACCTCATGTACATGGTGTCAAAACATTCACTAGTTGCAGTATGATTGGTATTCCCATTTTTACACACACACACACATAAACACACACACACAGTCAATCATATTTTAAGACAAAGAAACATCTAATCTCATTTCCAACCTTGATTTATCAATAAATCCCCATAGAATCATAGAGAGGCTTAGGTCAGGAGGGGCCTCTGGAGTCACTTCACCCAACCAATGTCTCAGAGCTTAATTCTGAAAACGAACACCAGCTTCAACTTTCACTGCAACTAGCCTGTTTCACCTGCTAGCCTGGCACTGAGATGAAGAGTCACTAACTCGGTTTCAGGTGAGAGCAAACGTTCTGACTCCACCACCTCCAAATGTCTACAGTGATGCTCTCTGAAGATAAAAAATAAGCTTTTTTTCTTCTTCTTCTTCTTTTCTTACCCTATTTGTAGAACATCTCTTTGCTGTTTGTCAGCCAAACAGTTGGAAACCGTGACCTCAGAAATGCTATGTTCTACAGTAATGACCCAAAATTCAACAGTATCACATAAGGTTGACATCTGTGGTGGACCATCACTCACCATGATACTGTCTTTTAAGATTACAGAAAGGAACTATTGCAGACAACATAAAAAGAAGTAGAGATGAAGGTTTAGAACAGTCAATTCCTGCAGCACCAAAACCAAGTTGTTCTTTTCTTATTTTAAAGTCATTTTGAAGGAGTGTGCATAGTGCACACTCCTTTAGTGTAGAAGTGTAGTTCACTATAATGAATCTTAAAAATTAGTAAAATTCAAAACTTAAGATGAATAATAAAACCTACATGTGCCAAGGAAGCAGCCACCATTTTAGCTGTAAAATGGTGGCTGCTGAGCACCACTAATTTAAATTCACTTCTGCAGTCCTCTCTGTCACATTAGTTGATAACCTCCTTGGGAAATATTTATGTGACTAAGCATTTACAGGATCGGGCCCAATATAAATAATAATAGGATCACTTAGGCAGAGCTTTACATCTGTTCAAACACAGTCTAATGAATTCCTGATGGAGTTTTGCTGTTGACTATGGAAATCATGTGAGAACCTCCACAATAAAAGAAGCAGCAACACGTTTTGGATCAAAGTAAATCATACAGAAAAGCAAACTAATATAGAAAGGGCTGCAGTCATTCTTGGCATATTTCCTCTGAAGTCGTTTAGACCTTCTTTAGGCACTGGCACTATTTACTGTAGCAAAACCCCTGGCCTTTGAATTGAAAGACTTTCAGTCTTTGATATCAGAGCTCTCATGTTTAACCAAGAGGACGGCCTTCGGGGATAAGAGGGTGATACACGAAGACTTCAGCTCCATACAGTGTGAACCCTTTAATGCAGAGGTGACCTTTTCATTCTAGAACTGTGCAGTGTGAGAACAGCAAGGTCCAGATCCATGCCAAAGACTCCTAGGCGCTCAAGAAAAAAAACAAACAGAAACAGTCCAAACTGAACTGAGGTATGACTAAATTACTGGGGTAATACTAAATGCTGTAGCTGGGTGCTCTTCCTGAAGTGAATCTCCCTGCAAAAATGACCTCTTTTGTACATGGTTTTAGGAATTTCATCATCCCCTGCAATTGCAGAAGTCATGTGCTTTGATAATCCCCACCAGACCTTATTCTGATTGTCTTCTCCCTCAGGCCACATGCACAAGGCCAAACAAAAGCACAAATAGTATTTTTGGGCTCAGACTATAAGGAAGAAGTGTTCTCGCCCTGTTCAATTTGCCTGCCAGATGTCATCAGTGATTCTCCCTGCTTTTTTACATGCTCCCGTGTCTTCTAACACAGGTTCCAACAGACACCTTGTCATATTCTAAAAACCCCACTAAAAATAATCTGATAAAATTGCCCATAGTCATTTTTAATTCAGAAGAGGTATCCATCATCCCTGCTCTGCATAAGTGTGATGTGTATAGTTCCAGTATAAGGGACGATTGCTAAAGAGCTTCCTAACTACTCTGCTCTCCAGGTCTTCTGTATTTATAAGATGGATGTTCCCTTTTTCCAGGAAGTCTGTAGCCAGCAATCCCTGCTTCTCACTGTACATCTCTAATGCTCTACTGCTCCTCCTTGCTCCAGAAAAGACAGGCTTTTTGCAGCCTGCCTTAGCAGCGTGCTAAAAGACTCATTGTGCCCCCCACCCCCTATCCTACAGCCTGAACAGACCATTGCTCCAGGGTGGCCTTGAGACAAAAGAGCTATCAGGACTCATTCAGTTGCTCACAAATGGAGATGTAGCTCTTATCTGAAATGTCCTTATGGATGCTCAGCAAGAAGAAGGCAGGACTAGAGACCTGTACCCTCCCAGATCAGCTGGATGGGATGTCCTAGGGTGGACACCGTCATGCCGACAGCTGTAATGAGTCCATAGGGCAGGATTCATGTTCCCTTGACTGCACTGACATTTTATCATTGAATATAATGCTGTGTTTAGACCCAAAAGGGATGTTTACATACCCATATAATAGGGCCATATAAACCAGAGTTCGATCTGACCTAATTCACTGAGGCTGGATTTCAGGCCTCAAAGCTGACTGGTACTTGAAGACCCAATGCACATGGCTGTTCAGTCCAAGACTCTGGCCTGTGAAAGGAGTCTGTGCAATCAGTTAGCATGGGGACAGCATGTGCTGTTGGGAGCCAAACAACAATGAGCCTCCCAACATGTAAACACATAGATCCTTGCCTGGACCCAGCTCCTTGTCAGGGGTGAACACCAGAAATGCCAAAACATGAATCACAGAATCACACAGAATCACAGAATATTAGGATCTGGAGAGAGACCCCGAAGGATCATCTAGACCAACCCCCCTGCCCAAGCATGATCATCTAGAGTAGATAATGAGTAATCCTAAAATAAATAATAATTAAAAAAAAAAAACCCAAAAAAAAAACAGGCAGGAAGTTTTGTCCTGAATGAAGACCTACAGGAGAGGGTACTGCAGAAATGTCAAGAAGGAAGACTGGAGATCCATAATGCTTGAGTCAGCATGCACAAGAAGGGCAGTTGAGACTGAAGATATGAAGGGGGTATTAAGAAGAAATTCTTCAGTCTGGGAGTGGTGAGGCCCTGGCACAGGTTGCCCAGGGAAGAGGTGGCTGCCCCCTCACTGGAGGTGTTCAAGGCCAGGCTGGACAGGGCCTTGAGCAGCCTGGTCTAGTGAAAAGTGTCCCTGTCCATGGCAAGGGGTTAGAACTGGATGATCTTAAGGTCCCTTCCAGCCTGAACCATTCTATGATTCTATGATTCATTCTATGATTCTATGACATGGGTGAGAGGTGCTGTAATTAGAAGAATCCAGCACCCCCAGTGAGCAAAAATGTTGACTGGTGAGATCCAAACAACAGAGACCATTTGCTACAGATCCCAGACTATGATATAAATATATGGATGGACTGTCAGCCTTGGATAAAGAAAAAGGGAAGAAATAGATGCCACAGTTATGGATCAAAGCAGTAGCAAAATTCTTTTTTATTTTTTTAACAGAGGACCTCAACTACTGTCCAGTAAACGGGTCAATCTACCTGTGGGGAGAAGATTTAGAGAAATTATTTCTCACCATTTCAGTGCTCTAGAATTAGTATTTCCAGGAAATAAGCATATACAAAGGACAGATTATGGGGATAGGGTTAAAAAACAGTTGATGATGTTACCTGAACCACTTGTACTGACTGCAAAATGACTAAAATATGTCCAAGGGGTTTGTTGAGCACCAAAAAGGGACCTGCTAACACCACATTTGAAAAACCAAGGACATGTAAGCAAATGAGAAGGAAAATACCCTGAAGGTTTAAAGGGAGGCTATGAAATCCTGAGGGGTAGCAAGAATACATCTATTCAGCGACTAGATAAGAAAAATCTCTGAGGCACATATACTGCTGAACACAAAAATAAAATTATAAAGAAAATGATGAAACACAAAAGTAAGAAACTAATGAATGCAGCTGCCTGGCTTGGCTCAAGGGCCTCTTTGAACCAGTTAGAAACCCTTCAGCATCTGGAAACCTGACCAAACTGATGCAAGCAGCAAGAAGCATGAAATACAGCAAGTGATAGGTAAGGAGTGAATGAGAAGATGCTGAAAGGATTCACAGAGAAACGATACCTAAAACTTGTAAAAGAAGCTGATAGACAAGAAGTCTGTTTGGTAAAGCGCAATGTCAAATGGATTGTCCGGGACTGAAAGCAGTGGTTGCTAGGCAGAGCTGGAGAGAGCAGGAGTCATACCAGAGAGCTCTAAGTTAGTACTGGCTGATTTTGTTCACAGATGGGCACTTGTAGCATTTCAAGAAACAGTGTTCTATTGTCATTTTCTCATCGTGTTTTAAATGACTTTACGGATTACATGCTCCAGCTCCAAATGCTTGAGCAAGGTTTACAGAAACCAGTTATTAGCTGTTGTTATTATTATTGTTACATCTTTCCAAGCCACTGAATAATTACTATCAAGTTTCAATGCATAATATTTCCTTACAATCTGAAAACATAATGGCACCAGGCACACTGAATAGAGAAATGTATTTTTGATTATGTCATGGTAATAATTGACTTCACTGCTTTATATGAATTGAATTTTTAAAATATCACTGTAAAAATAGCAATGCTTTAATAGGTATTATCCTCTCCTATAATAGAAGCACGGGTCACAGAACACCTTCCTTTCCTCATTACTGAAACTGCTAGAAACCAAGCTAATAACTTCATTGACACCTCAACATTTTGGCAAGGTTTTTGCATGCGTCTAAAATGCAGACATTAACCCCTGCTACAGAAATTCGTTCACCAGCACACAGTGGTGAACCCTCTCTCTAAGAACTCCAGATAAGGTGCCTGGCCTGCAACAAAACAGCTTTTCCAGTTTCTTGGTAAGAGAGAGAAAAAAGGAGTTCTTTATCGAAAGTATATTAGCATATTTTGCCTCATTAATAACTCCACTGCAGCATTAATTTGCTTAATTATTGCACTTAGAATTCAACATGGTAGGTAATTAATTCAAAGGCTTAAAAAAAAAAATTGAATCATAACACATACAGACATAGCCCTGCTTTGTTAGCATGCTTTTTGGAAAAATCCTTCTTTTTTGTTCTATTCCATGAAACACTAAGTCTGTGAACACTAAGTAAAAAATTATCTTTTTGATGATTTATTTTAATACATTTTCCCAGGTTTACCCATTTGGCTTCTTTCCTGATTAATCTCCCTATAATAAATGGGGTTAATGCATCTCAACAGCTTGCTATCAGGACTTCCAGCTCCATTACCCACTATTAAGATCTGGTTCTCTTCATCTGCAAATCTTTCTTTCTATTTTACTGGCAATGGCCAAGAGGCATACTAAATTCCTAGCCGGCCATTTGAAAGCAGGAGTTCACTTCTCTCTAAAGAGCCCTCAAATTACCTTTCTATACCCTGCAACAGACAAAGGACCAAAAAACCAAAACCCCCAACACCAAAATATCATTATCCATTTCATAAACTCTTTCATTGTAACTGAAAAATAATGTCTTGAGGTATTCGGCTCACCCTTAAAATCCTCACCATCAGAATTGGGAAAGCTATTCGAAAAGAGCACCTTCTCAACAGCTTCCTTACCAGTCTTACATCTTCAACAAGACAAAAGCCATCACAAACCAACTCATGTTCCAGGGCTACTCTGCGCTAACTCTGTCACGTGGTGCTACAACAGCAGCCCAACAACGCAGGGAATGCTCACAGTGATGCTCCGGTGATGCTCACAGAGGCATATGCTCCATAGCTGTATTAACAGAAAGCCTTAACTGAATGCAGCCACATCAGGAAACTATTATTTCCAGTTCTCCTACTCAAGCTTACTGATTGGTAAGAAGCTGCTATGGCCAGTGTCTGGTCACCATGCTGTTGTTTGGTTGATGGGGCAGCTTGCTTCCAACTACAAGAACTGTGCCAGTTTAGTCTCTTGTCCTCATACGTTTCTAGTTTGGTGACACAGGGGAGTATTTCAAGGTACCGATCTCAACTGATCACAGTTTTATTCTCTTCGGTTGTTTCTATTTATACAGTGAGCTTGCTTACCCTCAGCTGCACTTTTTAAAGGGGTTCCAGGGACGGGGATTGTCAGAATCTGCTCCAGATAGCTTAAACCTTTTCAAGTTCAGTGTTAAAGTTCATGTTACGATGCAAGAGATTTGTGCTTGGTGTGTCTCTCTGCTTTCACTGGCAGTATTTACACAAGGACCAGAGAAGTCCATCAATGCAGTGGTCATTTTCTGTGGGCTTTGGGTATCTAAAATGGGACTTCACAGAAACTGAGGCACTTAAATCCAAATCACCCCATTCAGAAACTATTTAGCTCTGAAAATACCTAAATTCAGTAGGCATTCTCTTTCCAATTGAAAACATTAGAAAACATTCTAAAAATTAGAAAATAGTGCAAAAATCAGGATTCTGCTTCCTGTCAGGCCTAGATCAGCTCCACGTAAGGAGCTCGGCCTTACAGGCTGTCAGGATGTAGAAACAAAATACACAAAAAAAACTAGGTTGTTTGCGCAGCCCTCTCCAAGTTGTATTCTCAGAGCACACCTAATACTGATGCGGTTCAAGTCCTCACAAAATGCACCCCGAGGCCTCTTACTTTTAAAAGGGATCTGGAAAATAAGATGTTAAGGGTACCTTTTTTTCTATATAACAGCCTGAAGAGGCTTTTATAGAGGTTTTCGCAATTATTTTGCCTTTTAAATTCCTGTTCCTTCTTCCATCCCTTCCCCCTCGAGTCCTGCATAAGGCATTTTTTTCTGGTCAGTGTCCCTCCCCACCTCTTAAGCCCATCACCTGGTACTCGTGTCTTTTGTGACCTGCAGACTCAAACCTTCTCCAGCAGAGCAGAGAACAAACTTGGGTCTTTAACTACCCTGACCAGGAGGCCACATGCAGGAGACAGACTCCATCACATTCCAGATGTCTCTTGCAGTAAAGAATGAGCCTTTATTCATCCTTTAAGGAAAATTTAAATTTATGTGTGGAAAGGCCCTACTGTGATGTGAGAGATGCTCCTCACTACAGTCAGGAGGTGGCTGTATTTTGGGGGATTTTGGACACCACCTTTTCCTAGCTCTCTGACATGGACATCCATCTGAGAAGCCAAGCCCTTGGCTGTGCTTCAGAGCTCTGGCTGGGCAAGTGAAAGATGGACAGCAAAGCACCTGGGTTTGAGAACTTCTTCCAGATCTTGCCTTTGGTTTTGGTGCACTGCAGTGCCCCGGGCTGGAAATTCTAGCATCACATTCATTACCAAAATGAAGAATGTTGTTAAATTAAACATGAGGATGAATAATGAGAGCACACACTCTGTTATTTATCTGACTTTTTAAATCATTTTACATATTTTATGTATCAGACCACTTCCAGAACAGAATCAGACATAAATTTTCGTGCAGCTAACTCAGTGTCTGCATCACTAGAATTGCCAATGCACCTTTCTGGGGGATAACCTGCTACCCAGGAAAGAACGGGGTGCGTTTGGGGTATGTGTCTACTAAGAAGTAAGCATAAAAAAGAGACAGTTTTGCCATACAAAAGGTTAACATTCAGTTTCTGCGTTGATCCAGTCTGTGAATGAAGCTGTTCAAATCCCTTTAAATTAAAAGAATGGCTTGAGGCTATCTGTACTCACTTAGAGATCAGAGTCTATTTTTGGGGGGTCTTCCTTTTTGGCTATTTGTGAAAGATGCTGAAGTCCCTAGTTAGAGTCCTGGGCCAAGTTGTAGCAGCCCCAGCAAGTTCTTGTGCAGAGGAATTACAGACTGGACAATCAGAGCAAGCCAAGAGCCAGCACTGCAATGAATTAGCAAAAGATCTATTTAAAGAAACATGTCTAGCATTTGTTTTATCGAGCATATGTACGCTACTCATCGCTGTTCACCATCAACACTTCTCATGCAGAGAGCATAAGAGGCACATGAGCACTGCAGAAGCTAAGAGACAGCTTTTATTTCTTTTCTTTTCTTCTTTATTTCGCCTCATCAACATTTCACTCGGGACCACTCTAGCCTAAAATCACCCCAGTGGTAAAAAATAAAATCTCATTGACGATGATCTGAAGGACAAGAGGGCATCAAATACAGACTGATTAATAGACATCAGGGACATGACCTTATTTCAGTTACTGGAGTCTGGATAACTGAGGACAGACGTGCATTATACATGAAAACACATGTTTAACCATTGTTAGTAATGACAGGATCTAACAAGACACAACGTTGTGTCCTCTGGCTGTGTTGATCCCAGCAGGCAAACGCCCTGAGCCAGCTTGCCCTCCTACGGCCCGAGGGTGGACACCCAGCAGGAGAGCAGTCTCCCCTTTCACCATCCCACAGCCCCTGGATAGCTGTACTTGGGAGCACCTTCACTAAGCACAGAATTTCCTCCCCATCCTTCCAGACTTGAGGGATGGGACAGAGGAAACCCTGTGGAAAAGCCCCCTGTCACATGGTCTTCATTCCCGGCACCCCAAGCTGGGAAGATCCAGCAAGGAGCTTTTTTCCAGACTAAAAGGTCCCAGCTAGTGTATGTGGCATCTGAACTAGATGAAGACAGTGGGTAGGTGACTGTACTGCAAGGGAAAAAAAACAACCCTGCTCATGCATCACACAGTCTCGCTGCTTCGTTTCTGGTCTGGAGACCCCAAACGGCACACAGGCCAGGAGGTTAATCTAAAATAACTAGAATACTCAGAAACTGGCAGCTGGGTCTCCCTGGGGCTCACAAGGGGCAGATCAGCCTCTCGTTGCTTTCATTATCTAGATTACAATGAAATGAGAGGAAAGAGGGTAGAGGCAGATGCTTCCCTGCGGACTCCTTGCCCAGATGTTAAATTGGCTGGCTATGAATCCCACTCAGAAGCTTTGAGGACAAAGCCAAGGCTGACAACAGGAGATGGAGACATGGCCTCTACCTTTCCCCTTCCTGCCAAAACAGACCAAATTATGTGTAGCACAGCCCATATTCCCCAAAAGCAAATGCCACCCAGGATACCAATATGCAGCATCCCACAGCCCCACTGGTACAATGTCCCTCAGGGTTTGGAGAAGACCTTCACCACCTTCACCAGCTCTTGCCAGTAGACCTGGATGGGCAGTCCCATGAAGACTACAAGCTGTGGGACCAGGATGCCCATATCTTGTACTGATTTTGCCATGAACCACTGTGGCATCTTACCCACCCCATTCCCATATGCATCTTACAACTTCTTATTTCCCATGCCTCTGCTTCGAGCTGTCGCAGTGACCCTACTCCAAAGATTTGTCATCCTCCTTCTGTTAAACCTTCTCCTTCCCTTCTCGTGAGAAAAGCTCTTGGTCCACCAGGCAGGGCAGAAGAGGTAGACCAAACAGACACCTACACTGGAGAGAGAATAGCTCTCTGTCTTCTGGTAATCCATTATGGTCCAGGCCACATGCAGCAAATCCTCCTTAGAGGAAGTCCTTCATGTCTCTGAATAGAACGGCTGGCAGTCCGTACCATGTATACCCACGACGCACTGGCATTCATAACAGGTAAATAAAAACACTACTGCCAAATGTTTCTCCCTTTTCATTTCCAAAAACCAATAATCTCTTGATATTTTGATTTACATAACCAGCAACGATCAAACTGATAACATGAAGCAGCCGACACTGATAAGCAGAAATTAGGACATTTACCAGCTTCAGCCTGCTTGAAATATGGCGTTGTCTCATTAAAAACAATGAAAAAGTATTCTGTATAAAATCTTTCAGAATGTTTTATTTCCTCAAGAGAACGAATCTCTTTTCTTAAAAAAAAAAGAAAAAAAAACCTCACTAATATTAAAATATACCGAACCTGATAGAACAGAACGTCTCCTTTGAAGTTGTTTCAATCTTTTTAAATATCTAAAGGACCTAATCCACACAGGGCTTGCACGTTTTCAGCTTGAAAAAAAAAAAATCAAAGCTTTCTCCCCTTTTTTCCCCCATGTACACCCGCTTGCCAATTATGGGAATTAGAAAAAGAAAAAAAAAATCAGTGTCGGAATGAGGTAGGGGTTTTTCTTTTTTTTTACACTTTTGTAATTATGCACAGGATTTAATCATTTGGGGAGAGGGACTGCTTGGAGAGAGAAGAGGGTTTTATTCCAAGAGCTATACACACGCTTTCATCCTGGATCAAGTGTCAACCACCAGGTGATTTTTCATAGGGATCGCCACGCTCCTCAGCCTAACAGCTCATCTCCGATTTGCTCAAACGATCAACAGCTCCTCATCTTCTTTATTAGTCTCTCTGTTTATCTGCCCAGCAATGAGCTCCAGCTCCCGCAGCCAGAGAACAAGCCCAGAATAGCCAGATCCAGAGCTGTGAAAGATATTCTTCCAGCATCATCTGGCTCCTTGGCAGGGTCTGCGGGCAGCTGTACTCACAGCCCTGTGCCTGCCGCTGGGTATGTCATGTGGCCACGCCGTAGTGGTACTGGCCGAGCATCTCTGTCCTCCTGGACACAATTTTCCTTTGATTCACCTTGAATCCAAGAAACCCATTATATGACCGTTGTCTCAGATTTTATAAATAAGGGCGCGCTTTTAAAGACTGCCCATAAAAAATAGCCAATGCATCTTATTTCTGCTGTCATACTTTATAAATCTACACACTGCCTTTAAGGATCATGCCCTTTGCTGTACAGGGCACACTTGGGCAGCACTTTCTCACAGCAAACAAGCAGGATCTTTTCCAGATGATTTGTAGCACAAGGTCTGGATTTTTTTGCTGATGGATAAACAAAAAGCTCGAGAAAAAGGCATGGAGAAGAGGACAGGAGGGCTACCTCAGGACTGCTCTGGATATTAAGGCTACATAAGCCAGTCTATAATCTCCAAAATATATTTGCTGGCTGTTTGTTGTTTCTTTTGAGGTGGGTTTTTTTTCAGGAAAAACATACCAGAAAATCAAGTGAGAAAAATGTTGCCCCGATATAAAGGATGTATTTCTTACATGGCTATTGTCTTGTGCTTTCTGTCTTCTTACCTTCCTCCTCCTCTTCTTCTTTCACAAGGTAGAGCAGTAAAATCTTTCTGCATATAAGCTATAAGCCTCATCTATAAAAATCCTGTCTTAAAATATTACTCATATCACACTGTGACACAGTCAAATTTCATAGGAAACAAAGCACCAAATGCAACATAAATTACATCAGCATTACAACTTGGGCATAAATTATCTGAACTAAACATAATCTGACCTTCCTTCTACTAGTTTAGTCAGTGTCTTCATTTTAGATGCTGCGGGTCACCCTTAAACATAAGTTTGTCCTTTCAGCTGATTTTTACATTTAAATTGGTTTAATAATTCATGACATAACAAGCATTAAAACATAAGCATTTTCTACCTAAGGAACTAACAGTCTGTCAGCTTCAGCAGTAGATGTGAAGCAGCTGAACACTCGAATCACAAAAAAAGCCAAAACCAAGTATTTCGATGTACTGCAACTGATGCAATTGTAAATAGGCGTTTATTTGTCTGCTCAAAGTTTCAACTCCGATAGGTTGGTTTTTTTCTTTCTTATTATATTTGTCTAAATCCAATAGCAAGCTCTTCAGGGCAGCAGTCTGTCTCCTCGTATGTTCGTAAAGCGCCATGTACACCTATGGCACTCTGTAATAAGCAATTTCCTATCTGCTTATGATTAAAGAGGGATTTCAGGTGAAACATTGTAAATTGAAATGGACAGGCTAGGAGGACAGCTAACATTACCAACATCATTAGCTTGGACATTGTGCTTTAAATCCAGGAGAGCAGCCAATGTGCTGCACATGGTTTGAGCTTGACTATGTGCAGCTCTAAATGCGTTTGAGAGCTAACAAGCAACTGCTCCCCATGTCCTGACACCATGCCCCTACACAACACACTGTGCAGGCTAAGAGAGCTCCCCATTAAATGCTTCATGCTGCGATATACATTTGGCTGCACCAGTTTTTACTGCTTTTTTCTAGGGTTGCTCTCTGAGAGCAAGCTCAACGTGCCATGGAGCAACTGGAAAGACAGGAGCGTACTGTCTTGACCGGAGGTGGAGAGAAAGTGGGACAAGCCACGGAAGGGGGAGCAGAGAGGGAAGTTGAGAATTTGTTGTATTAATAGGATCGCCTGGTGACTCGCTCGAGGCATGGACACATCCAGACAGGTCTGTTCCCCACTTAATAGTAATTGATTTGTGCAGGTGATATAGGAAACATGAGGCTCCAGCTGCGTGACGCATGCATGGGTGAAGCTCACGGCTTGCTTACTATTGCCATATTTATGTTAGTAGAAGGTATGTGCTGGCTTTCTGGGAGCAGTCCCCAGTTTGTGCCCTTGCTTGCACTCCAGGACACTACAATGCCTATTGGTGGCTATCTCAATATCCCTCCTCTGCCAGAAACTCAGCCCCACACATGCCCTTGCAACACTCTTTTCCCTCAGCCCTCCCTGCTCCAGATCCCTCAGCTTCCCAAAGAGATCCTGCACACAACCTCGGCTGCCCCAGACTTCTTAAACCATCCCAGAGCTCAAATTCCCCAGCAACTCGCAGGCCACATCTCCCAGTCTGTCCCAGGTGCTGGACCCAAAGTCTCTGGGACACCAGCATCCCCACCACATCTCTCCCATCACCCCTGCCTTCCTCAAACTCCGTAACACTCCCTAACCCTGCACCCTAGACTTACCATTGCACAGCCTCCACGATCTACATCATTTTCTCCCTTTCAAATCATCCTCACCAACTCCCTTCACCACCCAGCCCCACCACCTGGTCTTCCCTCTCCCACATGGCTCACCAGCTCCAGATTTTCCCACCCCAACATCTCCCCACTACATTCTCCCTATGCAGAGTCCTACCTGCCTCTATCCTTACTCATATCTGCCACACCGCTGACAGCCCAAATGTCCAAAGGGAGCAGACCTTCAGCTTGCCCCACTGGATGAAACCTCACAGCAGCCTTTCCCTGCCCATGTCAGGGAAGCCCATATGGGATTCATAGCCAGCCAAAAGAGTCATTCTGGAGGTAATTCTCATCAATAATGACTAGCACTGACATTTTAGGTGTCTGGAAGGGTTTCAGAAAAATAAAATCAGTAGCTTTGATTTTTTTTTTTCACTGCAGCATTTCTCAGGGACCTAACCAAAGGCTGAAATTCCTGTTATCCTTGGTGGAGTAGTGTTCAACCGTGAGACAAGGAGATCTCTTGCCCAAGAACACACAGACAGGCCATGGAATGGCAGTAAAAACAAGACCTTCAATCTTACGAAGCACATCATAACCAAACCATTCCTGAGCTGCCAAAATGAGTTCCTCACAGCTTTGCCTCGAGGCTCACTTGGGTCTTCACCCTTTGACTGCTGTAGAAGCCATTTTTTCCCCTCAAAAAGCTGCAGCAACGCTTTGGTGCTGTTTATTCGCAAACTGAGTCGCATTCCTGAGGCAGGAAAACAAGGGAGCCCTCTTCTTCACTGAGGGATGAGCGGAGAAGGTTCACAGCTGTGGGGAAAACAAAGTCAAGAAGGTCCCTGTGAACACAGAGGACAGTGGCAGGGGGTGGGGAAAGTCACTACCTGGGCAGTCAAAGTTTGTTGCTTAACGAGCAATCTCTGATCTAAGCCCCCTTCATGTCATAAGGACCTTGTGTGAGTGCAGAGCGTACAGGGGTTTCCCTACCAGACCTATATATTTCAATGGCTGTCTCACCCGAGAGAACTGCACTAGAAGTACACTAGTAAGACTGCAAGGTCAGGCACTTAAACTAGGAAATATGGGGCCTAAAGTTATCTTTGCAACCCTAATCACGTTGTTGTGCAAACCTTACTTGCACTGTGAAGTATTATTTTTCCCCTGTTCTCTTGCTCTGCTCCAAAGACTCAAGAGCCTTTGTTCACCTCGGTGGCATTTCTGGGTCCGTGTGCTACCAGGCAGTTCCCTCACATCACTCGAGTCCTGCTAGGGTGGAAGCAATAATTTTCTCATAGACGTTTCTTTGGCCTTCCCCACTCTTAAATTAGAGAGATTCACAGATGTGAATTAACTTATTTCCATAATGAACACACGGAAGAAGGTTGTATCATTAATTCCACATTACAGCTGGTGAGCTGAAACTCAGAGATGCAGGTTAGTCGATTAACATCCACTAATTTCGTACACCTAAGCTGAAACACTCAAGGCCTGCCTTCCCCTCACTCTAGAGGGCTTGACATTGCAAACTCCATGCTGCTCTATGCGTATCTCCCTAGGCTTTAAGGTACTCACACTGGAAAAGCATAACTTAACCAGCAGGTCCCTGGCAGGCGTCCCTAGAGCTGCAAGCCTTTAGTCCATCACACAGACCACGACCTGTTTGAGGAAGTACAGAGCCAAGACCAGCACTGGGCTATCATTAACAACATTTTTTGAAATCCAGAGAGTAAGAGATGTTTTTGTAGAGGGTTTTGACAGCTATTTCCTGATAGCAGAGGAATAGCTGGCTTTGTCTGAGAAATACCTGGAATAGCAATCCAAGCTGGCAACAGACCAAGAAAAAAGGTTCTATGACTGGAATAGATTCTCCTGACTTTTCTCTCCTGAAACCTTCTCCCCCGCTTCATTCAAACCCAGCAGCTTTCTTCACCGCCTGCCTGAAACTAGAGGGAGATGCAGACTGCTTTCAGGCCTCTGGACCTGCCCAGCCAGTACTTAAAACAGAAGCCAGTCCCAGCTGTCATCATGGTGTACTCACTGCAGGTAGAACCTGGGGAGTGGTTACCCATTTAATCCCTATTTGATGCCTGCAGGCTGTAGTGTTTCACAGGTATGGCCCAGTTGGGTTGGATGCTCATAAAAATGACACAAGTCACTTGCCTGCTTTAGCAGGGCACCTTATTGCAAAATTTCAAGTCCTCTGAAAGAAGGTTGTAGAGAGGTGGGCAATGGTCTCTTCTACCAAGTGACAACTGATAGGACAAGGGGAAATGGCCTCAAGCTGTGCCCGGGCAGGTTCAGATTAGATGTCAGGAAGAAATTCTTCACCAAAAGAGTTGTGGGGATGTGGAACAGGCTGCCCAGGGAGGTGATTCAGTCACCATCCCTGGATGTATCTAGAAGATGGGTAGATGAGGTGCTTATGGATATGGTTGGATTTGGTGATCTTAACGGTCTTTTCCAACTNTAGGATAAATTTATCCTAGCTTCCTTTCTGGAGATGGCTTAACTGCTTCAGTTGAAACTTTCTCCTAGAAAGAACCAACAGCCTGAAGCCAACACCCAGCATGGAAAATTTCAGCTTAAACAGTTAATACTCACTGAAAAATAAGCTCCTGGAGACAGTCTCCTATACAATGTAAGTATTGTTATTACAGGACTCCCTATAGGGCATAGAGAGCCCCGAGTCCCTTTCACACACCAGCTACCACTGCCTCTGCTGCCCTTGCCTGGGTCTCTACTGCCGCTTCCCAGCCCAGCTCAGCAGGACCAGATTCATGTTGCCACCCGCTCGATGCAGTCTAACACCGATTTCTCACCCTGGCTGCTTTCTCTAGGGTACAGTGGCACAGCAAAACAAATACTGAGGAGTCATTAACCCAACACCTTCAATCCAAGCTGCAGCTCTCCTATACATACTTGCAGTTCCTTATATTTTTGTACTTTTTGCTGTCCTTATTTCCTGTGGGTCTGCCATGGGCTTTTTGACTGGTTAATGACTTTATCCCTGAGCTGAACTTACAGTCTCCAGTCATTAGTGAGCATCGTGTGTTCGTGCTGTGTTATATATCTTGGAAAGCTGCATTTGGATACGGTATATCTTCCTTTTTGCAATGCCAGGGGTATCTTGCACAAGCCTCCCTTACTTTTTTTATGGACTGTAGACAGCTTGCTCATTAGTCTGGTATCTAATTGCTTATCAGTCACACTCTCAAGCTTCTCATTACTTCACTTACACAGCTGCAGTAATTAGATTTTTCATTTCTTTAGACTCTCGTGGCATTGTTTTAGCCTACTGAGGAGGCACTCATACAATACACATATATTATAAATTATCTCCTATAATTATCATATTTATTATCATATATAACACAAACATATACAGACATAATGTTGCTGAGGAAAACACAAACCTCTCCAGTTCCAAATGCTCAGGAGGCTCCAGGAACATCTCCAAACACTTGTTTGTCCCTTTTAACTTCTGCGAGGCTTGACCAATCTGTGACCCTGCAGGCACATACGGTGCCCGACTGTACCATTTCCAACCTCTCACCCACCACCGCACACCTCTCTCACAAAACAAAGGCTTTGGACCTGCCCACTGCAGAGATGCAGATTCTTTTAGGCAGAAACAAACATTTGATGCTTAGCACAACATCAAACAGAAAAGTTTCTTGAGCTATCAGCCTTGTTTTGGGGGGATAACGTGGATTTTATGTCTTTCTTTTTGTCTCGTTTGATGATTTCTTTAACACCTATTCTCTAAGCCTCAAGCTTTCTTTGTGAGATCATTCTGCACATTTATTACAGCACTTAAAAAGCGACAATTTATTTAACTTTTCAGAACCAAATTCTGCAGACTTCAGGGCCAAACAATTCTTTTTTTTCTTCTTTTTTTCCCCGAGGATCATGTGTGAAATAAGTGCTGGGATCTGTACTTCCCAATGCAAAAACCCACAGACACTGGGTGGCATGAAAAATGGCACCCCCCTTTTAAAGTGAATTAAATAAGTGAATGCAACAGGCAATTAAATTTGAAAAGGCAAATGGGTAATTCCTTCCAAACTGGAAAAGGACCATATCGGCACAGGCTACATCTGCAGATGTAAACTAAGCAGAGCCAGAGGATGGAGCATTTTATTCAGTGCTGTAGATGTAGCTGTAGAGGCTGGTTTCCAAATCATTTCCTCATCCTGCTGCAGTGGACACTTACAGGCACAGGAGGGACAGGTGGTGTTTGAGGACTAACTGACCACCTCCTAAAGATGGACAGACACAGTGCTTCAGGCTACAGTGTAGATACGTTCATCAGCCACAGGAAACAGCTCCAGTCCTCTCCATTGTACCATCAGATCCAGGTCCAGGTCACATCACCCAGATCCGGCATCATGCCTCTTCAGCTAGACGCCTAGTGCATGGAGAATGAGCAAATGCCATGCCTCAAAGACAGACAGTGAGTACAGAGATGTTTTGTTGCTCTGAAGGTCAAAGTCCTGCGGAGGTCAAAGAACGGCAGATTTGAACAAAAAAAAAAAAATTAAGAAAAAAGAAAGGAGGCAAAAGTCTTCCCATGGCCTCCTATAGCACTCTGATCTGGTTCTGAGAAACACCTTAAACTCATGAAATACAGCAAAATATGGTAGAAGAAAACCTTAAAGCAAAAATCACAAGCACCTGAATGATTCAGGAAAACAAATTCCCACTAGTCCCCAAGCTTCTGAAAAGTTTACTTCTTGCTGACTGGGTATAAATACCTAAAGACTTTTCGAATTTCTTGTAACGGGATGTGTTGGCTCTCTGTCCTCCTCCTGACCATGGTGAGCCATTTCCCTGCCTTGCTCTGCCCAGAGCCAGCTGCGTGCCAGGCAGCAACGTGCTGGCAGTCATGGAGGCTAAAATCCATCCTTCGGAGAAACCCAGCGCGTTGAAGGTGGAGTCAGAGAGGGAGGTTTGACTCTGGGGAAAGGGAGATGACCCCAAAGTCAGGATGAAGGAGAGTGGCCTGATTGAACTCACCACAGCTCTCCCCCTCCCCTGCCAACCTTCAGTCCTGGCCATAGTGAAATAAAACCTCAGGCTGGGCAGGCTCCGGGCCCTGGAGGAGGCCAGCTGAGGGAGGATGCTCGCCCGCTCGCTGAGAGTGAATAGTTTCTGCCCTGGCAGGCGGCCAAGCACGGCAGCCGCCTGTGTCGGGGCTCTTCCCCTGCTCTCACAGCCTCTTCAACAGAAGTGACACGAGGCACACTCTTGCTCACAGCCTGCTGCTGCTCAGGAGGTTGGGAGAAGAAGAGACTTAGTCCTTCACAGCTGGGGGGCTCTGACTTTGCAAGCTGAGGCATGATTAAGATGGAGGACAAGGCGGGGGAAGAGGGGGGGAAGGAGAGGCGAGATGGAGGAAGGGACTCTCCTCCGACTCACGGCATGAGGCTGGGTCCCTGCCTCTCCACTGCACTTTTTTGCCCCCACCATAATCCTCCAGGAAACAACCATGAGCAGTTTGGGGACCAAACCTGCTAAGCCTCTCCCAGCCTGGGAAACGGAGGCTGTGGCGCTGTGCCCAAACTCATTAACCCCACTGTGACACCCAGCTAATTAGCTCAAACGTGGTATCACGCTAACGCAACTTTCTCCATTTTCAGGACCTCAACAAGAACTGCTTCCTGGTGTCCCCTCCCGTCCTGTGGATGGCGGGGAGGGCAGGGGGAAGGCAAGAAATCACACATGTGTTGTAAGACTGAAAACACAGAGACAGCAGAGAAATGGGAAGGACTTTTTAATTGACATAGCAATAATATATTGGCATGACTGTAGGTGTCCTTGTGCTTATGCACTTACCTGGAAAGATTTAAGCAATAGGCAGGTAGCAGCCACCAAGTAGTGAAATGGCTGTGATTGTTTAGTGTGGCGCTAGGTGGGTGGCACTGGGTGGGTGGCACTGGGTGCCCAGGAGCAGCAGAAGGACACTGAGAAAGGGACCTTGCATGCCAAATAGCTGTCTCTCAGAAATCAGCAGAGCCCATCACAACCTTCACACATAAGTATTCGCAGAGGACTGTACATCTTCCTGGTAGCTGAGAGGTGAATTTCTTCCACCCATTCATCATTTGTAAGAGGCTAAAATCCCAAACAGTCCTTCAAGGAGGAGAGTGTGAACGAGGCCCAGGAGAAAACAAGGAGCTGCTGGAGAAAAGCCAAATATACCAGCCTGGACACCTTCAAAGTGGTATGAAAGACATCCCAGCCAGGTTTACCGCAGCAGCCGCGGAGCAGGAGCACTAATTCACAGCAGTCAGGGAGAGGAGCTGTGCAGTTCACCTCTTTAACATCCTGGCAATCTGACCAGACCCCAGCTCTGGAGCAGATAGGTACTTCTCCTAAAGGTCTACATCAGACTCTCAAATGAGTAATTGCTCTGTTACCTGCACCTGCTTAAACCAAAAGCACCAAAGTAAAATAGCCAGAAAGGACCTGTGTGATAAGGGTTGTTCCTTCTAAGGGCACCCATTGTCTACCAGTCCCAGTGGTGAGCAGACAGAAGGACTTGGGCTGTCATCTAACACAGCCTGCCGTGCGTTTGTCTTCTCAACACTGCTGTGAAGTACTGAAGTGCTCTGGGGATGTGAGCGGCTGAGCCTGACAGAGCCTCAAGCCTTCATCCAGGCTGAAATACGTCCAACTCCCATCCTATTCAATGGCAGTTGACTAACTAAATACCCTAGGTCTTGGTGGGGCTGAGCCTCATTACCTTTCTCCACATCGCAGAGCTGAGAACTGAACCTGGGCACCCACCTCGTGGTTTACCAGCAGAAAAGCCTCGTCTATCTCTTCTTGACTGGAAAAGGTAGAGGGTAAAGAAAACTATGGTTGGGGGGGAGGAGATATAGGAGGAAAATCTCACATCTAGCCACTTTTAAGGCAAGACAGACCAGCCAGGGAGCACCCCAAAAAGCCCGCAGCAGACCTCAGCTGAGGCACACATGGGGGGACCTTTAGGAATGTGCTGCTCCGGGGATACCTCTGGGCAGCCACACAAGGCCCAGGCTTATGTATGGGGAATGCGAAGAACTGGTCTTTTGTTTCACGCCCCTTTGTTTTAACCTCTTGAATCAAAGACCCCAGCTGCTACTCCGGGAGAGGCTAGAAATTAATCCAATTAAAAAATAAATTCCCTGTGGAATCAAAACTGCTCGCTGGGTGGGGGGTATGGACATGCAATTTCTTTCTTCTGCAAAACAAACTCTTTCTTCTAACCCACATTTCAGAGAGATACAGGCGGGGGAGCATTTGGAGCAAATGTAAGAAACAAACGATCGGGATGATTTATAGCCCTGGTACCAACCTGCAGCTCACGGGAAGGATCGCAGCCTGCATGGCCGGAGACAGAAGCACAATGCCGCGTGCTACCCTACGACACAACCAGTCACAGAGCAACAAAACCCTTTGCCGCTTCGTTCCACTCTTTTGTTTTCCAGGGTTTTTGGTCAGCTTGGGCTTGTGGAGCTTGACAGGTTAACCCACACTTCCTTGTTTGTGGCAGAAATGATTAAACAGGGGGGGATTGTTTAGGCCATGAGGCAGAAGGAATTCCTTTGTTTTTGTAGATCACTGCTCCAAGGCAGCAGAGCCTTGGGGTTGCCCAAGAAGAAATAGGCAGGGGCTGAGCGAAGAGACAGGTCTCAGGGAGGAAGGTCATGCCGCCCGCATCTGTAGGCTCAGAGATGAGATGTGGGGGGACACCTTGTTTTCCAGCTTCACAGCTGGACAGAAGTTGCCTAGACCCTCTGAGTAGGTGGGTGATCAGGACCAGCTGGAGACCATGCCCAGATAGCCTGGTTTCCTCACTACCTGCCAGGCTCAGCAAAGCCAGGCAAGGTCATACCACCCAACAAGGTCCCACCCCTCCACCTCAAGGGCATGCAGCCGCTATGTCGATTGTGTGACGGGAACCAAAGAGAGTGAGAGAGGGGGATTTTTCACAGCTAGGGCTTGGTGCACCAAAGATCTCCTGGGAAAGGGAAGCACATATATCACTGCCACCATATATCACTTAAAGCCTGACTTGCTTCCACCACCCCATGAGTTACACTGCACATCCTCCCTCAAGATATATGTGGTCCTGAGCTGGATCTCTATGGTCTTTTGTTTCTTTTCTCACAGTACCAGCATGCAGCACCTTCTAGCTTATCTATATCAACAGAGGTTGCTGGAGAGATTCCCTGCCAAGAGGAGGAAAGTCTTACCTTATCGAACCAAGGATGCCAACACCGTGGGATGTATGCAAACTCACATGCTGTAGGTGATAGTGAAAAGGCCAGAGCCACAAGCACAGGTACTCAGCTGGAGGGGTGAAGGAAAAAGAAGGAGATCCTGGGTCTTTGTCACCTTTGATTAGGCAATAGCAATTTAAGGAGGGTGGAAAAACACCCACAAACTTAATTTCTAGGAGCTGGATAAGAATCAGGGGGAAAAGTAAATTTAAAAATTAAAAAAAATCTCAGCATGTGGAGTGTTTCACTGTCTGTAAGTGACTTGGTCACTGTTGGCATCGGACACAGAGGTCGAGGAGTGCTTTCACTCCTTGGGAGCAGCACACTCCCATGGATTTGGGTTCACAAGGACAGGTGGGGGAATTTTTGCCTTTTCCCTTGGACTGACACCCACCTCTTGGAGCAGCTTTGAATTCTTTGTGTTTAAGAGATACGGGAAAGAGTTTGGCAGCAGAGATCTGACCTCCGGACACCGCGAAACACCTCTTTCGTAGCAGGCTCCGCGTCTCTGCAACAACACTAAGTGCAAGAGAGCTGGTAAATTATTAAAACAACCTTGCAACAGCTCCGGAGAAACCACCAGTGCCTCAGATTCAAAGGAAAGGCTGTGGTGTGAGAATCCCCATTAGTAACAATACGCACAGTTTGCAAGAACATATGTCCCCGCATGGAGCAATCAACCAATCTGGGCTGTTTAACCACAATATTTCAAAGAAGTGCTTTTAATGCAGCCGATCCGTATGTTTATTTTTGAGCTGTAAAACAGGATTCTTCACTAGCCTTTCTGAACAGTTCTGTAATGGACTCTATCCAAACTATTGGGGAGAAGGCTTTGCTCCAGCGGAGCGACTGATAGTGCAGGGGTTTTTAAAACTCAGACTCACAACAGTAGGAAAAGAGTAACCCAGGCAGAGGGGTTTGCCCTCTGAAAAAAAATAAAATAAAGGCAAGAGGAGCAAGACCCCACTGGGACCCTTTTAAAGAATACTCTTGGATCAAAAGTATGTGAGATGGGGGAGACCAGGCGGATGGGAAAGGGGGAGGATTTCCAAGTCTCTTCTGATGCGGATGCTTGAGCACGCATTGAAGTTACAACCCTTCTCTCGCCCTTTTCTCCTGCAAAGCCCACGGGAGGTGAACGCAGGTCCCAGTTTATCGATCGATTGATTTTTTATAAAGAATAAGAGCTCCTCGTGGAATAGCCGTGCCTTTGGAGGGAGGGGGAGCGGGGGCGGGGGGTTGAGGGGAAGGTCTGGTCTCCTTCCCTGCTCCATCTAATCCTAATTAAAAATAAATTGCATGCTGTATGGAACTTGAAATGGCAAAGATAATCCTGTTACACCCGAGGGGCCTCCTCGCCGCCCGCTGCCCGCTCCCGGCCGACGGATCCGTTCCCAGGCACGCAGCCAGGAGGCCGGACCCCAGAGCCCGGACCCCGACACGGTCCGAAGCCTGGCCCGGCCCAAGGCGGCCCCGCCAGACAGACGTCCGCGAAGCTCCCGGGGCCAGGAGGAAAGAGCTGCGCGGAGCCTTTTCGTGTGGAAACCAGGCGTGTGGGGAGCTTCTGTGGGCGGCAGGGCCTCCCCCCCCCTCCCCGC
>VXBZ01002766.1:480698-505388 GCA_013399135.1 Heliornis fulica
ATGGGCAGCTGAGCATCGGTGAGGCGGGGCTGGACCGGGAGCGGCTGTGCGGGCAGGCCCCCCAGTGCGTCCTGGCCTTCGACGTGGTGAGCTGCTGGCGGGAGCGTTACCGCCTAGTGCACGTGGAGCTGGAGGTGCGCGACATCAATGACAACGCGCCACGATTTCCCCGTGCCCAGATGGCGCTGGAGGTGTCGGAGAGCGCCGCGCCTGGCACTCGCCTCCCGCTGGAGGTGGCGGTGGACGAGGACGTGGGCTCCAACTCCATCCAGAGCTTCCAGGTCTCCCTCAACAGCCACTTCGGCGTGGAGGCACAGACACGGGCAGACGGGGCCCGGTGCGCCGACCTGGTGCTGCTCCAGGAGCTGGACCGCGAGCGCCAGCCCTCCTACACGCTGGAGCTTGTGGCCAAGGATGGCGGCAGCCCGGCACGCTCAGGCACGGCCACCGTGCATGTCCGCGTCCTCGACGCCAATGACAACAGCCCTGCCTTTGCCCAGGGCTCCGTCACGGTAGAGCTGCCAGAGGACGCGCCGCCCGGCTCCTTGCTACTCGACCTGGATGCCGCTGACCCTGACGAAGGTCCCAACGGTGAGGTGGTCTACGCCTTTGGCAGTCAGGTGCCCCCTGAGGCACGACGGCTCTTCCGCCTTGACCCACGCTCAGGACGCCTCACACTGGAGGCCACCGTGGACTATGAGCGTACCCGCACCTACGAGCTAGACGTGCGTGCCCAGGACCGCGGTGCTAGCCCCCGTGCCGCCACCTGCACTGTTGTTGTGCGCCTCGCTGATGTCAATGACAATGCGCCGCGCATAAGCATCAGCGCCCTCCGTGGTGCCACCAGTTCTGCTGGTGTGGCCTATGTCAGTGAGGCAGCGGCCAGTGAGAGCTTTGTGGCCCTCGTCAGTGCCTCAGACCGTGACTCAGGCACCAATGGGCAAGTACGCTGTAGCCTCCGTGGCCATGACCACTTCGCCCTGCAGCGTGCCTACGAGGACAGCTACATGATTGTCACCACGGCAGCTTTGGACCGTGAGCGCATCCCTGAGTACAACCTCACTGTGGTGGCAGAGGACCTGGGCTCACCACCGTTCAAGACCGTCCGCCAATACACGGTGCGGGTGAGCGACGAGAATGATAATGCACCACTCTTCACCAAGCCCCTCTATGAGGTTGCTGTGCCAGAGAACAATCCCCCAGGTGCCTACATCACCACCGTGGTGGCCCGTGACCCTGATCTTGGCCACAATGGCAAGGTCACCTATCGACTCCTGGAGACACAAGTCATGGGGGCCCCCATCTCTACCTATGTCTCGGTAGACCCGGCCACCGGGGCCATCTATGCCCTCAGGACATTCAACTATGAGATCCTCAAGCAGCTGGACCTAAGGATCCAGGCCACTGATGGAGGCTCCCCTCAGCTCTCCAGCAGCACCCTTGTCAAAGTGAGAATGGTGGACCAGAACGACAACCCTCCTGTCATCATCCACCCAGTACTCACCAATGGGTCAGTGGAAATAGGCATTTCCAGCAAGACCTCCCGTGACTCCCTGGTGGCCCAGATCAAAGCTCAAGATGCAGATGATGGGGCCAATGCAGAGCTCACCTTTGCCTTCCTGGAAGAGCCCCAGCAGGACCTTTTCACCATCAACCCAAGTACTGGGGACATTGTGCTGAGGGGTGACCTCTCTGAAGAGCTGGGGCAGCTGTTCAAGGTCATCCTCACTGTGACAGACAATGGCAGACCCCCCTTGGCCACAACTGCCACAGTCAACTTCCTCGTGACCGCCACTGCTCCTTCAAGCATGCAGGAGATAGCCAAGCCCAGCTCCTGGGAAGGAAAGGCTTTACAGTGGGACATCCCTCTGATCGTGATCATCGTCCTGGCAGGCAGCTGCACCCTCCTCCTGGTGGCTATAATCACCATCGCCACCACCTGCAACAGGCGCAAGAAGGGGAATGAGATCAAAAACAACGCTTCCTTGAAGGACCAGATAGACATCTCCCACCTGGAGAAGGGCCGGCAGGAGGATGGCAGCCCGCGGGGAAATGTGTTTGAGGTACGAACCTTTCCCAGCAAAACCTCTTTCACCAGCCCCGACCCTTCTCCAGCTGCTGAGGAGATCTCCACCACTGAGAGTGGCAGCGACAGCACTTGTCTCTACGATGGCCAGAAAAGGCTCAGAGGACCGAGTGGGGAGGTAAGAGCCTGATGCTGGTAAGGGGAACGGCGTTGGGGGGGAGGTGGCAGGCTCAGAGTACGTGAATCGCAGAGATGTGGTTCTGGTGTCGATTTACCGTTCGTTGCTTCCCCTCTCACCTCTCCTTTGATCCCTCCACCCCAGCAGGGTTTCGCTGCCACGACGAGCTACGGCAAAGAGCCTGCTCCCCCCGTGGCTGTTTGGAAGGGGCACTCGTTCAACACCATCTCTGGCCGAGAGGCAGAGAAGTTCAGTGGCAAAGACAGCGGCAAAGGCGACAGCGATTTTAACGACAGCGACTCGGATATCAGCGGAGATGCACTGAAGAAAGACCTAATCACGCACATGCAGAACGGTAAGGGCTCAGCCCCTGCTCCGGACAGACAGACAGACAGACGGGTGGATGGGGAGGTGGATGGAGGGACCTGTCCCAGGGGCACAGTGAAGTGGCAGAGGGACTGGAGAGAGAAACCTGATGCTGTGTGCCTCACTGCCCTTCTCTTCACAGCAGGCTGCCGGATGCCGGCTCCTCTCCACACTGAGCACCCAGCACAAATTAGCAGATGCCAGAAGTATTCTAGGATTGGGGTTTTTTCCTCCCCCAAAAGCTCCCCTTAAAGTTAGGATTGTGAGGAGTGTCCCTAGCAAAACAGCATGACCTTCCCGAGCGTGTTTTCCCTTCCTGCTGTGGAGCATTGGCTGGCTCTGTCAGTGCACTGAATCATCCCGTGACTGATAACTCCAAGGATTACGAGTGATGTGTATTTATTCCCGCGGTAACGACGGGTTTCTCCTTTTCTCTTTTGCTTCAGGTCTGTGGGCATGCACGGCTGAGTGCAAAATCCTGGGTCACTCAGACCGCTGCTGGAGCCCCTCCTGCGGCCGAGCCAACCCTCACCCCTCTCCCCACCCTTCAGCACCCCTCTCCACGTTCTGCAAGAGCACATCCTTGCCAAGGGATCCCCTTCGCAGGGACAACTTTTATCAAGCCCAGCTGCCGAAAACAGTGGGGCTTCAGAGCGTCTACGAGAAAGTGCTGCACAGGGACTTTGACCGGACGATCACGCTGCTCTCCCCACCGCGCCCTGCACGGCTACCTGACCTTCAGGAGATTGGAGTACCCCTCTACCCAGCCCCCTCGACTAGATACCTGGGTCCCCAGACTGACAGCGCTGAGAAAGTGTAGCCCAACATGCTCCCCGCCCAAGTACACACGTCCCTGCACGCACACGACTAGGTCACTCCTGTGAGCCTTTAAGTTATTGACCAGATCCAGTGTCGTACGTATAAATATGCAAGATGTGCCTTAAAAACAAAAAAGAAATCATTGGGAAAGATTTCCAATCACGTCAGTACTGTTTGATATTTGCAAACAAAAAATAATTGTTTGTAGTTAATGTAATTTTTATGAAATGTGCAGTATTTAAATTTTTTTTTCATGTTTTCTACATTTCCTTTTTTTTTTTTTCCTTTCTTTTGGTTCACCCACAGCCTGCCATTTTTTTGTAGTGTTTTTAACCTGTACAGTGTGTAATGTAATGTTTGTACATAATGAAAATTGGTTATATTTTTATATAATAAAAGCTTAAAAAAATGGGAATTCTTGCCAAAGGAATTGTCTGAAAGACACAATAATAAAAAATTAATAGTAATATCCTGAATATGTAGAACCTTGTAAGGGAAATTCCTCTTTCACGGTGTAATAATAACCTAAGCAACCCAGTGTACTGAGAAGTTTGCCTTGCCAAATGTGACTTGTATTTCTTGAGTATGTGGTCAACTTAAAGTTAAATGTTATTTAATTGCCTTTGGTTCCTGTAATCTGTGTCACTGATAAACACTAATAAAGGTTTTGTGATGTGTCTGAGGGTTCTGTTCGTGGATTTCACGCTTCAGAGCGCAGAGCTCTTTACAGGTCAACAAAAGTATTTTGTACAAGAAATGGCAGTGGGGAGGAGCCTGAACGATGCTGCCTCTCGTCTCGCCCATCCTTCAGCAATACCTCACTGGAGGTTTAGCTCTAGAGTTTTCAGTGATGAGCTGCGGGGCGGGAGGAACTGCTCTGTGACAGAGCTGGCCTTTGCTTTTCACTGCCTGATCTGAGCTCCTCCAGCTCCATCCGTCGCTGGTGGGAAGCAGCGTAATTTTAGCGAGGCAGCTGGAACTGTGTCCGTCAACTGAAGTGTTCGTGCTGTGTAAATACCTTTGTATCCGCCGCCACTCGAACACTTTGATTTCTGATCTGACTGAGATGCTGGTTTGAGTCAAGCTGCAAAGGTGTGTGCTTGTATGTTTGTCCCTCATTAGAGCTGCCTTACCAAAGCACAGTAACTTGCATTTTTGTACATGCTTTTATTCACCGAGAGAAAGGGTGAATTTATATTAGTGCATACACCAAAGAAAGAATAGAGGTTGATTATGTTAAGATTATCTGTGCTGCTTATTTTGCCTCCTCCTAGAAACGACAAAGACCTGCCAAAACAAAACAAAAAAAAAGAATCCCACGGAGCTTTGATATTCACTCCCCTCAAGGTCCCAAGTCAGAAGCACATCTCAAATCCTTCTGCCAAAACCAGGTATAGAATAGTATTGAATGAAACAAACTGAGCATGAGCATCTGTTTGGGTGTTCAAAAAAGGTTTGTAGCAGAGATAATGCTTATACTGGAGTTTTAATGTTGGATTGAACTTTTTTGGAAGGAAGAATTGATACTCAGGGTATATCACTTTGCATTTTGTTTGAGTCAAGAATCCAAAAATATGCACATGGCAAAGTTTTGGGGTTTTATAGTGAATTCTTTGATTGTATGTTTAATTATTATGGTACCTATCTGTAGAAGATGACTCACAAAGAAAATATAAAGCTTCCTAGACACAAACAAGGCCCTACAAGACTTTCTGTCTCAAAATACCAGTATATCAGTATCCCACCAACCAACAGAAATTCCCTTTCCCCTCTGCCTTCCAGCTTTCTCAAGCCTGTGTAGCGAGAATGACAGAGCTGACCAAGTTTACATGCACACACAGGCTGAGATTTAACAGGGGCTGCATAAAAGCCATTGTGTAGAAGATTTGTGGTGGACAGAGAGCCTCAAAGGTTGTACATGAAGGGAATTGAAATCAAGCTGATGCAAGACACAACTGGGAAGCAACGTCTGTGATACAGCTTTAATGGTCAGGAGAATAAGTGAGTGTTTCTGGCAATTCATCTAAAACTGGTAGTAAAAATCACGATGCTTCTAATGAACTAAGAGGGTCATCTTGGTTAAATTTAGAGCTGAAGTTGGGGCTGAAGGGTAGGTGCTGAGAAGGAAGGCTGGGAGCCACCCTGCCGGCTAATCATCAGTGATGTAAAGCAGCAAGCCTGCAGGTGAAGTAATTAGTCATAACTCTGAATGCAGGGAGAGAAAGACACTCCATCAAAAAAGGAGGGCAGTCTGGTAAGCTCGTTATTCCTCATCTGTTTTGAATGCCTGGATTACACATGCAAGTGCTCCATAGCAGGTCCCTAGGTTCTACTGGGGGAGGCTGGTAGGAGATAACCATAGCCCAAGGGCAGTTCATCATATTGGGTTGAGGTGCTAAATTTGTACTGTCACCTGCCACAGAATCTGTGAGCTTCTGTGGGTGGGTTGATGTTCCTTATTGACTAGCTAGGAGTTCAGGCCACCCCAGTGTAAGGCAGTCTTGAAATTGGGGGGTGGGTGGCTGGAATTAAGTCAGCTGTTCCCATTCCCAAAGTAGCTTTCAGCAGCAAGCAGCTACAGTCTTGTTGGGGTCTGGGATCTGTCTGGTCTGAGGTCCAATGTGCTGCCAGTGAAATGCAGGATTCATCCACCAGAATAAAAAGCTCAACATTTAAATCCAAGCCACCCAGTTTGCATGGAATCTCCGGTCAGTGGAAATCTACGGTCAGACCTCTTCTGAGAGCGTCTCATCTTGGCTTGGAGACAGGCAATGGGGACAGCTCAGATGCATCATTGAAGCTCCTGATCTCCCCTTTGCCTGTAAGGGCAATGGGCAGCAGCCCACATTTCTTTAACTTTCAGACATCTAAAATTAGGTGAGAGAAATCCCCAGGCCCCATCAGTTAACAACACATATCATCCAATGTGCGGATGAGTGCAGAAGGGAGCCCAAAGCTTTGCTCCTGGCAGGGTCCCTTGAAGCAAACGTTTGCTTCGTCGATGCTATTTCTCTGTGCACGTCCTAGTTTTCTCCTTTTATTTTTCATTTAACATAACTGAGATTTTTTTGCTAACATACTTCAGAAATTAATGCATACCTATCAATTAAATTGAATTTATTTGACAAGCATGATGTGGCATCAGCCCTATGTCATGTGCGGGGGGAGAAACAGTGTGGCATAACACGACCTTGCCATCATGGAGACCAGCCCTATCCTGTCTTTCCCTGTCTCAGAGGGTAGAGGTGGGGAGGGAGCAAATAAATGGGACTGGAGGCCACTGAGCCAGCATTAATTCCATGTCCCAAACTGGCTACAGCAGCCAGAAATCACAGAAACACTGACCAAATCACAAAAACCAAAGTTTGTGTTGCACCAAAAAGCTCCCCATCCCTCCCTACACGCAGCCTGTGGTGGCTGCAGGTGTTACCACCATGGACATCCAACATCCAGTGCAATGAATGTTCCCCCGTGTGCTTTCAAACACTGCCAGCACATGCCATGAGACCATCTGATCTGTGCATATTGACAGTGGGGCAAAATGAAGAAGCTGTAACCAAAATCATTCAGATGAAGTCTAAGATACCTAGGAGTGTCAGTAGCATCAAGTCTGACTTTTGGAGACCAGAAGACTCATAACCAGGTGCCAGCGTCCAATTTCTTTGGCCCCAAGGCCAAAGGACAAAATGAGCACACACACAGAAGTTGGTAATTCTCATTGCCTCTTCTCCAGGTGTACCTACACTGCCATGAACTGGAACAGGTTTCCCAGAGAGGTGGTGGATGCCCCATCCCTGGAGATGTTCAAGGCCAGTTTGGATGAGGCCCTGAGCAACCTGATAGAGTTGAGGGTATCTCTGCTTCTTGCAGGGGGGTTGGACTAGATGACCTCTGGGAGTCCCAACTCTAGCCATTCTGTGATTCTATGACTCTATGAAGATGTACCTGCAACACCCAAGACATGCAGGAGTGATGCTAGAGCAGCACAGTGGTGAAATACCTTGTCTTCTGAGAGCCCCAGAGATGTCCTGGAACTGTGAGCTTGCAACTGCCACCCTGGAGACCTTGGGCAGATACCCAAACCCAAATCTCTTTTAATTGTTGGTAAATTCAATTAATTTTCCCAAAGTCAAGTTGGTTTTACCTGACAGTAGCTGGTAAGTAACTTCTCTATATTTATCTTGTCTTAAAAGCTTTTTTATCTGATTTTCTCCTCATGTCCTGGGGGGGGCATGGGGGAGTGGGGGGGTGAGTGAATGGCTGGGCGGAGGTCTGGCTGCTGGCCAAGGTCAACCTACCACACATACCAAGGAAACAAGATGCCAGAGATGCCTTCNAAAAAGTCAAATTTCCACTGACCTTCTCTCTTGTCTTTCTTGAATGCCTTGATTGTTTAACAGTGTGTGATGGGGTCAAACACCACTGTGAGGTGCCTAATCCTGGTTCCTGCAGTGCATGCTGTAGATGCAAGACTTTGGTGAAATGGGGTAGCAACAGTCATGCTTGAAGTGGATATGGCTGTGACCTCTGGGATGGGGGTTTAATTCCATGATGTCAACACATGTGAGATGCTCAGAAAACCCTGCCTGGACCAGGTCCTGATGTCAGAGAGACACCAGGGTGAGGTTTAGCTGAAGATTCAGACAGATGTTCCTTTTGTGGCCAATGCATACATGTCTACATGCACAAGGGCTGCTCAAGGGAGTCTAGAAGACCACCTGGCTCATCTCACAGTCAGCACCTTCATTTGCTTAGCAAAATTGCTCCCATAAAGGCACCGACCACCTTGTCAGTGTATATGGCAGCAGATTAAGCACCTGTCTTACACATAGACCACATGTGGGTATAGAAATTCAGGAGGGTGCGCTGTCACCAAAGGGAATGGATCACCCTTCTCCCTGGATCTCCAGCTTCATATCCCCATGACACCTTTTCCACTAGCACCCAGAAAAGTCATGGTGAAAGGGCACCATAACTGAGCAGAGTTCTGCAGGTTTAGTTCAACCAGGGGTCAGACGAATATCAGAGGCTATCAGGGAAGGGGCAAAGAGGGAGGAGGCCCCCAGGCCCTGGAAATAAGGCAAGACTGTGCTTTTGGGCAGCAGTCAACATGTAGCCTATATATAAGGAGGTTTCTAAATGATTTCAAAGTTGGCCAAGGAGGAACGTAATGCCTTTTGGATGCTTTGAAGACTTTGCAACATTAGTGATAATGCCAGATTGATATCTCCCCAAATGTCATCTAAGCCCAAATTTAGGCTATACTGGTAACTGGGGAGAAGTAAATGTTATGTCCCACCATACATGCCAAGGTCTTCAAGCCTTCCTCATTTAAGGAGATGCTTCAGAGAAGCTCCCTGGAGTTGAGTTTCCCTTTCCTTAAGGGTTCCCTTCACTTGTCTGTCCTTTCTGGTGGATGCAAAAAGATGGTTTTGCACTCATGCCCATGAGTGTCAGTGGGATGCCTCCACAGTCTCAGGGCTCCTGGGAAATGCTGCCCATGTAATGTTAATCATATTGGGAGCGTTCACAGGGAGCCAGGGAAGGGGCTGGCTTCTGTTGGTTATCCATGTCTGGTGCCTGTGGAGGGTTAAAATCTTGGGAGCTGAAGTGGAAAGGGAGCAGATGGCCACCAAGTTGAGAAAAGCAGTGACTTAGCCTGGCTATGAGAAGCCAGTGGGTTCATTCAATTGGTAATTATTAATTATTTTTGAGTGGGCATTGGCATCCTCAGGGTCACAAACATGAGCACCCATTTCAGCCTGCAGCAAGCAAATGCCACATGCCCATCAGCTCCTGCTGCAGTGGGGGGCTGGCTGCTGTGTCCTACCGGTACTTTTTGGGTGAGGAGGCCCTACTGACCCCGCATGCAAGAGGGAAGTGGCCCCACGTGGTGCTACATTCAAACACCGTTTAAGGATGCAGATGGTTTTTTTGCAGTAAACCCATCTTTCAGATTGGAAAGTAGGCCTCTGTTCCAAGCCCCGTTGTACTCCACCAACTGAAGGTGCTGGGGGACAGAAGTGGAGGCTGCTTCCTACCCATTCTCCCAAGTAACCCTTCAGATCCTAACATAACATCCCCTTTACAGCTGCCTCCAGCCATGAAACAGCTCACTCTCAGTTCATGGCTGCTTTTATGTCAAGGTATCAGACCGCAGCAGTAAGGTTTTAAGGTCACGCTTGTCCTCTGGGTCATCTGAGTGCCATGAGATTTGGGCATTTCTGCCCTCGCATGAGCACAGAGGTGGCTGCAAGACCTCCCAGTTCCCACCATAACAAAATCACCTCTAAGATGTCTTCCAGAAATAAAGCAGAAACAGCCTCTGCACTCAGCACAGCTTCCCAAGTTCTTGAGATGGATGGCCCAAAGCTGGATGCAAGAAATGACATTTGTCCCTGCAGCTCACTGCCAGGTAGCCCCTGGTGACCTTCACAGCCCAACCCATGGGACACTTCACTCACCTGACTACTAGCTGTAGCCTTCTTCCAGGGTTAGCTGGTCTGTGGACACTCACTGTAACCCCAGCCATGTGCTCCATCTCTTTGTGATGGGGTAGCTCACCAAACAATAACAACCAAAAAAGCCCTACAGACCTCCTTTCCCTACAGGCTCATGCTTTGTCTAGAAATTCTCCTTATGGCTGAAGAAATATGTTTCAGGAATAGCTTGAATTTTCTCCTGCAAGAAAAAGGTTTTTTTGTAGGAGGTCAGCAGAGGCCGTGATGATGGGCAACGGTAAATCTTCATCAGAGGGACAGAGACAAAAAGAGAAGAATCAAGGGCAATGGCTTCCTCCCTTTACCTGGAAAACTCTTCTCCATCCCACTCAGAGTAAGAAGAAGACAAAAAAAGAAACCTCAGGGACTTTTGGGGACAGGAGAGCGGGATCCATATTACATGGGGCTAAGCTGTCTAGAGGTTGCAAGCACACAATGGTTTCAGAGGACAATCCCCAGTGAAATAACCAATGTAATTTATGTACAGAGGATCCTCAGCTTAATTCATCTTCTCTTCTCATTCAAAGCATGTCCACTGGATTTGGAAGAAATTCAAGAATCTCAATCTTCCAAAAATCCTACAGCAGACACTAAAAGCAGGTTTGCTGGATGACTAGCTAGAGAATAGCACAAACAGGCACCTCAACAGATCAGGATCTTAAAATTGCTTTTGCCTATGACTTTTCTACTGCCTGAATCTCTGCATGTGGTACAATGGTGTATCTGGCATGTGACCTCTGACTGAGGGCATCCCATCCCCAGCTCTTTGCTGCAGCTCACAGATAATAATTCACCACGGTCTCCTCCCTCCCCAGAGTTTAATTTCATCGCTGTACAAAAGATGTTTCTCCTCCCTCCCTTGAGGGTTAGATCACTTCAGAAATGGGTTTCAGCCAGGGCTGGCAGCCTGCTGTGACCTTTACCTGTTTGAGTAATGCATGATAGATAAGGAGAGACCTGAGATGCCTCCAAACACACCGCTTGGCAGGATGTTAATTAAAGCAGAGTAGCACTTCCTCTACCTTTCACAGGGCCATAGCTCAGAGAACTTTATGAACGCTCAGGAGGTAAAGGAACATGTTCAAGGCCACACAGCACATCTGTGAGAGAGCTGGGAGTAAATCCAAGTGTTTTTTGTTTATGTATCAGCACACACCCTGGCATACAGGATGAATCCTAGGATGTGCCAGAGACTGGTGGCATGGAAAGGCAGAAAAATTGCTTCCAATCGTTTCACTTGAAAGGGAAGGAGCATCCTGCCTCCATCCCTTCTCACCCACACCAACAGTAAGCCATCACTGTCTGAATGGCCTTTGTAAAGGTCCCTGCGGTCCCTCACTCCCCTGTCAGATCATAATGAAGAGTCTGGATCTGATGCTTCCAAAGTCAGAGCTGCATTGGGCACTGGGATGCCTGGGGTTCTTCTTCATTTTACCACCATGACGTGACCTGGGTTTCCTTAGCAGTTATTTATTTTTATTTATTTAATTAAGTAAACTGATTATCTATGTAACAACTTCAATCAATTATCTGTGGCAAAGAACTTCTCTGCAACTTAATTAGCAAAGTTCTTCCCTGACCTAGCAATATCTGATTGCATCATATAAGAGCTTAACTTTGAAATGGCAACACAGTTCATTAAAAATAACTAATAGCTGCAGGGTTTAAAGATGTAAATGTTCATTTTCTTAATGAGAAAAAAAAAGGGCATGCAGACTCTACCTGTCTATATTCATTATACTGTGTCCACATGGGATGACTCACATTTGCAAAACTCAAGTTTAATTAACATGCTTATTTTTACAATGATATTTCTCATTATAATAAATTAAATGTTTAAACAGCCAGTGCAAACATTTTGATCCAAGACAAAAATGCTTGCACAGTGCTAGTTTAAGCATTTAATTTATTATAATCCTTTCCATAACAAATGCCTTAGAAGTTGATTTTTTCGCTGTGAAAGGCTATTAGTATTATTTCCTCTGGTAATGTTTAATCCAAGACAATCAAAATGTAAGGCGTGAACAAAATTGGACTGGAAGCAACGATGATAAATGAGATAGTGAAGGAATCTGCCTCCGCCGGTAGCTGCTCCAGAGCCCGCAGCTGGTGCCAGCGCTGCGACGAAGCTGCGCCCTGGCAGGCCGCCTTGTCATTAGGAGCTTATACAGAAATTAATCAGAGCGCAACGACTAATCCAAAGTGTGTTTGGTCCCAAGAGTGTTTACCCCGACCCTACCCATCGGTGTACCTGGGGGTTTGGGAGGTGTGGGGGCGGGAGGGTGCTTTCTGCAGGGCTCCTCCAGACGGAGTTTGCTTTCTTTTTTACCACCTCTCCGACAATTCCCGGCTGGGGAAGGGGGATGGATGTGGTCCCTGACGGAGGGCAAAGCCTCCGGGATCCCCCACTGGAGGCGGGACCCCCGCACACCCCGGGGCCGCCGCTAGATGGGGGTGCGGGCCTGGCAGTCCTGGCCGTGCCTGAGCGGCCCGGACTGGGCCCCAAACCGGGTCTGGACATGCCGGGAGCCGGGGGAAGAAACGTAGGTAATAAGGGGAAACAGGGGATCCAGGGGACTCCGGCAGAGGAGGCTGAGGAGAGACCTTATCGCTGCCTACAATTTCCTGAAAGGAGGTTGATAGGACAAGGGGAAATGGCCTCAAGCTGCGCCAGGGCAGGTTCAGACTGGATGTCAGGAAGAAATTCTTCACTGAAAGAGCTGTTGGGATGAGGAACAGGCTGCCCAGGAAGGTGGTTGAGTCACCATCCCTGGATGTATCTAAAAGACAAACTGATGAGGTGCTCAGGAATATGGTTTAGGAGAGGACAGGTACCGTTGGACTTGGTGATCTGAATGGTCTTTTCCAACCTTGCGATTCTGAGATTTTGTGATTATGTGATCTTCCACCATGAAAGCAGAGTGCGAAGGGCTTATGTTAAAGTCATGATGTCTTGCAAAAGGTAGGAGCTCTCCAGCTAACATAGAATCACAGGATCTCCTGAGTTGGAAGGGACCCATAAGGATCATTGAGTCCAGCTCCTGGCTCCACACAGGACCAGCCAAGTCAGAGCATGGCACTGAGTGCATCGTCCAGACGCTTCTTGAACTCAGCCAAGCTGGGTGCTGTGACCACTTCCCTGGGGAGCCTCTTCCAGTGCCCAACCACCCTCTCGGTATAAAGAACCTCTTCCTAATGTCCACCCTAAACCTCTCCTGTCCGAGCTTCATGCTGTTTCCTCCAGTTCTATCCCTGGACACCAAGGGATAGCACCTTATTCTGGTTTCCAGACCAGGTGTTGGTGCAGGAGGAGGCTCAGCCATGAAATAACAGCCAATTGATACGCAATGCAACAGGATTCATCTGCTAATTTCTAAAAAACTAAAAAGCCTGGCTCCTGCAGGGCTTGAGGGGCAAGCTAGGGTGGGGAAAGTGTCCTTTCCCCCTTGGCATAAACTCACTGAAGGCCACATTATTCCCTAAAGGGGTGTTGGCTAAGTGGGCTCCATCAGCTCCCACCCAGGACCAGGACTGTCATGAGGCCCTATGAGAAGCTGGGACAGCAGGCCGTAGCGAGGCAGGCCAGGGGTTCCCCAGGAGCATGGGAAGAGCAGGAAGGGATGCTCAGCCTGGCCGGAGCTAGGAGCCAACTTAGATATGACTCTCCCTGGGTTTGCTCCCCTAGGAGACATCTCCTGCACCTCCTCAGGGGAAATTTCCACCACTGAGCTGGAACAGTATCTGTGGAAAGAAACGGGCCAGGTAGCAAAATCCTCTCAAGGCAGTCTGCAAGGGAAAGCCTTGCAAGGGATAAAGCCACAGCAAGGTCGTGCAATCAGGAGAAAAAAATAATAAAGTCTCACATGTTCAAACTCCCCACACTAGCTAGAAAAACACAAAGCAATGAGCCTCGTGGGCTGGAGACAGGCGTACAAGAACACAATGCAGGTCCTCAGCGTAAACCCACCATCATCCCTTGCCACCATCTCACCCTTGCATCCAGGAAAGCTCCCATGCCTGTCTCTGTGGCCTGGGGCCAATGTTAAATAGCCGTAACTGTGCAGGATATTTCAGTGATGCTGAAAAGTTAGTCTGCAAGTCACTCCAGTAAATCGTAAGTAGATAATTTGAATTAATATATAAAGCCCTTTAGGGGATCTCATTATACTGTGAAGAGCATTAGCAAAACACAAGTTGTCAATCAGTTTAGCCAGTCGACAAGATAGAAACCAGCTGATGGTCCAAGCCGAGCCAAATCAACAAAGGAGCAGAGCAATCTCTCCTGGATTTACCTAGGACAATTGAGCATGATAGTGATTATTTTTTTTTTTTTTAAAGAAACAGGCATTAAAACATTCACAGACCAATAACCAAGACTCCCCACACCACTGAATTAAATTCAGGGGTTTCTCACAGTCTGACAAATGTCCTGCCAGAAGGCACCCATTTATTTTTCATTGCTTGCTGCTTAACAAATTGCTGCATTCACAAAAACTCAGCAGATTAATAAACTGATCCCACTGCTTAATCAATTGCAAAAAGCCAAAAAGTGATTTGGGTAGTAGTACGATGGTCATTACAAAAATATCCACTGACTTTGGAAAATTGAGGGCACAACATTTTATCTTGGAGGGCAGCTCTATGTAGGCCACAAAGTGCCTTGGGTCTTTCTTAGAGTCCTTGAGTTTATTCATGTATTATTTCCTCGGATATTCAGTATATTTTTCCAGCAGGCAAGAAACTGGAGCGTCTGTGTATGAGCTTCATCTGCTCAAAATGTGAAAAAATATAGATCCCCTTAGCACATTCTGCTACGGTAGAAGCAAAGTGTAAAAGAAAAATTCCAAATATGTAGATTTAAAAATAAAAACACAGAACTCTTTCCTCCCTAAAAGGGATTTGAAGTAGAAAAAAAAAAAGAAACACAAAAAACCAAAAAAAACCCAACCAACTGGGCTAGAGATAGGTCTAGACTTTAATTGTGGAGTTGCCTAAGAAGAATTGTTGGCCTGGGGTCATTTTAATCAGGTTGCATGTCAGCTTGCAAAATCTCCAAATTAGCTTACAGCTCCAGGAGAGAAAGATGTTTTTCTTTCCTGAAGAACGCAAACAGATTGTTGTGACATGTTCTCAGTCATCATGACAGATCAGATCCCTGCTTTGCGCTGCGAGCCGGGAAAGAAGTCAGCCGCTCCTTCAGAGATTTGGGCATCTCCCAATTTGTCAGAGCCAGGGATGGAGTTTATAGAAATCCTTCTGAAAGTGAGGTTTATATGCAAAGACTCTGATAAAAAGAGATTGACCTTAATTGGGAAGCAAGTTTCTTTCACATTTTTTAACAACCTCCAGGCCTTCCTAGCAGTCTGATGAAAGGGAAGTTGTGAAAAGAAACAATCTGTATTTATGCAGCAGGAACTATCATATCCTGAGCTGCACAGAGAATGACAAGGAACCGACTCATCCCTTTTAAAAAAGGATTAATTTGCCATTTTCTTCCTGAGTTAGTAAAAAGTAAGGCTGTGGGTGGATTTCAAAACAGGCTGAGTACTTTAGTGAGATTTACGGCAGGCTCTGAGCCTGTGTGAGACGCTGCACGTTGATGTGGAGCTGACCTGGGTTGGTGTCTTTCCCAGGGTGTCATCAGCCTCTGTGTCCAGTTCAGTCCTTTGATTCTAGCACATTTGGATGCTTTTTTTTTTTTTTTAACACCAACATGTTCAGCTTTTCATCTGCATCAGCAAATGGCTCCAACAGGATCACAGGGGGACAGGAACTGGGCTGGTGACTTGATGGATTAGCAGAGGGAAAGGCAAGCACAAATTCATGACGAGAAGCTGGTTATGGGATGCATCTTCACAGAATCACAGAATTGTAGGGGTGGGAAGGGACCTCGAGAGATCATCGAGTCCAACCCCCCTGCCAAAGCAGGTTCCCTAGAGCAGGTTGCACAGGTAGGTGTCCAGATGGGTCTTGAATGTCTCCAGAGAAGGAGACTCCACAATCCCCCTGGGCATCACCCTCACCATGAAGAAGTTCTTTCGTATATTGGTGTGAAACCTTCTATGGTCCAACTTGTGACCATTGCCCCTTGTCCTGTCCCCACAGGACACTGAGAAGAGGTTGGACATCTCCCTTTGTCTCCCGCACTTCAGATATTTAAAACATTGATCAGATTCCCTCTCAGTCTTCTTTTCTCAAGGCTGGACAGCCTGTCTGGTGACCCCCAAAGGTCTGCATCTGAGCAAGTAACCAGCAGTATCTGCTCCACAGGATAAGGATCAGAGACAGATGTCTCCAAGTGGTGATTCCTCTGACTTCTGGATGCTGCCTCTTGCTCTTAAGTAGTTCAGACACCTTACTTAGGGAAACCTGAATTTACCTCTCCTTGCTAGTGGTCGAGGGCTCAGCAGTGCCTGCAGGATGCAGGCCGAAGCCAGAGCCCTCTGGCCTGCCGAAGACGTAGGCGCACACCTGGGCCGAGACAGACCTGGGGCCACTTTGCCGGAAGAGGAGAGGACGTGATGAGCAACAGGCACTTGTGCATTCATCACGAAGGAGCCATCCAGAGATGTTGACGTAAGATGCCTGGGCCTTTGAAACTGGGTGGGACAAGACAGTGGTGGGTGTCTCTGTCGGGACAAGCCCTGGCATCAGGAGAAGAGACTGTATTTCCCTGTCCCCACTTTTTCCTTTCGTGATTCTGCTAGCCAAGAGAAGTCACAGCCGTACATCTTTGGGTAGAAGCTGCCAGATTCTTTCTCCCAAAGGCCTCCACGATGACAGCAGAAAAATCTTCATCTTCCCTGCTGCACAAGTTGAAGGACTATTTTTTTATTTTTTATTGTTCCCTGGCTCACTGCCATCAGCCGTGGTGGGACCCAGGGCAAGGCAGCAGTGCCATGCAACCCAGATGTCAGCAAACTCTTAATCCCAAGGGACAGAGCCCTGGGGTGAGATCCCCGCTGCAACTTCTCCAATTAGACAGTTTACCTCCTGCTTTGCCTCTGCTTTAGCCATTTTGGACATAACATATTTTATTGTTCAGCCTCCTAGTTAAATGTCTGGGAAGCTCTGGATGTAAGCAAGCAGAGATTACCAGTTCAATAAGAGAGTCGAGCATGTTGGCTTTACTTCGTTTTGCTACTAAAGCTGCAAAATAAAGCTGTTGACTCTTCTTTCATCAGCATCAGCCCCGTGAGGTTCTCCCATGTCTCGCCTGGTGATTAGAGCAGAGGGCTGGGAACACGGGTCTGGAGTTCAGCCCTTAATGAGCTGCCCATTCAGTGTGTTTCACTCGGAGCTCTTGACCTCTTTGCACCTCAGCCAACTCAGCTGTAAAACTGGCTGAAGGCTGGACCTCATGGAAACCAGCCGCCGCACCCCAGTTGAGCCTCGAATCCGGGTTCCTTGGGTAAACACAGAATAAAAATCAACAACAATTTGAATCTGCGATGACCCAGCTCAAATGCCACGAGGATGTCAGGCCTCGCCAGCGTAAACAGCATCGGTCTCTGGGGTCCTCCGTTACGATGTCAGAGCAAATCTAGGTAGTGTGCCTGCGATCTGTGCCGCAGTGGAACAACAACAAGGTGCTGCAGACACGGGCGCAGGCAAGGCAACGTGGCGTTGGCTCTGGGCACATCAGCACCTGCAGCACTGAGCAGTGCTGGGAAAACCTGGGTGGCATCTGTCCATCCAGGTAGGGATGTGGTTGGTCCCCCAGCCAGGATCAGCAGGGTCCTTGTTGCTCTTTAAATCTCTGAGCTTCAAGACAGCCCACAGCCCATCCCTCCTCCAGGAAGACTCCTTGTGGAGAAACCAGCATGAACAGGAAATCAAAAAGATTTCCCCCCTGTCCCACAGCCAGGATGGCTGCTGGCTGGCACATCTGGTAGCTGCTGGCACATCTGGTAGCACTCATTGTTCAATGAAACAGGCAATGAAAGGAAGAGCTCGTGTCTGGTAGGGCATTGTTTGTGATGTAGCACCTTCCAAGTCTGATGGGGATGCTGAAGAGAAGTCCTACCCCAGGCATGTAACCCAGCCCTACACACACATGTCTACTCACACAAAACATGGTGGTTTCTCTCAAAGTTGGGAAGAATCGAGAGCTTTTTCCCTTTAAATGAAACATTGCCAAGTAGACTCGGAGGTGGCATAGAAGAGCCAGGGCTGCCAAACTGGCACTTCATAGGGGCTCCATCACTTGGCATTTCACCAGCATGGGGTCAGCCTTGCACATGTGGTTTGTCATGGCAGGCTTAGTAAAATGCAGCAAAAAACTGTTTTACAGCAGAGCAAGAGCACCTGGAATGCAGTCAATCCAGTCCCATGGCAGGGCCAGCAGCTCCCACACCTTCTCTGCACCTCCTTATACAGAACTCCACTGTGCAGCCACACAGTGGAGATGAGAGTCCTGAACCAAACAGCTCTTCCTTGGTCATCAACAAGAATCCCAGATGTACTTCTCTGGATATCTTGAAGTTTTCCTGACTTGCACCATGTAGACATGCCCAACCATGCACGGGCTTGGAAAGGACCGAGGCTGAGAACACTTATAAAGCCTTCTTCCATACCAGGTACCAACCATTTATAACCCCAACTGCCCTACAAAGTGTCCTTTAGTGACTGGGGACTTGTAGGTGTGGAGAAGAGGCTGGCATGAGGCGTCTCCTGGAGTTGGGAAGGTATTTGCACGGCGTTTCCACAGTACAACGTGCTGGGATTGGTGCAGGTGGCTGGGTGTGAGCCCAGACCTTCAGCGTACAAGGGAGATCTCTGTTCTGGTGTTAAGGAACCTTTCACTGAGGATTTTCCATCCCTTGAGGAAAATATGCTAACAGGCTTTAAATAATTAAACAAATCACATTGCAGGCAAACCCAAGCTGATCTTTAAAACACATTATCCTCACAGGGCAAGTGAAATGCTCGGTGCTTTACGCTTTCCTCCAACCTCTTCACACATTAACTCATTCATCGCAGCAGAGACCACCAAGCTGCATCTCAACCATGGAGCAAAGGCTACGCCAGTCACCTCCATCTTTAAAACCAGTATTACCACAGCTGGGGTCCAGGTTCCGTCAGCGCTGACACTCTCAGGCAGTGGAAGAACAAAGCTCTTTTCATCAGGCCAAGCTAGCATGGAGGAGGTCATTTCCACAGAGCCACTTACTGGTTTCAGCTGGGAAGGGCAGGCTTCTCTTATGGCAACAAGATGCTCTGGGGCAGCTGCAGCCAACTTCTTGTGGGATGGGGGAGTCATGTGTGGTCACAAACCGGGAAAAATTTTGGCTTTCCATGGGCAGGAGCAAGGAATTCAGCTACCTTGAGCATCTCCTCAGGGCCAGTTAGGTGGACATTTTCAATGAAGGGAAGGTTATCTCCACCTAGCAGATCATTTTATCTAGCTCTCTTCAAGCTAACTCTTCTTGTTCTCCCAAAACTGCCTGAGCACAAGTCCTTATTGTCTCTGCCAGGCTGCTTAAGGACAGACATGCAGCTTGGGTTGCAAGGTTGGTCAGCAAGGAGAAAGCCTTGCCATCAAGAGGCGGGGAAAGGCCAACCCATCCTCAGCCCTACCTGATGTCTCCCAGCCCTGCACTCACTGAGCCTTGAGGAGAACAAAGTAGTGGACAGAAGACCACCACCAACCCCTCCCCAATTAGGCCAGGTTCATGCAGTCACATTTTCTGGCTCCTCAGCTCTCCTCCATGCCATGCACTGCCCAGAGCAGACAGGCTATAGCAGGTGGAACTTAAACTATTTGGCAGTTCCTCCTGTCAGGATTCAGAAATGCCATGGAAATGGCTGATCATGGTGCTGTGGGGAACATCCTGGGAAACAGGGCTGTGCTGGGCATCCCCAATGACAGTAAGCCCCATGGCAGCCAGCTCTTCCAAAGAGCTCACCATCCCTTCATCCACCTCATCCAGCCTTCATGTTTGCTAGTTGCCATTCTTTCCTCTATGCCTCCTCTTCCAGGTTGTCCCTCAGTGGAAGGTCCCCAGCTCATTCTATGCTATTTCTCAAGCATTCGTTCCCCTCAGCAGTGAACACCAGACACATATAAGGACCCTGATGCTCTGCTCCTTGTTTATCAAATTTTGTCTCCAGGAAAGGAGATTTGGCCCTAGCCAAGACCAAGTTATTAACCTGTTTGTTGATAGAACTTGATCTCATAAGGAATCCACAAAGGGATGCCCAGATATGAGGGTCACTCTTGGTCTCTCTCTCCCATACCTTTTTTCTCTCAGGCAAATGTGGAGAGATGTGGATGAGTATTTACTCATCCACATCTCTCCATATCTCCCACCTCTTGTTGAGCCATGGAACTCTCTTCTGAATTTTCCAATGAGAACTTACCTGTTTTCTCCATCACGTCCCACCCTAAGCACAGGAAGTGCACCCCTCACAACCATCAGGACAGATCAGAGAAGCCCTGGACCACTTTGATGGACATATTGTACTCTCCATGATCATTTCTGAGGACCAGCAATCTCAAGAGAAAGGACCTGAAGTGACAAAAAAAGCCAACAGAGCACTAAGACATTTAGCAGAAGACATGGTTGCACCAGGTAGCTTTTGGTTCTTTCACCCTCTCAGATTTAGTTTCTTCAATCTGATGTGAAAGAGGATTTTTTTTGGAGGAGGATCTGAATCCAGAGGAAGAGGTATTATAGATTTGATAGAAAAAAAACAAAACCCAACCCTGATGTAAGAAGCTAAATGTAAGACCAGAGTGCAGGTGAATAAGGATTAAACTTGCTGGAATCAACCTGCACAAATGTCTCACAGAGGTAATGAAAGTTAAAAAAGCCCCCAAACCCCATGTTTAATGTGTTGTCCGAAGGGTAAAATACACATTTCAAGAATTCTATTTGTGAAAAACATCCAGATGCTGCAGGCACCTCCAGAACAATCTAACCAGAAATATCCTCTAAAGCTGGGTCATGAAATTATTGGAAGAACCGCACATAGATCAAAAAAGAGAAATATATATTTGATTCACGGTGCTTCCAGATGAGGAAGAAAGGGAAAAAAACCACCCCACCAAACACAGTCTCAGCCCTTTCTACAAAGTGAAAAGAAACTTAGCAGATTTCTCATCAAAGTGTAAAGAAGCCTCTGAGAAAGAAACAGATTGATACTACCAAGTTGTTTAAGATAATAACTACCTCCAAAGCACAAAGCCGTGGTTGGAGGTTAAGAAAGAAAGTAGCCTGTGAGCAATTTACACAGAATAGCTACAAAAGAGACCACATCGTTAGAGGTAGGAATGAGTGCACATAATGACAGCTAGTTATTTTATTTCTTTAATTCAAGGAAAACAGAAGGCACAGTCACTAGTTAAATGAAGAAGAATAAGATGAAGACATATGGATAAGTGGGATTCAGCTCTAGGGAAAAACAAATCAGCCTTCAGTGCCCTGGGGTGATGAAGAGCAAGCTGAGATGGACCATATGTCCTTCACCTGACCATGGCAGAGAAGAGGAAGGATTTGGGCTGAGCGAGGTTCAAGCTGCACTGAGCACGGTTCAAGCCGTCCTTGCAAGCAGGGCCAGCTCAGCAGTGTGGGGCTGTCCTGCTGGGGGTGAACCCCTAAGCGGTGCAAATGGAGATGTCCATCTTCTCCAGAGAGTAGCATCACAGCAAAGGACATCGCAGGGTTTTCACAGGAAAAACAAGGGGTGTTTTGGTGTTTGAAATGTCATGTGTTGCTGGTCAAAGCAAGGAGGACAGCATCACCAAACTGTGTGACCAGGGCAGCGGGGGAAGAGGAGGACAAGCGAACATCCCAGGGGCACTGCAATGTCTAGGGCCACAGCAGACACAAGAGCTGTGCTGATGACATAGATATGTGGTTTGTCACCCTTTGGTCTCACTGCCAGCAAGAACCCTTAGAGTTTCTCCAAATGCCCAGGCTGACATGGGTTAAATATCAAAGCCAAGATGTTCTTCTGTAGGACTTCCTTCCTCAAGGGACCTTATTTTGACATCAAGTGGGACCTGAATCACCACCAAGTTATGGTGGTGTAAACCCATGAAAAAGCAGAGCATTGAGTCTGGTGCCTGGTCTCAGCAGCTCTCACAAATTTCTGTTCAGACCATCATGGAGTTCCAATAACTATTTGGGACACTTAGGAAATGAAGATAAAATGCATAAGGCACCACAAGAGACTTATGGAAAGAAGCACCGCATCACCAAATCCTTCTCATTTTTAATATTTCCATTCCTCCTTCTAAACTTTTTCCTTAAACTGGAAAATAATGAGAAAATGTGCTGCCTTAGACAAGTCAGTACTGTCGGCTAAGCAACCTCACGTTCGCCGTAGCCCTCCAAGTGCTGTGGAATGCTTTTCAGCCCAGAGCATAATAGTATTAGACGACCAGAAAGGCTGTCCTGTAAAAGGCTGTTATTATGATTTCCAGTCTCAGAAGTTGGCCTAATCCAGCTGAGCACACACATGTTATTTAGAGAGGAGCCTGAGCTCAGGCATTAGTATCATCGTCATCTTTACTGCAAATGAAGGATTCGGCCAGTGAAAGGCAAGTCAGGTTTGTTTTGGGGTTTGGAGGCTGTTGTGGCTGTCCCAAACCCAGCAAACACTGGCTGCTGCACTGGCCTTGGAGCTGCACGAGCAAGCGCCGGGGGCGGCCGAGCGTTGGGCTGCTCGTACACATTTGTATCTGTCTTAAAAATGAAAATATATTGAAATATCCCTTTCTCACTCCTGTCACCTAATCAATCAAATAGGGCAAGAGGCGCACTCCCGCGCCCGCCGCGGAAAACAGACCCATGAAAGGGGGGTTAGGGGCTGCCTATAGCGGGCGAGCCCCAAAGGGAACAGGAACATTGCTCTTTTTCCCCACTTCTGACCCTGCAGCCAGGTGCCCATTCCTGCGGGTCAGCTGGCTTGGGATTGCAGGAGTCCACCCGGGCCAAAACCTGCCAGGGCCACCAGTGCCCCAACTCCATCCTTTGCCCTCTCGGGGCGATATTGCACTTCATCACATGCTGCCCTTGTGGCACATGGAGTGAAGGTGCCTCTGTGGATAACCAGCCCAGATTTGTTAATTACAGCTATTTGTTCTTCTACTGGTGGTTCCTTTGCTCATGCTCCTCCTCGACACCGTGCCCTCAGCCACCCTTTCACTAGCCAAAACAGCACAGCGTCCCTCTGTCCGTCCATTCGCGTACGGGGGAAGAAGCCGCTGGGCACTCCAGTGAGTGCCAGCATTGGGGGACAGCTGCTCCCCCACCTCAGTCACAGAGGCTCAAATGAGCCAAACCCCAGTGAGCAGCAGCTCTTTCTGGGCAAGCACTCCCTCCCTGGCACGTTTTTGCCGGGGAGACAAGCACAGGGGCCTTAAAATAAATCTGTCTTTTTTAAAGCAGTGATGCTAAATGGAGGTTTGAGATCAAAGGCTGGGAGTCTCACATTTTGCCAAGACAGACATATCCATTCACGAGATTTTTGGTGTAACAAAATACTTGCTAATGAAGGGGATCATCATCTTATTATTAGTCCCAACCTACAACAGTATGTCATTCAAGAGCGGGCTTGGATATGTCCTAGTTTAGGAAGTTGCACAGTAGGCTTGGCTTTTGAGTTAATGAGCTGTGATTGTGTTTATTTTTGGTGGCAACCAGGGCTGTTAAATCTTTGTTTAAGGTCTGATTGTTAACGACAGTAATCGACGGGGAGAATGAATTTGGGTTGAAGGGAAGGAAAAATGGGGATTCGAGCCCCGAGCACCAGGCAAGATGACCGGTGGGGCCTGTGTTTTCCCCGTTTTCGTGTTGCCTGATGATGGTTTTTAAGCTGCCGGTCGCATCAGTGAGGAGGTTTAGAGACATGAGAAGCAGCCAAGATTTTTGCAGTTACGGCATGAGGTGTAGGGGAGAGGCAAGTGTAGGAGATCAAGTGCGGGGGCCAAACCTGCCTTTTTGGGTCACACAGAGCTGGGATGAGGCAGGTCATTGCCTGGTCATCTCTGCTGTCAAGGTCCCAGAAGGTGTAAGAAGTCACGCAGTAGTGTGCAACAACCCAGCAAAAAGTCATAAACCCACTGGATAAGGGAAATGGAGAAGACAGGGGAAGATAAATATAAATGGAGATTCATACTCAACAGCCCACTGTAGGAGAAGATCAGGTTCAAGACCATATAAGGGAAATGAAGATGCACAAGTCCGTGGGACCAGATGAGATGCACTCATGGGTCTTGAGGGAACTGGCAGATGAAGTGGCCATGCTGCTCTCCATCATATTAGAGAAGTCCCAGGGGTCTGACGAAACTCCCACCGAGTGGAAAAGTGGAAAAAAAGAAAACCCATGGAATCACAGGCCGGTCAGTCTCATCTCCACACCTGGCAAGTTCATGGAGCTCTCCTGGACACGATGCTCAGGGACATGGAGAGTGAGGTTTGCTTGTGTCGTGCATGGAGCTGCTTTGCAGAGCAGCCGCCGAGCGGCAGCTCTCGACTCCAGCGCCTGTGAATTCCCGTGCCAAGGGTAAAAAAGCAGTTAAAATGTTGCTCTATTTTAAACCCTGATTTTTACAATGGCCATGTGTCTGCCGGGGCACCTCTCCCCTCCGCAGTGGCTTGTGTCCCCTACACCCCCCTCACTCCCCTAGCCCCAAAGCTGGAGACAGGCCCCAGAGGCGAGGGGTAGGGGGTGGGGGAGACGGAGCTGGGTTGCGGGAGGGGAAGGGGCGCGGTGTGGGGGGTCACAGCCCCGGGGAGCTCCGACGGCTGTCAGGCTGCTCAAGGGGCTCATTGTTCCCACCCCCACACCTT
>VXBZ01002766.1:505548-547857 GCA_013399135.1 Heliornis fulica
TTCGGGACCGAACAGGTCGGGTCGGGACCGAAGAGGTCGGGACGGGTCGCGTCGGGTTGGGGATGGGACGGGTAGGGTCGGATCAGGACCGACCCAGGTCATTGGGTCAGATCCGCTCAGGACCGGGCCTGGTCGGGAAGGGACGCCGGGGTCCGACCAGTCGTCCCAGGGCGGGGGGGTCTCACCCTGCAGAGCCGGGGGACGGAGAGTCCCTGCCCCGCACCCATCACCGCGCTCTCCGCAGGCGTACGCGGCGGCGGCGCCCCCCGGGCCGGGCCGGCTGCTGAAGGCGGGGGCCGCGGTGCTGATCGCCGGAGCCCTCCTGCTCCTGGCCGGAGCCATCGGCGCCTTCTACTTCTGGAAAGCTACAGAGAGGCAGGTGAGCCTGGAAGCGCATCCTCACATGCAGCAGTTTATTGCCTCGGGGGAGTTATTTGAGCTGGTTTCGTGCAAAGAGAGTCACAGGCTGGAAAGTTTTCTTGCAAGGTTGATCAAGAGGTCTTTAAGCGGGTCTTTGTTTTCTCTGTGCTTAAAAAACCCCCACCCCAATATCCCCCTCAAACGACCTCTAAAAACCAAACCCGTAATCATCATCTTCATGGGCCGTTTGGTCGGAGCCTCGTGGAAGGACACGTTTCTGTCATGAACGTGAAACGTATCTCTGCGAGCACAGACGCTGCATTGATTTCTGCTCACACATCCTCAGCAAACTCAAACCCCTCCAAGTCCCCAAGGATTTGCATACTGGGCAAACTCCAGCTCCCAGGACAAAAAAGCATTGAAAGATGTACATTCCTTCTCCACATCATCCACAGCCTTGGCCCGGATTCTACCTGGACCCTCAAATATGCAGTGCTATATTTACCCCACTAACAGGCCCCGCTATGTCGCTCAGGTGGTTTGTGTGACCATGCGCACACACAGGCATTTGGGGTTAGCAGTCGCGCAGCCCTTCTTCAAGTCACGCTGAGTTTTGTTCCTGACCTTCTCCTGGGGTACACGGAAAAGGCTGCGTGCTCAGCACAAAGCTGAGAAGCTGCCAATCAGTCAGTTTAAAACCCAAAGTTCAGGGCATGAGAACGTGGTTGTATATTAAATTTTCTTCCTGTTTACATAAGCCCTTGGGTGAAAACCTGTGAGAAACATGTCGGTACACGTGTGAATGGAACTCGCTCCCTACGTGCACATTAGTAACTTTGAATTTACTTTGGAAGCAGTTCTGTATGGCCTCCAGCCACACGCCAGTCCCTGTCAAAGAGAGGCTTGTGTGAAGCCCAGCAGCCAAAGCAGAGGTCCCCCTGGCGAGCCAGAGGATAATTCACCCCCATGCATGAGAGTGATAGATATCAGATAGTAATACTAATTCAGATAATAGAAAGTACAAAGTTTTACACAAAAAAGACAGGACACATTGCAGACCTCCAGGAGAAAAAGAGACATCTTCTCTAGGCTTCTGAAAAAAGGAGAGGGATGAGAATGGATACGTGGGCAGGGAGGGGGTACGGCATGTTCAGCTCTGATGGGGTGGGTGCATTTGTGGGGTACAAGACAGAGCTGCCCCTATTTTTATTTCTCCCATCACCTAAATTCTGCTTTGCAAAATGTGTCACATTCATAGTTGTCAGGAAGCTTCAAAGTTGATCTCCAGGTGAAGTCACAGAGAAGGCTTAGAGTTTTTTCCAAGCTGCCTTCAAACTCAGAAAACTATGTTTGACTTGGAAAAAAAACCCTGTTAAAATTCAGGAAATTATATTTAGTGTCATTCATTAAAAATAAATAAATAAGGCAATGCTTTATGTATTGGTTTTATTTTAAATCTTTAAATTCTCCCCTAACTGACAGGGTAATAGTCTCAAACCTAGCTCAGCCCCTACCATGGGGGACCAAGTACATTGGTCTGGTTTTATGGACCTTGTTCCAGAGGTGTCCTAAAGAGTGGAGAATATGGGACTGAAGCTGCGCAACTGAGGAACCATAAATCTTTAGCACCTTAGACTTGCCTGAGCGAAGGTGAGAGAAGAAGAAATTTGTCTCTAGCTGTCAGTGTAAATTTTTCATTAAAATGCTGTAAGGCTTTTTTAACACCAAAAGTAAACTGCTTGTGCAGCACTTTCAGCAGAACTGCACAAGAACATTGAAAAACCCCTCCACAGACTGTCGTCCTCCAGCAAATACAAACCACGCCACAGCTTTCTCATTGGAAATAGGATAAGAGCAAATACGCTGACAAGGAAAATAGGAGTCTGTACAACTTCACATCCAATTTAAACAAAGTTCACATCCATTACAAGCTGGGAAACATGTTCATATTCAAGTCAAACCCATTTTCCTGCACCTCAGCAGAACATCCCAGGAGATAAATAGGGGCTGGCCTTCAGAGGAGGAGGATGCTCACTCCTGCTCTCCTCTGGGAATCGTGTCAGTGTAAGAATTGATTCCTAAAATGTGACCTAGAAGAAGGTTTCTAAGTTGGAGTGAGCCTGGATATGGATTCTCTCCACATTCCTTTTGAAGCAAAACCGAGTTCTACGTGGAGGAGGCACCTCAGATAGGCTCTAGTTCAATGTGTTGCTCCGAGCAGGGACAGCTGTGGGGTCAGAGCTGGCTCCTCAGGGCTTTATCCTATTGGACCTTGAAAACTTATAAGGATGGAGACTGCCCAAATCTCTCTGGGCACCCTGCTGTGACCTTGCCAGCAAAGGGTCGCAGTAGTGCGGTGTTGGAGGGTTATCAAATGCCTACAGAAATAAAAGTTAGAAGCTGAACAGGGATATGACAGTCAGACTGACCTGTGGCCTGGTGTAGGAGAATGTTGGTAAGAGATTAGTGATGTTTGCTACTGCTCTTTTATCAATTCCAGGTGTACAATGTCCACTATACTATGAGCATTAACGGAAAAGTACAAGATGGGTCGATGGAAATAGATGCTGGAAACAACTTGGAGACATTCAAAACAGGAAGCGGAAGTGAAGAGGCTGTTGAAGTTCACGATTTTCAGATTGTAAGTACCTCCACACTTGTCTTGGTGCAACGTGCTCCAGCTCCGGACTCTAAGCACTGTGCCCTGCCCCGATTTCTCTGTCCCAGTAGTCCTCAGGTTCCAGCCCCCAACCATCCACACAGGCACCCACTTTTCACAGCAAGCTGGGCAGTTTCCTCCAAAACATCTTCCAAGGGCATTTTGGGGATAGTTCATGCCAGGGCCTGCCCTGGGAGGCAATGACAGATTAGGCTGCATCAGGTCTGGCTCTCCAATTTCAAGCCATTGAACAGAACTGCAACATATGCCCTTGTGGTCCTGCTAGAAAAACATTCTGACAGGCTGTGACATGACCCTTGCATGATTTCATATGATATGAATTGGTAAAACCACCTCCCCCTTCCCCAAAACATCAAAATATCACCATTTTAAGAACATAGGGTCAACACAGTAAGCCAAGTAGACACCAAGGAGAGTGCTGGTCCATTTGGGCTGACAGCAAACACATTGGGGTACCCCAGGAACTTGACTATGGCTGTTCAGCACAGAGCCGGGACTAACTGACGCTGAATCTTGGCAGAGGTCAATAGCTCGGGGCGGTTCACTGAGCTGTACCATCTCTGAACTACTAGAGGCACATCTACATGACCTTGCAGAATACTATTTACATGGGTCCTGAAACTGATGTTCTCAGGTGAGGAACATCCCACTCAACTTCAGAGTTGATTGATACAGATTTTCAGAGTAAAATACAGATGCTGCTGTTAGGAAGACTTGTCCTGGGTTTCTGGGGCAGCCACTTTCTCTTTCATGCATCTATAAAGATGAAGAATGACACAGTCTTGGCTTCTCAGTAAGGACAAATCCATGCCAGAAGATCCAGGACCCCGACTTTCCCAACAGCTGTGGTTCAGCCTTTAAGAAACTCATTAACATCACCATAGCAACATTATTAGCAGCTGAATAAGAGTACCCACAAGGAGCTTTTCTCTCTTGCCTTCACCATTCCACATCTGCACAAAAGCACCAGCCCACCGGAGAGGTGCTGAATTACCACTGTGCCACCGAGGTCAGGATCAGCTCCCAACACCAAGCAGCTAAAGGGACCTCCCAGGGATGGTGCTCACTTGCAGAGGGTCTGGAACAGGCTTGGTGAGAGCAAAGGGACACCACACTGTACGGGACTTGTAGGCACACAGGAGGAGACTGGGGTGCCTCGGTACTGTCCATCCCAAGCCATGGTAGATGCTTATCACACCCACTATGCCCATGCAAGGCAAGCAAGAGGGGTCATGAGTCCACCCATGCTCCCCTGGCCGGGAGCTAGAGGCTAGGCAGAAAGCCAGCACATCTCAAATCACGGAATCACAGAACATCAGGGGTTGGAAGCGACCTCTGAGATCACCTAGTCCAACCCCCCTGCCACAGCAGGATCACCTAGAGCAGACTGCACAGGATCATGTCCAGGAGGGTTCTGAGCATCTAGAGGGAAGGAGTTCCAGTTTGTGCCCATGGCCCCATGGGCATTGTCACTGGGCACTACTGAGAAGCATCTAGCCCCAACCTCTAGACATCTATATGCCCTTTAGATATTTACAAGTATTGATCAGAAATGCTACTAGATACTTAAATTTAGGTGGCTAAATAGAGTTTACAAGGTGTTTAAATTTGTAACATAAAAGTGAACTCTTTTGTGGGTGCACAAAAACCTAAAGTGGAAGGACAGAAAATGCAGACAAGGTTCCCTTGTCCCAGTGTTAGTGACTGAGGTGCTGGCAGACACGATCCTGGACTTGTGGGAGACCTACAGCCCTCTGGAGCTGCCAGGAGACCCCTTCTCTTGCTCACAACCAGACATCCACAGTTTAGGAAACTGCATTTCACCCTCACAGGCCAGACGAAGGAAGTTTCACACAGAGATTTCTGCACCAAACTCCCTGTCAGGAGCTTTCCCTCGCTGTCACAGCCACTCACATCTATAAATTGGACCGAGCTGCTCCCATGTTTTTCTAAGTCTGTACCAAAAGGGTCGGCCAGCTAACACAATTTCAAGGCTGCCTACGTTAGGTGCTAAGTTACGGTTCAAATCGTGTCAACTAATTCCTTAACAGAGCTACTCCAAGTAGCCTACAGCGGGCGCGGAGACACTTACATAAAACACCCCCATCCTTCAGCAGTCGAGTGGAAACTTCTAGACCCCATTTGACGAGAACTGTGAAGCGAAAATGATGAGGGGGAAAGAGCCTTTTATTGCATCTGGTTTTAAGTAAGATTTAACCTTCAGACTAAAAATTTAGCGGCAATTATAGCTGAGCTCGAGCGCTTTCTTGGGGGCGGTGGGGAGCTGGAGGGATGTGCACAACCCCCTGCCTTCTGCTTTTGCAGGGCATAACTGGAATCCGTTTTGCTGAAGGAGAAAAGTGTTACATCAAAGCTCAGCCAAAAGCTCACGTCCCTGAAGTTGATGCTATGGCTAAAGCGAGCCTCTCATCTGAGCTGGTAAGGGGTAATTTATATTTTTTTAAAAAAAAGCAAATCTGTGTGTAGAGAGGGTCTTAAAGGGGTATTTAAATGCAAATAAAAATGACATTTGAAAGCCACTGTAGGGTTGTTGAGAGTCCACTCGCTGACAGCAAGAGGTCCCTGAGAGGTACGAAAACTAAGACTGGCATCAGAGGTGTCACTGCGTCCAGAGGCATCATGAGAGGCTGCAGAGTGCAGCGTGGGGGAAGCCATAGGCTGATGTCTAGCAGATCCATCAGAGACCTCGCTGCCCAGCAAACCTGCCTGAGATCAAGCTGCAAGGAAACCCATGGAGGGAGAGCCATAAAGAAGAAGCTGCTTTAGTCAGTGCAGAGAGGAACAGAGGTAGATCCCAGGAGATTTCTATTAACACTCTTGAGCAGCAGTACCAGGGACTCCATGACTCAAGTCCTCTGAAATTGTCAATAATTAGGAATTGTGGAAAACATTATTAAAAACCCAATTTAAGCACAACTTGTTTAAAAAGTTAATAATTTGACTTCTCAAATGACATCAGACTTAGACATGCTGTCAACTAAATTTCATGGAATCTGCCTCACAACCACCTCGAGAGCTGCAATTCTCACCCAGATACCACCAAACCCTCTCCCTAGTCCACCTCTGTAAAAAAGCCTATCATTTTAGGTGTGAAAGCATGACTTTCCCAGAGCTCAGACCCCCAAAACCCATTGCTCATGCAGAAGTGGCTCTGGTGACTTGAGTCCATGCCAAGCCTGGACACGGTTTGGGGCTCAACCACTGGTAGGAGAACACATGAGATCCACAAACCCTTTTCCTGGGTTTGCTCTACACCCAAGAAAGTAAAAGTGGATACAATTAGCTGGGAGAGAAACACCACTAAGGCTGCACCTGCCTACGATGGTGCTGTGATTACTGAAAATGTACTTAAAAACGAAGGGAGGAAAGGTCTCTCAATCCAAGCAGCAAGGAGACAGCAGTAATACAAAGTCCTCTCAAGTCAGTGAGATTTTCTCCATGATGAGGAAGATTTCTTGTCCAAATTCCAGGCAGAATCCTAGATCTTTCCCAGCTTGCCTTATTTTAAAGGCCTTGACTTCATTACCACTATTGCCTATAATCAATGTTCCAATTCCTCATCCTTTTTTAAGAGTTAAAGTCACAGGACTGAAGACATTAACCCAAAACAGTCCAAAAGTTATTTCTAGTCTTCTACCTGGTTACAGCAAACCGACTGTCCTGTTCCTTGTCCCGTGAGTTTTTCCCGAAGAGATCCCACCTACGCAACTGTGGCAATAAATCGCACGCACCGAGGCCAAAACAAGCAGCCGACTCAGTGCTACCGGAGGGGTATTAACCTTTCCCTGTTGCTTGACTTCCCAGGTTAGATGTACAGCAGGAACAGCAAAGTAGTAATCATTTTTTGAATCCTCTCTCTGGCACACACCTATTTAGGAGAAAGCACGCGCGTGTGCCGTTCTCTTGCAACATGAGCCATGAGCGACACAGCCTACAGAAGTGGTTGATGAAGCTTTTGTAGATACTCAGACTCCGCCTGCTCACAAGTCACAACCATCTCAAACAGAAACAAAGGATATTTTTATTTCTGAAAAGTAGATTCAGAGATTTCTGATGCTGATAAAAGCTTAAGTGGGAGAATATAAAGAGCACTTCTCACTAGACAGATTGGATAGGAAGCTTAAATGACTTGAGACCTACAAAAGAAATCAATAAACACATTAAAAGAACAACAACGCGACAGAATAAATTGATCTAGTCAGTTATATAACAAGTTTTGATGACTTTTATGGAAGTGATTTAGAATTCTGACTTTGAAATCATACTGGTTTTCACGATTCAAAAGTTGGTTTTCTTTTAATATTTCACTGTCACTATAAAATACTTACACATTTTATGTAAAATAATACTTTGAACTAACAACTTTAAAGAATCAATCACTGGCATTTCCCTACATTACTTTGAAGATATGAACCAAAAACCTGCAGGGTACACTTCAAAAAGGCAGGCTCCTTTAACTCACACTTCAAGCTCTTGGTCAATTGAATTGCTTTTACCAAACGAGACCTTTAATCAGACCGATCACGTTGACTCAAAACTAGAAGCTGGAGCTCTAATCCCCACTAATACTTTTGAACTAGATACTTCCTCCCCTCTACTGTAAATACACTTACCTCTCAGGAGTACATCAAATGAGAACAGGGCGTGATAAAAGATGAGGGTCTTGTCTTTAGCTGGCATCTTGCATTGCTGCTCCGCTGCGGATGGTAAATCTTCATGGTTTCCACCACCTGAAAATCTGGCACTTTGGACTGAAAGATCTCTGACACCTTGTCCTTGTACACAGCGCAGAAGCCTTCCAAAAGAGAGAGACATGTGAAATCTTAGGAAAGCTGACAGAAGTTTAGCCATCCATTTCAGTGGTGGCATGCTTTAACCAGGCTTTGGCTCGGTTCACATTCAGGAACCAGAGGGATGCTCGGTATTAGCTCGAGCAGGCGATTATACACTCCGATGCTCAGGAATTAACGGCAAGCAGGCACGTGACTGTTCACTGAGCTAGCAAAGGATTTATGCTCCTCTGTTTGCAGGAAGATGAAATCATGCCTGTGAGATTTGACGAAAACTCCCTTATCTGGGTGGCTGCAGAAGAGCCCATCAAGCACAACGGTTTCTTAAGTCCCAAAATTTTAGAGCTTTGCGGGGATCTTCCAATTTTCTGGCTGAGACCAACGTATCCCAAAGGTAACACTTCTTGGATGTTATCCCTCCCTTCGTCTAAACTCCTTCCCCAAATCTGGTCGGCCACCGAGACTTGCACATCTGGGAAACCACACCTAGGCATCTGGTCTTCCACATCTGCATCTCCTCAATCTCTATAGCCCACGTGGGTGACTTACTGTGTGATGAAGTACTGTCAGAGAGGTCAGCCTCATTCTACAGAAGGACAGGACAACAGCTTAATCTAGCCCCAAAATGTTTAGGCAGCTGACACCAGGTAGCAGAAACACCATACCTGGCCAAGTGTTAGGGAACCAGCAAGTGCCTAATCTAGGACCATAGCCTGTCCTGTTTCCCACCTTGCTTCTCCAGAGGGTTTCACTGGAGTGAAGGAACAAGATACTTTAGCTAGGAAACCAGCAAATGAAGTTTGGAGGGAGTCCCAGGACTAGAAGTACTCCTATCACCCACAGCCAAGCTTAGCAAAGGTGTTCTGGAGTCATCAGGGAGAGGACAACTTCTCCAAGCCCAGCCTTGGAGGAGAGGAGAAGGCTTAAGAAAATTTACTTCTCCTTGGTTCAGTTAATATTAGAACACTCAAAGAAGTGCTTGTGGATCTAAACTGCCAACATATTCCACTTTTCTCACGATTTTTCATATTTCACTGGGCAACAAAAGAGCAGTATCAAAGCTGTCCAGATGTTCCCACCAGGTACACCAGCTGCCCCGGGAGCCAGGCACCAGTCTGTCACAGAAGCACATTAAAGAAAGATGTGTATGACTGATCTTGTTAACCTGGCAGCAGCTGCCAGCACTAGCATCAGTGGCCACATGGTGGGTCAGAAAAAATCCCCAAACTTCTCAACACCTGTTTTGCCTCAAGGGGCAGAAGGGGGAAAAATGGGGGGAAAAAAAGAGAAGTGATAATTTCATACCCCTTTGGACTGACATGGGCTGGAGATACAACACATGAAGGCAAGCAGCTCCCGTGGAGCTGCTCAGGTTTGCCACCACACAGTTTCATCTTTCCCTCCACTTCTCCCCTTTTCCTTTTTGTTAATATTGAAATAAATCACCAAAACCTTAGCCACCGTGTGGATACGTAGAAGGACTCGGTGAAGGTAAGATTACCCTCTTGTGATTATTTCCTCAGATAACCAAAGGAGAGAAATGAAGAGAAACAAACGCCAATCAGCACCGAACTTTGCTAGCGAAGACTTGGAACCTGCTGCTGAAGAAGTAAACACCAGGTCACCCACCACACAGCTGATTCAACAGCTTGATCACCAGTCCAATGGAACTGGGCCGATGGGACAAGAAACAGATCAGACACTTAATCCAGACAACCCATATAATGTAAGTACTTGTGCTGTAATCTCCTTTCACAGCCCCAGGCTGCTGCAGACAGGTGATACTGGTGATGTGGGGGGTTGTCTTTCTTGGTTGGTTTAGGTTTGTTGTTTAGCCTTTCTCTAAAATGACAGACTTATAAAACAAAGAGGTTCAAAAAAGTCTTTCCTTGTTCTCTTCTCCCTCCCTCAGCTCGGTTTTCATTAGACATCGGTCTGAAACAAGCACAAGTGCTTGAGGCGGCAGGACTGGGGCAGTTGATGTCGAGCGTCCTTTGAGGGCTCAGATCTAGAGAGACCCGACAAGGGTAGCAGCACCTGGAGACACACCAAAGCCGAGCAGGCAGCTGATCCCCATCATTTACTGACAGTGTAAAGAGAGAATCCAGTAGCTAGAAATGCACTTTGCTCCCAAGTAGAAATCAGTATCAGAGGAAAGCACTAGTAATGCCTGGCTGCAAAGAGATGAGGATGAGGATGAGGCCAAACAGATCAGTTTCCTTGGCCCTTCTCTCTCCAAGTAAGTGGCCCTGGTCTAACAAGCACTCCACAGAGGAGAACCTGTTCTGAGACAGTAACAGTGGGTGGAGGATGAGTATCAGGGAGCTTGTTCTTGCTCTTCGAGACGAAGCAGACGCCAGAATGAGCACAGGAGCTGCCCCGCGGTGCCCTAACACGTTTGCCGCGCCGCAGAAAGACTGACTGTACAGTGGGCACCTTCCAGTCTGCTGCACCAGCGCCAGACAATTTACACCCACCATTTGGTGCAGCAGGAGTAAGTCACTTTAATACAACACTGTCACAAGATAAATGCCTCCTGCTTTGGAAGTAAGTCCCAGCTTTGACTTGACATTTATGCAACAGCAGGAGATCATTATACTGTGACAGCATTCTGTCGAGTTGACATCCCTTAATTAAACTTAAATTAATCACTCCAAATAAAATGGATCTAAATCGTCTCTCTCACGAGGTCACTCAAACAGCAGCGGCACTGGAATGTAACTTCTCCTCACAGCTACCAACGTGACCATGTCTGAGCTGTCCAATCACTGGAGGGTGGCCACCACAGAACTGCTGCAGGTCTGTCCTTCCAGCAATAGGGTCCCATGGCCAAACTGGGAACGTCCAGTCATATATGGTCAGATGTTCACTTGATTCAAAAGGACCATTAATTGTACCCTAGATCTTACCTGTAGGATGAAATGAATCCTCTCTAGGTCTGTTTCTCTTCACCCACTGTGAGTGGAGTCTGGATGATGAGCTCAGGTGTGAAAGTTCACTCTGAGGGTATCTGAGTTCATGGATGATTCATTGGGGAGTGTAGTGATAGTACAAGGGTCAACGGCTTCAAGCTGAAAGAGGGCAGGGTTAGATTAGATGTTAGGAAGAAATTTGTCTCTGTTAGAGTGATGAGGCACTGGAACAGGTTGCCCAGAAAGGTTGTAGAAGCCCTGGAAGTGTTCAAGGCCAGGTTGAATGAGTCTTTGGGCCCCTTGGCCTAGTGGAGGGTGTCCCTGCCCATGGCAGGGTGTTGGAATAGATGATCTTTGAGGTTCCTTCCAACCCAAACCAGTCTGTGATTCTGTGATGACTCCTGCCCATGGATATGAATACCTCCCTGCTGTCCAGGCTGGGAACAGTTCACTAGTGCCTGAATGATGCTGAACTGTCACTAGTGTCCTGTATGAGCTGAGGCAAGAGATGGCACCTTCTGTGCCACAACTTTTCAATGTTTTCTGCTAGTTTTCTGCATGAAAAATATTCAGGTAAAGAGTGTAGCATTACTCCAGCTTTTGCTCTTTGCCACTGCTTGCCTTGAAATAACACTGATGGGAAAAAAAACCCCAAAGAGAATTTCAGAAAGCAGAATATTCAGGTTTCTTTTTGATCCCCAGAAAGGCAGAAAGTAATTTTGAAGGGTGGAGGCAGTAACAAGAGCTTGCTTTTACATAAGGACCTAAGTGTGGCAGAGGGGGGGAAAAAAACCCAAACTAGACCGAAAGGGATAAATATTCAGAAAACTGGAGGGTGAAGAGCTTACTGAATAGTTTCCCAGGGATGCTATAAAAAAGCATTAAAATAGAAAAATTAAAACATTAAAACCACAGCATACACTTCAGATTTTGTGCCTACATAGAAGACCCAGATAATACCCTCGAAATCTTTTCCATCACTAATATTGAAATGTCGGGAGTTTTACTGCTGCTGGATCTTTTGCAGGGACTGTAGAAGACAAAATAATGAAGCTCGAGCAGCTCCCTGTTGTTTCCTTCCATTTTACACGGGTGATTGCATCGATTCTATGCTCCTACCGAATGGAGTGAGACAAAAGTAAAATTAATCATAAAAATAATAGTAAAAAAAGAAAGCAAGATGCTGGGGTCAGTTAGGGGGAGTTCTGTTAACTACAACAGCACCAAGATTTCCGGTTTTGCCCTTTGCAGGTGGCATGTTAAGAGGTATGTTCTGTGTTCTCTGAAAACCAGGTTGACATGTACTGTCTTATGTTTCAGCAGCTGGAAGGGGAAGGGATGGCTTTTGACCCCATGCTGGATCACCTAGGTGTGTGCTGCATTGAATGCAGACGAAGCTACACCCAGTGCCAGAGGATTTGCGAGCCTCTCATGGGTTACCACCCGTGGCCTTACAACTACCAAGGCTGTCGTACCGCCTGCCGAATCATCATGCCCTGCAGCTGGTGGGTAGCTCGTATCATGGGTGTCGTGTGAGGAAAAGCAATCGGAGCCTTGGCAAAATAAGCAGGAAGGTGATGATGATGAAGCTGGTAAAAGACTACAACCAAACAGCAGCCCCAATCCTGGGTTTTGAAAAAAATAATAAATCAAAGCGTGTGTTACTGAGCCAAAAGCAAAGTCAGATATCCTAACTGTCAATAACAATCAGAAGTGAATCTTCCATTAGCTTTACAACTGACAAGGGTTATACTAGCACTTACTGAATTCAAAACCTGAGACATCCCCCAAAAAGACAATATTAAACTTTGCTCACAAACCGGTTTAGCAGTCCAAAAGCTTGCTCATAAATCCAAATTTAGCCTTTCCTAACAAAACCCTCTCTTTCTGAGCACCATGTGAAAATTTACATCCAATTAGGCAAGTAGCTCAACTTGCACACTTGGGAGTACCTTTCATCCATGTAGCTTACTTAAATAAATCACAAGTTAAGTTGCTCCCCGTCGCTACTCGTACCGAGTTGCCAGGTCATTATGAATGGTTATAAACCAATTACAGCATACCTTTCCCACAAAGCTGCTCCAGGGGACACGGGAAAGTTCACATTGTGCTAAATCGGAAACAAACGGCAGGAAAAGGGGCTGCGGAAGGGACTGTGCGTGGCCGCAGAATCAAAACCCTTCGCACATCTCAACATCAAAGCAGCCCCGGCATCAAGAATCTTGTATCCACGATACCACCGTAGTGTCTAACAAGTATCTGATCTCCAGCTACCACAGCAAAAGTATTTACATGCAGTTGCAGACCAAAGAGCCTCAAGACCCTTCAGAATCTACAACAGCCGCGGTATTTATAAATCCTTGAACTAGACACTTCTGACACAAGATTACAACCCCTCTTTTTTTTCCACGTGGATAGCAGCCATTCACACTAGCTCCCTTAGCTTCGCTGCTCCTCTGTTCTCTTAGAGGTACTGCTTACTGGTAAGGAGAAAAAAAAAAAGAAAAAAATAAAAAAGGGTTTCTAACCTCACCCTTTTTTTTGCTTTGGCACACTCTGCAATTATTGGGATTGATCCTATTACATATTAAATCTCTAAGGAAGGTACTAAGCTGAAAAACTCACAAAGGAGGAATGACTTAGGATTTCTAGCCTTGAAAACCAAAGGCAGAGATACTGCACTGCCTTCATCCATACTATATGTCTTGAACCCTACCATGGAGTTTATGGAGCCATCTACATGGGCTTTATAAACAGAACGGTCCAATTTTACTTAAAGCTCACTTTCTGAAGCATTCACTTTGTGACTAAACAGCTCCTGAGATGTTGTGGGCCTGGTAACGTTATTAACACTGCGTGACACACAGAAAAGAGGAATTAATTTGACATAATCGTGGCTTAAAGAAAATAAAGAGAACCTTGTGTGGAATGCTAAACTGCATATCTGAAAAGCAAAGTGCTAAATGAGAATGAGAATAGAATTCAGTATTTTGTTCTATTGTAGCTTTGTGTTTAATGTAAGCTTCACCTTCCCTTAATCTGAAGAACAGACTTGCTTTGAGATTTAAATTAAAAACTTCTTGAAGTGGGATTTCAAGGCCTGTTAAATTGGAGTTTCTGCTTTTTAAAATGAAAATGACCTTGATCATTATTTTGTGTTAGAAGCATGTCATTCATATGCTTAGAAAAGTCAGTTTTCCCTTTTTTATTTTAATTGCAGATTAAACCAATACATTAAAAATGGCAATTGCTCTCTGTGTTTTTTCTATGTAGAAAGTGCAACAGTACCTTTATATACATGAGGACCAAGAGGAGGAAACATAACTGCATGTATGATACAGGCTGTTGATGTCTTTTGCACCTAAGGCCATCTTGAGGCAACCCAAGACCTGCTTCTCCTTGTGTCCCTCCACTAAAAAAAAAAAAAAAGTCTTCTTTAGAAGGTGCTAAAAAAGAATCCTGTAGGTGATTTCCAGGTCTACCCGTTCTATACAACCTTAACTCTTTCTAAACAAAACCTGTATCAGTTCTTTTCGATAGGCAGCCACAAAGCGTATGAACCCCCCCCAAACATCCTCCTCATGGACGCGTTGAGCTGTCACACACGGCATGTACGTGTTGAGATCTCTTCTGCACGCAGCGTGCCAAGAAACCCCAGTGAGTCTAAGAGAAGCGGACACGCTCCTTACATGGTCTGTGAGTAGTAAAACTGATGGATCTACAATGTTATCCACGTACAACACAGAGGGCACAATTTATCCCCTTCCAAAAGGTATGCAACAAAAGGCCTTCTCCAACTCCTGCTTCAGGCAAGCAAGTTTCTATGTACCTATACAGCAGATTCCAAGGGAAAAAAAAAAAAAAGTTCTTTTTTTGAAGAATCTTATTTAACCACATCTAATTTTGAAGGAAACATTCTGAGGCAACATAGGAATGACAGTAAAACCAGTGACGCAACAGTATGAAAAGATGCAGTAATACACTTAAAGGAGTCTATAGGAAAGCGAGAGGGTGACTGTTCACCAGGGAGTGTAGTGATAGGACAAGGGGCAATGGCTTCAAGCTGAAAGAGGGCAGGGTTAGATAAGATATTAGGAAGAAATTCTTCCCCGTGAGGGTGGTGAGGCCCTGGCACAGGCTGCTCAGAGAAGCTGTGGCTGCCCCTCCCTGGCAGTGCTCAAGGCCAGGCTGGATGGGGCTTCGGGCAGCCTGGTCTAGTGGAGGGTGTCCCTGTCCGTGGCAGGGGGGTTGGAACTTGAATTTTCAAGTCCCTTCCAACCCAAACCAGTCTGTGATCCTGTGATTCCCTGCAGTAGTGCCTTACACAACAGTGAGAGCCTGTTCACTGCTGTACCGCATTGATACTAGCACTGAAGGGAATTATCCACAACACACCACCTCACACTAAAGGGGTTACAGCATGTCTGCATTTGGAGGTGGGGGGACCCACGAGGATTCCTTGGATCTGACTCTATGCTGGCAGAAATTAATTAAAAACCTTCCTTTGGACAAAGTTTAGGGGAGGAGGAATGAAAGAGGCATGAGTTTGTCGCCAGTGGTGTTTCCCACCACCACAGGTGGGTGAATGTTGGTGAGAGCACTGTAATTCTACTATCCTTAAAACAATTCCCCATGTAGTTGCATACATAGGAGGATTAGGCTAGCAGAGCAGGAATAGGGAATAACTTCAGGTTGATGGAGAAGGAAAACAGGAAATGGCATGGGGTTATGAGACTGAAAGCCAATGATGTGACAGAGGGAGTCATCTAACAAGCTGCCCAGAGAGGTTGTGGAGTCTCCTTCTCTGGAGACATTCAAGACCCATCTGGACATGTCCCTGTGTGATTTAATCTAGATGATCCTGCTCAGGCAGTGGGGTTGGACTAGATGATCTTTTGAGGTGCCTTCCAACTCCTAATGTTCTGTGATTCTGTGATCTTTTTTCTGCATACAGAGCCCCCTTTCTCCCCACTTCCACAGAATGAATCTGAGCCTCTCCCTTTGTCCTTTTTGATATGGGAATCATACTCCACTTGTGTCTACACTGAGACAGTAAGAAGAAGATGGGGGGGTGGGGAGAGGAGGGTGAGGAAACCATCTTCTGCCTCCCATGTAACACTTCGCCCCTGCTGCAACACGAATTCTCAGTGAGGAGCAGACTAATCACTTCTCCTTCGGAGTGGGGAAAGAAAGAAAAAAACCATAGTGAGGCATAACACTACAGTTGGCAGAGACTGTTGATTGGCACACTGGGGTGGACAGAATCTCTGCTCAGAAAGGGCAAGAGCTAAGACTGAACCAGTAGCACCACCATCTTCTGTTATGGAGAGGCTCAACTCACCTCTACAAGCACCACACACATACCAGAGATGAGAGAAGCAGCCGTGAGCTACAACACAACAGCATTTTCCATGACCCCCAGCACGGCAGCAGAGAGTAATCCCATCTGTGTTATTAAATGGGAAAGCTACTGCTACCTCTTGCTCTTCTGTTCCCACGTTTACGGCAGGACTGCAAGTCAGAGCACAGAGGTGAAACTGCCTGGGTCTTCTAGGCAGTACAATCTACAGATGACTGAAAAGCTTGGGGAAAAAAAAAGAAACAGCGCGGGGAAAAAAAAAGAAACAGCACAAAACAACTGCAAGAAAAGTTTGAACACAATTAAAACATCATCCACTCTGTCCTTGCAGGGAGTTCTTTGCCTCTAGCCAACTCATTGCCAGTGCTACAACAAATTCCACTCACCCTCTTGGGTCCCAAAGGAAATTCCCTTTGTCACTGGTACCCTTCAGAGCCTCTATTCAATCCCCAAGCTGTCTGCTACCTTCCTCTTGAGCTAGGGCTTCTGGAACCGTTCCACACATGTGTTTTGTCAAGAAGGAAACATATACTGTTCACAAAGTTCAAGAAGCACCTTCCTCCAAAATTTATAAGGAAATCTTGCCTACTACTTTAATTCAATAGCTACCCACCAGAAGAAAAGCCCAACAACCTAACCCATCGCACATCTGTCCCCACCCTGTAAGGCAGCAAGAGCTGCCATTATTAGTTCACCTAAATTAGAATCATAGAATCATAGAATGATTAGGGTGAGAAGCAACTCCCAGAGGTCATCCAGTCCAACCCCCCTGCAAGAAGCAGGGACACCCCCAACTAGATCAGGTTGCTCAGGGCGTCATCCAACCTGGCCTTGAACTTCTCCAGGGATGGGGCATCCACCACCTCCCTGGGCAACCTGTTCCAGTGCTCCACCACTCTTAAAGAACTTTTTCCTAATATCCAATCTAAATCTACCTCCCTCTATTTTAAAACCATTACCCCTTGTCCTGTCACAACAGGCCCTACTGAACAGCCTCTCCCCATCTTTCTTGTAGGCCCCCTTGAGGTACTTGGAAGACCGCTATAAGGTCTCCCCGGAGCCTCCTCTTCTCCAGGGTGAAGAGCCGTGTACACACAGATTGTCTGTCTGTGCTCAGAAACATGCTGGAATGATGTTCAGACTTGCACAGGTGGCTTACGGGATTGAGATGGACAGGGAGGTCTACCACTTGATCGCTACATGTTCTAGCCCGAAGCTAAAGCATTATATTTGCATTACATATGCCTCCAGAGTACATAAGCAGCAATGCATTTTATTTTAGTTTTTGCCTTAAGCTAAGTAAATTGAATCCCAAAGCAGTGAAACAGTATCCACTTAATACAGCATTATGCTTATCTGACAAAATATTCCCATGGCCTTTCTGTGAGTGAAAGGAGACAGGGGAGCCCCTTCTGCTTTCTCTTCGGCAAGTAAGAGCAACTAGATTGGCAGAAAAAAATCCCCAAATTGCTTTTTCATTTCTATTTAAGAGATTTTTATCTAAGCTTTTCCCATAGCAAGTCTTTAGCTAAGCGCCGTTAAGTGCTCTGATTGACATTTATAAAGCAAGGCTGGCCAGAAGACAAGAACCCAATCCTGTGACAAAGTGGAGCACTCAGACATTTGTCTTCCTTCTACATTAGAAAAGAAGAAACGTCTTTCACAGCATAAATAAAAAGCAACAAAGTACTTATCCAGGAGAATCCAGTTCAAGCCCCTGTTCCAAATCAACCTCAACGTTGGCAGCTCACGTGGCCAGCAGCTGCACCTCCAGCGCTGGAGCAGCCAGCTAGTCAGAATTCTCCGCAGAGCAGGAGATTCCCCGCTGAAGCAAACAGGTCTTTGCTGAAACATGCCACAAGTATACACCCTTTGAGAAACTCTTCCAAGAAGCAGACACTGCTTAGCAAGAGCCAAGAGGCAAGGAGAACACACACCCACACAAACCTTCCTAAATTCAATCCTTCTCCCTTCGCCGCACGCAAAGACCAGGGTAATGTTCAGTTCTGAAGGTCATCCTGTTTGAACTTTGGAAAACATGAGTCCATTCAGAAGAAGACAGCAATTAAAAGAGAAATTGCCGCCTAGCTTGTGCTATAGGATGATCACGATGGAAGCGCATCAAGAGCTAGAGCTCTGCTGAGGCTGCAGTTGTCATCTACAGCTGCCAACTATGCCATTCTGGAGCTCACACCTCTGGCACACATCCAAAACAAGCTCTCTTTTGGGATTTGTCAGAATTTAAAGTCTCAGTATCTATCTACTGTACAGGTATAGTAACAATACCAGGAAAAAACTCACTGTGCTTTCCCACCGTCACTGCAAAACCCCGATTCCTAGTCCTCAGCAGGAACAGAATATGCCCTGTCTTCCTCTTCCTCAGTTTCCAACCGCCTTTCACACTGTAACAGCTGCAGGCTTCATTTCTCCCAATAAAGCACCTGCTCTAACAGACTTTGAATTTCACCAACCCCACCCAGTTCTCGATGCAGTAAACCAACACATCAAACACAAAACCAGAACGACCAAGCCCGAAGAACCTACCAAAGGTTTGCAAGGAATGATGTAGCTTTTGGGGGGGCTGCGACATTCACAGTTTGTGGGGTTTCCTAGAATCACAGATTATTCAGGTCTCTTCTTGTGGGTTTGCACGATGGGGTTCTGGTGGAGAGGGAGTTGCAGGGGTGGCTTTTGGCTAGAATCAGCTAGAAGGTTTTCTCAGGCTCGAGAGAGTAAATACCAGCCACTGGCCAAGGCTGGGCCAACCAGTGCTGGTCACAGGCCTCTGGGAATCACATTTTAGGGACAGAAAGACACAGACAAATTTTGCCACCAGAGAAGGGAGTGAGAAGATTTAAGAAACTTTGCAGGCACCAAGGTCAGTGAAGAAGGTGGGGAGGAGGTGCTCCAGGCACCAGAGAGATTCCCCGGTAGCCCATGGAGAAGACCTTGGTGGAGCAGGTGTCCCCCTGCAGCCCATAGAAGAGGACAGGGATTAGAGACCCCACCTGTGGAGAGGCTCTACACTGGAGCAGTGTAGAGACATGGTCACAGTGTCTTCCGTATGGAGACATATGGAAGACACTGTGACCCACATTGGATCAAGCCCAATTGGAGCAGCACTTGCAGCCCGTGGAGAGAGGCCCACATCAGAACAGGTGTGCTGGGGGCACTCCATGCGCTGAAGCAGTCTGGGCCTGAAGGTCCACACCCCATAGAAGGGACCCACACTGGGGCAGCTGGTGAAGAGGTGAAGCCCTGTGGGAAAGGACTCACACTGGAAAAGTTCATGGAGGACTGGCACTGTCCCCATCGTGGATGGGACACCACAATGGAGCCAGGGAAGGGTGTGAGGAATGCACACCCTCCCCCAGCTGGTGAGGAACTGACCAAAACCCCGTTCCCTATTGAGTCTGTTTTGCCCGTGACACTAATTGTGGAATGATCTCTCCCTGTCCTTACCTCGACTCCAAAGCCTCTCACCATGTATTTTCTCCCCTGTCCAGCTAAGAGGGGAGTGATAGAGCAGCTCTGGTGGAAGTCTGGCCTCCAGCCAGGGTCAAACCACCACACATCTAAATTCCCAAGAGGGCAGCACATGGACATGTTTACTACAACTTCATAAATTCATATTCCCAGCTGAAGTTGGAAGGGACCTCTCTAGCTTATCTTGTCCAACCCCCTGCTCAAGCAGGGCCACCTAGAGCCAGGTGCCCAGGATCATGTCCAGATGGCTTTTGAGCACTTCTAGGTGCCTGCAGACTTGTATCCAAGCACATGATTTCTTAAGAATCCTCAGTTATTTTTCTGTAAATACTATTATTTAAAAACTGACCATGATGGAAAAGATGAACTGGTGGAAACAAGTAAGGATGCACGGGGTCTTCTCTAAAATGCAGTTAAGTTTCCAATATTCAGAAGCAACAGAACTTAAAAGCAAACTGCTTGCTGTCTTTGGTTTCAGGCAACTGCAATCTATATTCAGAAAGACATATGTAAGGCAGACAGAAAACCCACTTTCCTAGAGAAACTTCCAGCAACTCAATTTCACCCTTCCAACACATATGACTCCAGTTCAACCTGTCTCCCAGGTGGAAAGAGTTCATGAGTAGAAATTGTGTCTCCATCAAGAATAGTAATCCCATCCTCTACACCAAATGCAAGATTTGCTCCTACATATGCTAAATATATTTTTAGGCAGTGTATTCATTCACATAGTTACCTAGATGCTCTAAGTGATTCCACACATCAAAAAATAAGATTACTAAAAACAAAATGAAGCAAATTCTGTATAGAAAAAGTTATATTTACAGTTTTATTTAGCAGAGTTAAAGAACAATTTTAACACTGTTGAAAAGTGTTTTTACCCAAAGTTGCCACAATCTAATAAGTTACTGAACAGAAATATCAGGCATAAGGCAATAATCCTGACCAGCCCATTAGAGATCACCCCATCCCCAAAGAGCAGAGCTGATAAAGGTGGTAGAAAATTTAGACTGTGATTGACTCAATTTCCAAAAATTAAGAGATGATGAAACCAGGGCTCCATTTGAGTATTTCCTTAACATCTGCAGGTGAAGGAATTTCTAAAGCACGCAAAATGCAAAGACAATTCCTGTTTCCAAGGGAACATTCAGTGCTTTGAATCCAAAATGCTATGTCCATACACAGTGGTCAGTACATGATTATGGCAACACATAGATGGCAAAGGATTAAGAGGAGGATTAGAATTTTTTCCATTCCATGTCATCAGGTGGATTTACTTCTACCTTCCTTTTACCAACATCAGACCAGTTGGTGCTCAGAACTGTGCCTCCAGACTCCATCTGCAAGACGAGAAAAAAAAAGCTTGTTTAGTTTGCCAGAGGGATTCTAGCAACAAAAAAAGCGCTGTATTACTTGAGGCAGATGAACAAATTTGAAGAAAGGTGCAGAATTTAGCTCACGGAGAAGCAAGTTACACAGGAATTGCGTGCATATATAGAATAAAATGTGACAAAAGCATCATCCCATAAGCTTCAACAGTACTTTAAGCAGTACTGGACACAACGTGGTATTAGTTCACTAACAAGAAGCTTTCAGAAGGTTAGTCAAGTACTTGCATAGGAGAGCTACATATAAAAAGAACCAGATACAAACAATTGGAAGGAATTAGATCCTTTCACTCAAGGCCACTCTTCAAGCTCTAGATGAGCCACAAACTATTTCTTTTGATAACACTGATTAAAACAAAGTGTCCAATGACAAAGCACAAGCTTCGGGGAGGCACAAACTTGGACATGAAGAGTCACATTCTTCAGTGTACAACACTGGCTTTCAGCAAGACCTGTCATACCAATATCCAATATAACTGCTGCCATTCATCATAGCCCTAACATGTTGTTGTTAGAGGCTTCCCGGTTCAGGCAAAGCTCAGTAAGTTGTGTCAGTGTGCAGCTACATATTCCTTCAGAGAAAAAGAATGAAGACTTACAAACGATTTGTTCATAGCACGTTTCACTTCATCTGTACCATCTGAATAAATCTGCTGGAAGAGTTTATTTAAAGCAGCATCTCCTTCTAACTTCTCGTTCTTCTCCTCCTCTTTAATTTCAACTACCAGCTTGTCCCAGTTCCTCGTATAGTGAGAGGATGATGGATACAAGTGCTGGGTATCTGGAAACAGAAGTGTTAACGAGGCATTTTTTCACAACTTGTAGAGCAGCAGAGAACACACAGACATGTATGTATCTGGTGAATCAGACATGATAACAGCACTGAAATCTGAAAATGCAAATAAGATTTATTCCTCCTTACAGATACAAACATTGCACTAACAAAAATAAAGGAGATTCAGAAATCTTAGGGACTGTGTTCAGCAGCCACATAAGTTTACTTTTAGGTAAGCAGTTACATAATTTAGTTATCCAACAAAAAAAAAATTAAAAAGCTGGATAACAGCAACACAAATGAAGACAAAGTGAGGCAGGAGATGCTGACTGACAGTAAGAAAAAGGGAAAAAAGCCAGCAGCCTAGAGCCATAGGAAAGTTTGAGCTAAATTATGAAATATATACAATCTGAAATCAGTAAATCAGAGAATTCAGCTTCTCAAAGATAGTTAATTTCTCTTGAAAAACTATTACTTTCCAAGAGATATGGAATACTTCAGTGATACTCAATCAGTTAAGAAACAATAAAGGCATAACAATGCCTAGAATTGCAAAACAACCAAAACAAAGAGCCAGACAGACCAACCCAGATGACAAGTATTTATCACAGAATCATACAGGTTGGAAAAGACCTCCAAGACCATCTAGTCCAGCCATTCCCCTACCACCTATATTGCTTACTAAACCATGTCGTGTTGTTATTTTGGAATTTAATAAAAAAATATATATATTCTTTCTGTTCCTTGCAAGAAATCTCTCTCCATTTTTGGATTCACCACCAGGTCAGCAGGGTGACTCCCCAGCTTCGTTATCTCAGCACCTTATAAATAATTACTTCACTTTTTTTCATCCAGGCTGTTACCTTTTCTTGACACAGGCCACTTATGTCTTCAACAGAACCTTCTTTTCCATGTCCATGAATGAAAGACATTATGAATGTTGGTACACTTCTCACTGTAAGAGGGTTTTCTCATGCAATGATGTGCCCACTGGTCAGAAAGCCACTTTCTTGTGAGGACAGGGATGAACCTTTCCTACTCCAATGGCCCCTTCCAAATTACTGTTACTGGTTCTTCCAACCTTCAGGGTAAAGTCTTTCTACTTCTCCACTCTCTCTCTGTTTTGTGTCCACAAAACGGTGCTTCCTTCCATCCAGCTACCACAGCAATTAATCAGATTAATGGAAGTTATGGCTAAATTTAATGCCTACATTTTAGTAATGCCCTGCAGACTTTGTCTGTCAATTCTTGGCAGTAAAACCAAGACTATTAAGGCTCTTCATTGTAAATATGAAACTGCGAATTTTATTAACAATATTTAACACAAAAATATTAATACCAGCAAGTAACAATACAAATAAGCCATTTAATACTTAATAATTCACAGAACAAACCTGGTGTAAATTGCTTTAACTTCAGAGAATCTCCCTGGCCCTCCAGCTTCTCCCATCTTACAGCCTCTGGCTTCTTCATTTTAATCTCAACCTACAAAGCACACGACAAAGAAAAAATTAATCCAGATGGTAAGCAGTTCTGCCAAATAGTTTCAAAGTAGTTGAATCCTGTAGCAGTAAGAAAACACATTTGCTTCTGGAATTACACTCTCTAATATGATGTCTGTATCTGAGCAAAATTTGCCTACCTTACATGACTCCAAGTCACATAGGAACTTAGTTGACATAACTCATACCAGACTTTTATCCTGTTGTTTAGTACCACTTGCTTCCTTTTTCTTACTATTCACTTGATTATTTTTGTAAACTATGGCATCCCAAAAGTAACAATCAGTCTCAATGTCTCTACGCTGCCAAGTACCAAGGTATTATCCTTCAATCATACCTTTCTTGCCAGTCAGCTCTAATAATTAAATAGCACTTTTGAAGGAGAGCAAAAAAACCAACTTTATCTAGGTTTACATTTCATCCACCAAAAAAAGTTTGGTTTTGATGTGTAGTACACAAGCCAGAGAAACACTGTGGGACCCTGCAGATCTTCCCGCTGGAGAAATTCCAAAGCTGTGTTCCTTTGGTTCAATGAACACACACTGCTATGGAGAAAACTGTCGAGCATTCACTGACAAAACTGGCAATTAAAAATGGATATGGTTGCAATTATCATAGGAGAAACAAAATTAAGTGAAGTATGTCATGCCCTATTCACAACTACCCGTAATCCCTTTAGACAACCATATTGAAATGTTTTTTCGTAATTAACCTTATCCTTTGGTTACAGCATTACAAAGTTGCAAAACAGTATCTGCAAAACAAGGACTGTCTAATGTCTCTCCAAATGACAAATTCACTTCAGAAAATGTCACAAAGTTCAGACGATAGTACTAATTAACTGAACTAAATAAGCTGCAGCGGTTCCTTACGTGTGAACAGACCAGCAGAAGCAAGTTCTTAGTCCTACCTAAAGCCACTGTAACCTGGGGATCCCTGCAGACCCAAGAACAAAGGCACCACTGTGAAACCTAACCCTAGAGATCCCAACAGCAAGCTCCTTGCACAGCATCACATTGATCTGAAATCCGAACTTCATTTAATCCACTCTTCAAATCAGCCCCCGGTTAGCAGCAGGCTGAGGTATCTTACAAAATACAGAAATTAACTCAATTAAGTTTCAAAGCTTCCACATTTGCAATCATGCTGCATTCCAAGAATTAGATTATTCAATTATGATTGCTTCTTTTTCCTTCCCCACCTCTCCCACCCAGGGAAGCTACCAGTTCTCCAGACAGGTTTGAATACTTCATTTTCCACTATAAACTTAAACTTCTTGTTGTTCTCAGTTAGCATAAGGTATCAGGTATGGAACACCCTTCCATGCAGGGGAGAGTTTGTCTTTTACTTCCCACTCCCCATGTCTGCTGGATTTCCAATGTTTTTAGCAACTTTACAATTCACAAACTAAGCATCAGGGTATTGTTTAACACGGTGAAAGTCACCGAACCAAAAATAACAAGTAAAATACTGTATTACTCTAGTTGCTCAACCTACTGTCCCTAAAGAAGGCCTGTATTCCAAGATTTTGTATTGCAGTCTGTAAGGACACTAGATTTCTGCTGAAACTATGCAGAAGCAGCATTCAAACTGTGCCAATAACCACTCTTCAGTAAAACCAAAGCAGTCAGGAAAGCTCCTTTTGCTGGACTCTTCTAAAAACCCTTTGGAGACTACAACCTTAAAGTTCAGTTTTGAACACCTACACTCATGAAGCGAATGCTCTGCGTGCAATTAGTGTAATGAAGCTGAAATATTTGTGTATCTGCATATAAGACAAACAAGTAGTTCCACAAGTGCCAGAACTAGCAGTGGAAATCCTGAAGCATGAGGGTAAGAGGAAGAAGGAAGGAAGGCTGCCTGTGTAAGTCTTCTCAACCTGAGGAATCTATATTAGCAATATAAGTAGAGGAGAGCGAGCTTATTTTTAAGCTTTTGCATTTTGGTTATTGGTGCATTTACCCCCCTCCATGTTATACTACACAAAACAAAACAAAAAAAATAATCAAGTAAGTGCTTGATAGTGAGGATGCNGACTTTTATCCTGTTGTTTAGTACCACTTGCTTCCTTTTTCTTACTATTCACTTGATTATTTTTGTAAACTATGGCATCCCAAAAGTAACAATCAGTCTCAATGTCTCTACGCTGCCAAGTACCAAGGTATTATCCTTCAATCATACCTTTCTTGCCAGTCAGCTCTAATAATTAAATAGCACTTTTGAAGGAGAGCAAAAAAACCAACTTTATCTAGGTTTACATTTCATCCACCAAAAAAAGTTTGGTTTTGATGTGTAGTACACAAGCCAGAGAAACACTGTGGGACCCTGCAGATCTTCCCGCTGGAGAAATTCCAAAGCTGTGTTCCTTTGGTTCAATGAACACACACTGCTATGGAGAAAACTGTCGAGCATTCACTGACAAAACTGGCAATTAAAAATGGATATGGTTGCAATTATCATAGGAGAAACAAAATTAAGTGAAGTATGTCATGCCCTATTCACAACTACCCGTAATCCCTTTAGACAACCATATTGAAATGTTTTTTCGTAATTAACCTTATCCTTTGGTTACAGCATTACAAAGTTGCAAAACAGTATCTGCAAAACAAGGACTGTCTAATGTCTCTCCAAATGACAAATTCACTTCAGAAAATGTCACAAAGTTCAGACGATAGTACTAATTAACTGAACTAAATAAGCTGCAGCGGTTCCTTACGTGTGAACAGACCAGCAGAAGCAAGTTCTTAGTCCTACCTAAAGCCACTGTAACCTGGGGATCCCTGCAGACCCAAGAACAAAGGCACCACTGTGAAACCTAACCCTAGAGATCCCAACAGCAAGCTCCTTGCACAGCATCACATTGATCTGAAATCCGAACTTCATTTAATCCACTCTTCAAATCAGCCCCCGGTTAGCAGCAGGCTGAGGTATCTTACAAAATACAGAAATTAACTCAATTAAGTTTCAAAGCTTCCACATTTGCAATCATGCTGCATTCCAAGAATTAGATTATTCAATTATGATTGCTTCTTTTTCCTTCCCCACCTCTCCCACCCAGGGAAGCTACCAGTTCTCCAGACAGGTTTGAATACTTCATTTTCCACTATAAACTTAAACTTCTTGTTGTTCTCAGTTAGCATAAGGTATCAGGTATGGAACACCCTTCCATGCAGGGGAGAGTTTGTCTTTTACTTCCCACTCCCCATGTCTGCTGGATTTCCAATGTTTTTAGCAACTTTACAATTCACAAACTAAGCATCAGGGTATTGTTTAACACGGTGAAAGTCACCGAACCAAAAATAACAAGTAAAATACTGTATTACTCTAGTTGCTCAACCTACTGTCCCTAAAGAAGGCCTGTATTCCAAGATTTTGTATTGCAGTCTGTAAGGACACTAGATTTCTGCTGAAACTATGCAGAAGCAGCATTCAAACTGTGCCAATAACCACTCTTCAGTAAAACCAAAGCAGTCAGGAAAGCTCCTTTTGCTGGACTCTTCTAAAAACCCTTTGGAGACTACAACCTTAAAGTTCAGTTTTGAACACCTACACTCATGAAGCGAATGCTCTGCGTGCAATTAGTGTAATGAAGCTGAAATATTTGTGTATCTGCATATAAGACAAACAAGTAGTTCCACAAGTGCCAGAACTAGCAGTGGAAATCCTGAAGCATGAGGGTAAGAGGAAGAAGGAAGGAAGGCTGCCTGTGTAAGTCTTCTCAACCTGAGGAATCTATATTAGCAATATAAGTAGAGGAGAGCGAGCTTATTTTTAAGCTTTTGCATTTTGGTTATTGGTGCATTTACCCCCCTCCATGTTATACTACACAAAACAAAACAAAAAAAATAATCAAGTAAGTGCTTGATAGTGAGGATGCTCAAAAGTACACCTCTTCAATTTCTTTTCTCTTTATTTCTTCCTTCCTTCCTCCTGTTACCCTCATGCTTCAGGATTTCCACTGTTACTGTTCAATATCTCAAATATGGACTTTCATCCACACCAAGAATGACCTCGAATGTAACATAATGCTTGATGTGAGCTACAAAACCACAGAGTTTTGTCTTCTCACAATACAACCCCCCCCCCCNCAAGCTTTTCTGTTCACAATCAATCTGTGGAAAGAAAAAGGCCATTGAACATGCTGTAAGTTAAAAAAAAAAGAAGAAAAAAAGAGGAAAAAAAAAGGGAAAAAAGGAGAAAAAAAATAAAATAAAAAAGGAGTATCTTTACTTTTGCTGCTCCAGAAATCCCCCTCTCCTTTTTAAATCTGCTACCTCTTTCACTTCCTCTCTGGAACTGTCCCTAAGTTACATGACAAACATCCCTGAGGAAAGGAAACGCTACAAATTAATTCCCAGTGTAAGATGCAGATTTCTTAAATCTAAAACATTTCAACCCTGCCAAGCCAGAAGTATAGACAGCTGAAAATCTGAGACAGAATGTATTTATGACATGATAAAACCTCTACCCCTTCTACTCTATCCACTTCAATTGAAGTTACTCATTAGGCAAAGTGGCAGGCAAGAGCAAAACTAGGGAAATCATTAGCTGTGTACCATTATACAACCACGCTTTCCAAAAATAAAAAGCTGTAAAATTCTGCCTGTGAAGGCACATATTTCTTCAACTTGAGAGCTGCATTTGATCTAAGGAGAAATAACTCTGCGAGTCCCAATTACGTGCACAAACGGCAATAAATGCATTTTAATGAACATTTAAAAGAGGATACTGATAGCTATCACACAGAAAAATAACACATCAGTACGGACATTTGTGTCATATCCAACACCCAAGTACTGTTAGCTTTTTCCTCTTCTTTGAAAGAAAAAAAGAAAAAAAAAATTCAGTACCCAGGCAAGAGAAATACATCCACACTTCGCCAACTACTTTAACATTTATATTTCATAAGACGTATGACTATGTGCCTCACACCAGCTTTAAAATAAAAGACCGGGAAATCTCACTGCAAACTAAATGCTTTGCATGCCACTTAAGGACAAGCCTGGTCCTTCAGCCTCTCCTGCTGTGCAGTGACAAGGCCACGGCAGTAACCCTCACCTCCCCTTTCTTGCATCGGGAAGCCCAAACCCACACACAGTACTCTCCTGATGCATGAAAAGTTCCAACACAGAAGTAATTTGCCTTCTGTTGTTATTTTCAGGTTCCTGGTTTTGTTTTGCTCACTTTGAGCCCAAAATAAGAAACACGGAGTTTTGAAGGAGTAATTAATTAATTTGAGATACTTCCTTGAGAAACCCACCACTCCAAGAAGAGGGCTGAAGCGGGGATTAATCATCTAGAAGAAACCCCATCTGCAGTGAAAGGATACGGAGAAGTTTTACTCACAGAACTGAAGTCATAGAAGTATTTCATTTATTTAAACACTATCAGAGATTTAGACAAGTTTGTTTGCAGCTTAATCCAAGCACCAGCTATCAGAAAAGATGCCACAGAGTTCCTCTCAGAAGTTAATCTACTTCATTGGGAGCATAAGGACACAAAACCACCCTACTTTTAAGATGACTAGCATAAGAGAGGATTCAGTCAAGTTAAGAGGAGAAATTCTTTCTTAAAACTACAGATAAATGCAACACTAGCTAGCTAGCCAACATTAATTTCCAAGGTAGAAGCCCAAAGAAGTTAAAAAGCCCAAACCTCTGCATGATCTAGTTAATGCGAAGTTATATTTCGGAACAGACACCGCAGTTTAACCGATAAATGTTAAAATAGAAGGAATTTTTATCTTCCTCCCAAGAAGAAGATTCTGGTGTACACTGACAGGTTACAAGAATTTTTACTGTGTTTCATACTTTACAGTCCATGGTAAGGGAAAGTTCACTTACCACCAGCAAATCTGTGTCAAGGTCTAGTCAGATGGATGAAGGAAATCAGAACTTGCAAAACTTAAGCCGTTGTTGAGCCATTAATTTCAAGATGTATCAAAACCCACCCTTTCAAATTCTGATGCTTTGCTATAGTCAAAACACATGAGAACAAGAATCTGGGGACCCCAATCAACTGCTTAGTTATTTACTGAACTACTGACTGCTTTGTCTAAGTTACAAATTTTAAGCGCTTACAGTTGTTAGTTTGCAGTCATCTCTCATGTATTTTGTTACCTCAATTTAAGAGGACAAATCAGCACTGTCTTATGGAAGAGATACAACCTATTCAAACTTACTTCTAAGAACAAAGGCCTTTCATACATTGAAGTTACAGTCTGAACTTCAAAATCTTTGGTCTATAACTTAAAAAAAAAGCATTTAGATGAACATAACTGCAGCATTAACACAAATATTTGATGGCTAAGATATTCATTCTGAAGTGAATATATACTGCAACAAAAGGGATTCAGCATAAACTTTTCTGTTTCTTTGCCAGCTACGTACTATGGAGAATGGAGTGCAAAAAGGTCAAATTTTCCAACTTGCTGTTATGTAACAACAGCCCTTTGTTAAAATTTTGAGTTTCTCAATACAGATAATTTAGGTATCCTAAAGCTTTTGTCACTGCATCTTCTGCACAAACCATCGCTATTCAGTAGTTCTTAAATCCATCTTCTCTCAAGACAAACTCTTATGCATAGTTCTCCTTTATGTATTTATATAAAGCACAGGCACCAACTCACACACTTGTTTAAAATACAGCATTAACAAGTTTAAACCTGTCCAATGTTCATCTGCATTAATAAAAGAAAAAATAATAAACTTCTTTTGAGCCAACTAAGTATCATGCCCATCATTGGGAAAGTTTCTTTATGGTCTAGCCAGGAAAATGCTCCAACTAGTCCTACCCAGGAGATGCAAGACATTTCAGAAAAGTATCCAACTCATATCTTAAATATCAATTGATAATTTACAGAAAACACTCAAGAATATATATGGGAGGTAAGCATCTGCATGAAAGCTTCGCAGAGAAAACATGAGAGCAGGTACGTCTGCACTCAAATGTCTGCAAGCAATTTAATAAAAACATCCAAAATGAGAAAGTATCTTTCAAGGAACTGACTGCAACAGTAAGAACCAACTTCAGTTAAAATAAATCCCTCTATTTATTTATTTGTGTATATTTGCCTCTGAATAGAAGCTCTGACAACAGTCCAAGAGTGTGTGAAATGGTTTCTCTTTGCCTTTTCCTTCGCTTTTAGCAACATGCATCAGTACGTTTTTCCAGTAAACTGCACAGATATTTCAGTTTCAAAGGCAAAACATTGGTTTGAGGAAAAGAAACTGATGCACGCTACCATATTCTTGTCATGAAGATGCTGAGAGGGTGCTTCTGCCACAGACATCTCTATTAAATAACAAATGTCTGCTGTGAAAGAGGATGAGGACTTCTAACACCTCCACTGTTGGCAGCCCAACTTTGATGTGTAATTAAAGGACGGTTCTGGCATCAAAAAGCACACTTTTTACCACTTTTTCAAATGGTTCTAAATTGCAGCAAGTCATTGCTTGTTAAAAGCCCAAACCACTAAGAACTGAAACTCACAGTAATTGTCCCCAGACTATTTGTAGATGCAAGAGAAGTGAGGAAGAAAGAGAGCTCAAGTTTCCTTCAAGTTCATAAGGATATGTGCTAAGAGCACGACCTTGAACTCACTATCCTCCTCTGGGTCTAAGAAGAAAACCCTGAGCATCACCTAGAACACGACAGAAGACCTAGAGAACTTGGTCACAATACATAAGTCTCCTACATAACATAGCAAAATATTCCCCTGGAATCCCAACTACACTGGCTGACACACTGAACAGAAGGAGGGAAAGAAAGCAAGACTGATGGTGCACGACAACTGTTTCAGATCATTCAAAATCCTTACACTGTGCATTTCTACTTTCCTGACACATTTTCTGGACAGACACACGTCTGCTAGTTTTGCCTGAAAATAAGTGACTAAATATGCTCAAGTTTTTATACCTTTTTCCTTTTCTGAAGGGAGCACAATGATATTATCCACACTGAGCAACAGCGTAACTGAACACGGGCAACTTCTAAAGAGCAAACTTGTTCAAGCATTTACATTTTGGCTCCCTCTTCTGGAAATAACTAAAAAAAACCCAAACCCAAGTACCACCACTAATGGATACCTGCCTCTTGTTAACTGCTGAATAAAACCCGCAGTTGTCAGTGAGGCACATTTTTCCCTACTTCACCTGACACCTGAACACAGTTGAGAATAACCAACAAAGTATACAAAATCCTACATATTGTGTACAAAGTCAGGCTACATGTAAAGACCGGATCAGTTTTCACTTGTAAGACACATATCTTGAATTTATACAGTGCTTCTGGAGCTGATGTTACTTTTAGTTGTTGCTCTAAGCAGCCAGACACCTTTGACAGATGGGGAGTATAACCACTAACATCAATCGATCTAGTTATGATCTATCAGCTATGCTGTTCACGTCCAAGAAAAAATGATTCTCACATCATTCTCTTCTGCGGAATGGCTCCGCATATACAGCAATTCCCTTGAGGGAAGGGCTGGATATAGCTGTATTCAGCGTTCTCTCACACAAAAACTCTGCTAAGAGGCCTTACATTGCTAGAATTACATGCTGACCAACACAGGGTAATTTTAAGTAACTCACAACTAAATATGAACAGGAACGGTAACTCAAAGGTGAATCTGCAAGTAGCAATGCATATTAAATAGCAAACTTCTGTGCTAGGTAAAATAACAACACAGTATGGCTCCAGGCATGGCAGTAATACATATAGCCACTATTGAAGGCAGTCTGTATCACCTGTAAAACTGTTGACAACTACAGAATATATAATACTAGGATGCATGAAGAAAGAGATGAAGGATTCATCTCAAAACTGGACTTCACCCTCACATTAGGCTGTTCTTGAGCAGGCATCCGAGTGTTTTACCTCTTCTAGCTCACAGCTTGAAGTCAGAAGTCTGCAGATTATGAACACTAATTTATTTCTGCTCATACATAAACCATTCAAACATCTACCTCTGTGCCATTTGCTAGTTCTGTTCTTTTCCAAACAGACACTTTCTATCTCAGAGTTAGACGCAGCATGGATGTTACTGAAAGGTATAATTTCTATTTCATTGCTAGGAAAGAAACAATTCTTAAGCTATCACCTGCATTTTCACCACTGTTAACATTTTCTGAAAGAACCAATCCCAAAGTCTGTAAGTTTTGTCTGCTCTTCGCAGTTATTTTGTAGTCTTCAATTACAGTTAAGGCCATTTCCTTCTCCTGAGTTTGTATCTTTACCGTTGCATTTGTCGAGTGATTCTGTATTTCAAGCAGTACTGAGAAATCCCTCTCCAGCTTCTCTTCATTACCAAAGCAGGCAGGACTGTGCTACCATCTGCCAGTTCTGCTGCTTCACTGTCTACCCATTATGTTTATTAGTTTTAAGAAGATCATAAGAAGCCCAAGCTCTATCAACCACATAACCTGCCCATACATTCCTCTGTTTCTTCATCTATAACTGGAAAAGAAAGACCAGACTCTTTGCTGCACAGTGAGGCCTACAGGATGCTAACGGCAGCGTGGCTCACATTCAAAGCAGGGATACAAAATACATGTGAATATCTGCAGTTATTCTTACCAAAGATTATTAATGAACAGGAACAGATCTGTTCCTGTCCCACAATCTCTTCAAGTCCTTACTGAAGGACTTCGAGCAAATGGTATAAAATAATCTGTAAGAGGTTTGAGAAGTTCTAAGTAATAAGTTTACTCAGGGTACTAACTGCCTGTTTCCTATACTACTCATAAGAACAAAGCATACACACAAAACTCATGAAAAGAAATCTGAATTTCTAGTATTCAGATACTGAGGACGCACCATTCTCTTAAAGCGCCTCACGTTTTTCAAAGTAAAATATTCTAAGCCTTTAAAAAGTCTTCCCACACTTTAACTTAGACCTGCTTTTACATTATTTTTTTTCGTTCAGCCAGACTCCCATCTGCTGGTCGGAACTGGAATTAGCTTGGGACATTAAGACTGTAGTCCTTCTCTATGCCTTCACAGCTGTCCTTACACTATTCTTTTCTGCAAGAGGCAGAACATGTTTAAGCACTGACTCCGCAGTTAGAACAACTCCTGTTCTCTCCTATCCCATCTTATCTCAAATTATGTAGAAACAGTAGCAACATCTGAAAAGAAATACAAAATATTTACAATTCAGACACTGCCTGAACGTAACTAAAGCTTCCACACCACTTCAGTCTAAACAAAGCTTTAGAGGTTCTCCAGAGATTAACCCAGGGTAGAGACAGTAGCACAGAAAGATGAAGTCAAGTTCATTACAGAGTGCTTGGCAGCACACAGATGCTTCATGAAAATAAAGGTAAATTCAAGACAAATGAAAAATGTAATACCAGGTAGACAGGAACATTTTGGAGAGCAGTGAAGGTGAGAAGGACCTGGTGGACAGCAGGATGACCATGAGCCAGAAATGTGCACTCGTGGCCAGGAAGGTCAATGGCATCCTGGGGTGTATCAGAAGGGGTGTGGCTAGTAGGTCAAGAGAGGTCCTTCTCCCCATCTATTCTGCCCTGGTGAGACCCCACTTGGAATTTTGTGTCCAGTTCTGGGACCCTCAGTTCAGAAAGGACATACAACTCAAGGACTCAAAAGGACATACAAGTTCAAGGGCCAGCAAGATGATTAAGGGAGTGGAACATCTTCCTTATGAGGACAGGCTGAGGGAGCTGGGTCTCTTTAGTCTGGAGGAGACTGAGGGTGACTTCATTAAAGTTTATAAATATGTCAAGGGCGAGTGTCAGGAGGATGGATCCAGGCTCTTCTTGGTGTTGGCCAGTGATAAGGGAAAATGGGTCCAATCTGGAACATAGGAAGTTCCATCTGAATACAAGGAAGAACTTTTTCACTGTGAGGGTGACAGAGCACTGGATAGGCTGCCCAGAGAGGTTGTGGAGTCTCCTTCTCTGGAGACATTTAAGACCAATATGGACACATTCCTGTGTGTTCTAATTTAAGTGATCCTGCTCCGGCAGGGGGGTTGGACTAGATGATCTTTCGAGGTCCCTTTCTACTGCCAACACTCTGTGATTCTCTGATAAAGCACACAGGACCTAACAGTTACTCCTCTTGATGAGGTCTGTGCCCATTCCTCTCAAATCTATGTAAACACTGGAAAACCAGATTTGCTACATAAATTGAGCACTTTGCTTATCTCTCACAGCGTGACTCAATGACATAACTACCCAGCTACCTTAGTCTTGTTTTCTCCCTTCCTTGTGCCAAGTTTCTGCATCAATCCTCTCATACCATTCTGAAGCTTCTCCTTCCCTGAAATATTGCAAGGAGTATTACAGGTACCTTTCCAAGAAGGGGACAGGTAAAATGGAACATGAGAACATAAATTTCCAAAAGCTCTGCAGAGCCACTGCTGAAATACAAGGAAAGAATCAACAGTGCATTCCTGCTTCAGATTCTTGGCTCTAGGGACAAAGCATGTCTCTGCCTGTGTTATACCAACAATATATGCTATGCCAGATCACCATCAGTTTCTTATTTTTCTATACCTGTAATATAGAAGAAAAAAAATGTTGAAAGCATTTTCACATCACGTGATTTTTCAAGTGTCTCCAAGCAAGTACTATTTCTAAGGACTGTGTGAAATAAAACCTCTTGAAAAGCCAAGAACATTTAACTGTACAGCTAACCTTTACCAGCAAGGAAAGGTCATGAAAGGGCAAAGAATTGTTCCAGTTCAGAAATCCCAAAAGCCTGACTTCTATTTCATTGGTACACAAAGATACTAATGCTTCATAAGGCAAGACTGGCTCACAGAATCACCACTTTTCTACTAATGCCTGAACTGTAAGAGTGAAGACCACAACCTTCTTCCTACAGCAACCAGTGAAAGCATGTTCAACCCAGCTGTCATTTGCCCTTCAGCAAGCACCATCACCTTTCTACTTCTGATATTTGCACAAGTTTAGAAAGCTTCCCACTGGCTGAAAGGCACCCATAAGAAAGAAAAAGCAATTCTTTATGGAAAGCAAAGTATTACTGCTGTTGCAGGGAGACAAGACAATAGAGGAGAAATGTTTTCAACATCAGGAACAGTCAAAGAAATAATTTATACTTTAAGGAGCTTACCTTTGTTGAAAGCACTTTAAATGTACTTTGCTCTGGCACTATAGAATGAAGAAGAACAAGCTTTAAGTTGTAGTCTTCACCTGATGGAAGTCTCACTGATGCACTCATCTGTTAACAGTTGAAAATACATCTCTGGTCATCTCTGAGAGCAGTTTTCCATTTGCAAGTAAAGGACTGTCATTTGGCACTAAGATTAAGTGATTTAATTAATGACCCTTCACTAGGGCACTCAAAGCATCAAGCATCAGAATTTCAGACGATGCCATTACATTACTGCATTACTGAACAAGGTGTTTCTAAAGTACACTAGAAAATGAACAGGAGATTTCAATCCTTAGCCAGCAAGTACTCAAAAAGCCTATTATCTTGTCAGCTTGATCTGCATTCTTTGGGGAAAGAATTATATGGCAAATGAAGTATCAACACATCAATAATGGAACACAAAAACAATTTGCAACTTTCCTTCTAATACACACAAACCATTTTAAAATGGTGTGTCTGCCATAATCTAAAGCAGATAATAACAAATAAGTACTTCTGGTAGTTCAAAAACATCAATTTAGCTGAGAATCAGAACCTAACTCTTCAATATTCTCAGTTAAATTAAACATAAGCATCATTAGTACCACATATGGTACTACAATAGAGACTACTGCACTTCCTCAAAAGGTATTTTCTGTTGCCATTAACAAATTCAGCGATGCCAAAAGCAAGAGGAACCCACTCACCAACATTTATTCTTTTTCTGTAATTTCCTAAAGCAAGGAATTATTTATCCATATCTATTTTTAGAACACCTGGCCTCTGTCCATTCCTACTCCTGATGCACGCACACTCAAACATTCTCAAGTCCAGACGACTTCCTCTCCCACCCCTCCAAATACACAGGGAGCTGGAAAACCAGATGATCCCTCTGCAGCACACACACCACGCTACCTCTTGTCTAAGTCCTATGGGCGCTGCGGGGGCAGTTGATGCTGGGTCACCTGATTGGGCATACACACATCTACAGCACAACTGCACATAAAATAAAGCTCAGCCAGAAGACCTCCTGCACCATTTGCTTTCATGCTAATCCAGCAGGTAACATTCACAGGCTTACTTACTACGTCATAAGGAAACTAGGGATGCGTATCTATAACCAAAAGACATCACCTCTCTCTCCGAGAACTGCACACTGACATCATCCTTCTGTGCGTTCTTTATCATTATAGTCACAATTACTTGAGAATCTGTTTGGTACCAGTCATATCTAGGAAAAAAAAAAATAATGGAGAGGAAACAGTGACTGTAGACAGATCATAGAATCATAGAATGATTAGGGTGAGAAGCAACTCCCAGAGGTCATCCAGTCCAAACCCCCTGCAAGAAGCAGGGACACCCCCAACTAGATCAGGTTGCTCAGGGCCTCATCCAACTTGGCCTTGAACGTCTCCAGGGATGGGGCATCCACCACCTCCCTGGGCAACCTGTTCCAGTGCTCCACCACTCTTACAGTAAAGAACTTTTTCCTAATATCCAATCTAAATCTACCTCCCTCTATTTTAAAACCCTTACCTGTCACAACAGGCCCTACTGAACAGCCTCTCCCCATCTTTCTTGTAGGCCCCCTTGAGGTACTGGAAGACCGCTATAAGGTCTCCCTGGAGCCTCCTCTTCTCCAGGCTGAACAGCCCCAACTCTCTCAGCCTGTCCTCGTAGGAAAGGTGCTCCAGCCCCTTTATCATCTTTGTGGCCCTCCTCTGGAGCCTCTCCAACTGGTCCATGTCCTTCTTATGTTGGAGGTTCCAGAACTGGACACAGTACTCCAGGTGAGGTCTCAAGAGGGCAAATATACATCTCTCATGAGATGTACAGAATACCAAAAGTTTAAACAGGTCACTGGAGTTTAATGGGGGAAGAAGACACAAAATGAGATTTCTTTCCCTTTCTCTTACAGAGCAGTTGCAGAACTGACAAAATAAATACAGAACAAAGACTTACTTTCAGTCAAGAAGCACATCAAAATTAGGTATCTTGCTTAACTAATTCATAATACTGTTTGCTATCTATAAATGAAATAACACTTTTAACTTCAGGATCTTAAGTGTCCCAAAAACTTTACCTATACTAAATACAATGGGCCAGGTTTTTAATTGAGCTCAGCATGACAATGAGAAACAGCAGCCAGCATAAAGCCTACTCCATTCCCCACTCTCCCAGTGGGGCATAATCCCCTGAAAGTACAATTCAGTCTGAACAGAAGCGAGGACACTGTTTGAGAAACATTTCACTTACTCTGCCATGTTCTAAAGTTGCAGAAAAATAATTAACTTCCTTCCCCCATCCCCAAGTCGAAGAACAGTTATATGTCAATTCTCTTAATTCTCACAGTAAAGTTAAAGTCACTTACTTGATCTTTGGTGGCAGAGGTTGCTGCTGTGTATTCCAGATGAAGCATATTCCATTGGAAAGGAAGTTACATCAAAGTGAAAAATATATCACAAAGTACTTCTCAAAGACAAATCATTTTCATGCTGATTGCTCCCCTTGATTTATGTATGAGCATTTACTTACAGATGAAGCTCTTCACTGTTATTCTGGCCATTTATTCCAGATTAATAATTAAAAAGTTTCGATTTACATTAAATACATCAGTCTAACTCAGAATATTGTATAAATAGTTGGAAGCTCAGCTTCAACTCATTTTCTTCCCGGATAAGAAATATATCTGAATATACAGTGGCTATGCTGATAATCTACAGTAATGAAGGAAACCTGAAATAGATCTGAGATTTTAGAGTTTAACTTTTAAACATAAAAATCTTTTAGCTGTAAGATTTGTTTTTATGCACACCCACAATTTCTGTGCATGAGAGGAAAAAAAAAAAAAAAAAAAGAGGGAGGCAGTGTCAAGATTTCTCATGAAAATTTCCAATAAAGAAGAACTGAAAGCTGAACAAATTGCAGCAGAAAAAAAAAAGTCTGCTGGAGAACAGTTCCTTTCTAGCAGCCACAAGCAGTTAGCACTGAAGTAATTTTAACTTTCTTGCAATGTCCCACAGTAATTGCTGGGTTTTTATGCAATTCCTATGAGTTTTCAGGCCTCAAGTTTTACAATACTGGTCTCAAAGCAAGAGAAGTTTAGAAGAAAAGTTAAATCCTTCAGAATTGCATGCAACACAGGAGATCATTTTTAAAGACTTGTAAGAAGACAGTGAAGTCTGAATGTATGTTCTAGCTTAACAAAAAATTAAAACCCTTAACATATTAATGAAAACATCTTACCATTTCTGTGTGTGATGCTGCAGAAAATAAAAAAGTAGACTTTTAGAAAAAGACATGTTAAATTTACATGGCATATACTTATTCTAGCTTTCTTCGGGTACTCCAGACATTTTGCTTTTATTCCAGTTTCAACAGTAGAACTAAAAACGTGACAGTTCTACTTCTAGCATTTTGCTTTTATGACAACCTACTTTTTAATCAGATTTCAAGCAGCAACTTCTGCAAAGAAACAACTGTAATATAAACCATGCTCTGATTATGGAACAAACTTTCCACTACTTTCTCTGGCTTAGCAGAGACCTATACAGACCATTTTAAATGAAAGTAACATCATAGCAAACAGTAGCTTTTGAAATCCCTTGCCTTGAATCTGTACTATTTGTCGTCCACTCATAGCACAAAGTTCTCACTAAATCAGAATCTCACGTTAGACAACCTGAGTTGGAGAACGAGATGGCAACATGGCTGAGAAATTAACTTCTGTGACCTTAAACTTCCTGTAATACCTGGATGTAAACTATGGCTCAGTATTTATTCTTCTAAATATTTTTCCTAAAACATTTCAGATTAAATAAGTTTGAAAAGAAACAAACTTTCTCTTTGTTACTCTATAATGCATACTGCTAAAAAAGATTAATTCTAATTAGACTAATTCTAATTAATTCTAATCTAATTCCTCCAAATAAAAATAAACGTAGCAGAAACGTATCACTAAGCAGAAATCTGATCATTTCTATCCAACAGTGTTCTCCCCTGTTTGCTGTCAGCAGGTTGGCACAAACTTGTGTTAGTTGTATTGCACAGTTCTCCCGTGTGCATCAGAGAGATGGGGTGAAGTCACCAGAGGTGGAAGAAATAAAACCTGATTTTATCTCATTAATATCCACAGGCAGTGTAGGCACAGTGGACAAGTTCATTGCTGTGGTGTCAGTTTGTAGGAAGGTATGAAAGGGAAGTATACTCACACTCACTGGCTACAACAGGTAACGCACCAGAGCATCAGTCAGAACACTCTCAGGCACTCTATGTATCAAGACTGAACTCCCCAAATTTCTACCTCTCTTTCCAACTTTATGTTCTGCAAGACTTGCAAACTGATTTTGATGCTGCTTTTAGAAAGCAAGCTGACACATGCTTCCAGTTAAAATTAGCTAGTAGCTGTATATGAAAGTGAGTTAAAATTAATTATGACTGTCTGAACTTTAAATAAGCACTCCACTGTCACAGTTAATTATTACGTTCAAAACCCAATCTAATGTTTCTCTAGATCTGAAGTCTACAAGTCTTCAGGATGTACACTCTGAGAAAAAGAAGATGAGAAAAGAGTGACTTTTTAAACAAAAACATGTCCTTCTAAATCAAAGATTTACAGCTTATCTCTTAAAAACATGACACAGCTTCAGAGTACAGGGCATACCAAGTTCCTTATCAAGTAAATGTGGCTTCTCTTACCATTTAGTGTTTCCTCACATCTTTTAATCCAAATAGTAAAGGTATCATCTACATCTAGAAGAGATCAAACACAGTAACGTTAGAAGTCTTCAAGCACTACAAGTACTGCATAATGAACAATTCCTCACAACCAACAACTGGAACAAATTAATCCCAAACTTGTATCATTTTACTTTAAAAAAAAAAAAGTGTTTCCCAGTATCTTGTAATCTCTGCCATTCTGGTTAAGCTTTAAGTATTGGTATACAATTCTACTATTTAACTCTGTTACATTTAATTAACTAATAAATTAATTTGCAGGACATTACATCTTGCCTGAACTGACCCAAATACACTACTGCTTTCCAGTCTGCTTAACCTCTCTATAACTGTTTGGAAAGTAAGAACCACATTTCTACACTTCCATTATTTTTCAAATTATTTTTTCAGTCACATTCTTCCTCTCTAGAGAAGTATTAAAAGAAACTATCTGTTCTGGGGACAACCAAAATTTACACAAGTTTTTACAAACACCAAGTATTTTCTCCTGGTGGCTTCACACAAACTTTACAAAAACATCTAAAGTTTCAGGTATGTTAGGAATATTTGGGCACCAATTCCACTCTATGACTCAGAATCACACAAAAAAAACTTTAGTAAGACCTTGATACTGTGTTGGGTTTGTGTGGCAAGGTTTTGGTAACAGGTGAGCTACAAGGGTGGCTTTTGCATGAAGATGCTAGCAGCTTCTCCTGTGTCTAACAGAGCCAGTGCCAGCTGGATCCAAGACAGACCCACCGCTCGCCAAGGCTGAAGCCATTAGTGACGGTGGTAGTGCCTCTGTGATAACAGTTAAGAAGGAATAAATAAATAAGCAAAACCAAAGGTCAGCAGCTTCTGCAGCCTGAGAAAAGATGTGAGAAACTCTGCAGACACCCAGGTCAGTGAAGATGGATGAGGAGGTGGTACTGGAGCAGAGATTCCCCTCCAGACCATGGAGAAGAGCATGGTGTAGCAGGTTGTCCCCCTGCAGCCCATGAAGGATGACGGGGAGCAGGGAATTGCCTGCAGCAGAGGACCCCATGCTGCAGCAGGTGGATGTCCAACAGAGGCTGTGACCCTGTAAGAAGCCTCCACTGAAGCAAGCTTCTGGCAGGATCTGTGGCCCTGTGGAGAGAGAAGCCCATGCTGGAGCATGTTTTCTGGGGGTACATGTGACTCCATGGTGGACCCACGCTGGAGCAGTCCGTTTCTGAAGGTCTGCACACATAGAAGGGACCCACACTGGGGCAGCGGTAGAGGGTGAGGACGACTCCTGCTGAGGAAGAAGGAGTGGCAGAGACAATGTCTGACAAACTGATTGCAACTCCCTCTGCACTGCTGGTGGAGAGGAGGTAGAGAAATCGGAATAAAGTTGAGCCCAAGGTAGAAGGTGGGGGGCAGTGTTTTAAGATTTAGTTTTATTTCTCATTGCTCTAGTCTTTTTTTTTGCTTGGTAATAAATTATTTTTTCTAAGTGGAGTCTGTTTTGCCTATGACAGTAACTGGTAAGTGATCTCTCCCTGTCCTTATCCTGACTCACAAACCTTCTGTTGTATTTTCTCTCTCCTTCCCAGCTGAGGAGGGGAATGATAGGGTAGCTTTAGGGACAACCTGGCCTCCAGCCAGGGCCACCTGCCACATCTAGGAAGCACAGTCCCCAAACAGAAATTAATTCATTGGAAATTAGCTCACAAGTTAGTACTGCAGAGACAGACAAATCATTTAATTTAAAGAAATATCCTAGAAAAATCTTTTACAGTCAGGAAAATAAGAGAGTGGCAATGTGACCGATCAACTACTAGAAATAGCTGTACTTTTGATCTTGTTACTATAGAGTGAATTCACACTGAGGGAGTTCAGTCAGCTGTCCAGCAGAGGCCTTGAAGAGGCTGCAAAAAGTTTCCAGCAGACACACATGTAACACCAAATGTGACTTCGCTGCAGTTATGTAAAGCATTCACTCCAACCCCTTCAAATATAAAACATACATAATTTTTAAGGTGTGCCTTAGGTCTTCAAATTGCTTCTCAAGCCACTTTCTCTTTTCTTCTGCCATCCCCCAGTCATCTTAGAAGCTATCTAAATTTTAAGCTACGTTTATGTAACCTCTCAGTTGCTGTGAGGAAAAGATAAAAATGCAAATAATATGGCTGCCTTAATATTACAGTACAACCAGCCACTGCTTTCGATCAAC
>VXBZ01002767.1:0-74968 GCA_013399135.1 Heliornis fulica
CGCAGCCAGGGGGCCGCGCCGCAGTACGCGGGGGACCGCTGGGAGGGCGGGCGGCACCGATTCAGTCCCCGTCCGTCCCCCCGTTCCCCTCCCTCCCCCGCCAGGGCGGAGACCGGCGCCCCGCGCACTCGCCACCGCTGCCCGCGGCGCAGCGAAGCGAAAGAAAAAGGAAGCGGGTTGTGCAACACCGCGCTCCTCCTGCCCGTGCGACGGAGACGGAGGGGTGGAAAGCGAGCGTCCCCCCGCCCCGATCCGCCCAGGCGGTCCGGAGCGCCGCGGTGGCCGGCGACGAGCCCGCAGGTCGGCCTCCGCGAACGGCGGCGAAGAACCGCGGGAGCTGAGCGCGGAAAACCCTCGCACACCCCGGGAGCGCATCCGCCCGCCCGCTGCGGCGGCGGCGGGTCGAGACGGCGGCGGGAGCGCTGCGGCCGCGGTCCCCTCCGCTCGCCGCCGGGAGGGACGGCCCAGCCCGCTCGCAGCGGAACGGGCACCCGCGCTACCCTCGTCCGAACGTCGCGGCGGGGATTTTCCGTGCTAGTCGCTAGCAACTAGAAATAAGTGCGGAGAGGGGAAGAACAGGCGGAGCGCAGCAAGCTGTAATCGTCAGTGAAGTAGAGAAGCGCCAAGAAATAAATAGACCTAACAGAGCCGGAACAGCGGGCAGGAAGAACGAGCGCAACCATGAACTTGCTAATTACGCATCCAGCGGGCGAATGACACTGGTCTGTACGCGGCGGCACCGGAGAGACTCGCCGAGCTCCCGTTAGTCCCGAGCGGTGCGGGGCAGGACGCCCTCAGCCACGCAGCTCGCAGGAGGGATTTTAACTCTCCACGCAGATGGGAAACCTCCTTTTCCCACTGACTTTTAACACGTTTCCCCTCGCACTCGGGAAGCTGCGCGGCGCGCCCGGCCGCCCGGGACAGCGGGGTCCACGCCCGGGCAGGGAACCGCATCCCGGGGCTCGGCAGCCGCCGCGTTGCCCGGGGAAGGGGCTCTCCGGGCTGGAGAGCTTCTTCCCCGCGATCCCGTCCCCGCGGCGGGGCGAGCAAGGCCCGGCGGCGCCCGCCCCGCTCCCCTTCCCGCTGAGGCCCGGGCTATCCGCTAGAGGGGGGTCTCGCCATGCCGAACCGGAGAGCCCCGCCGCGCACCGGGCTCAGCCCGGCGTCGGGACGGCGAGGTGGAATTCGCTATTCCAATTCCGCCTAATCGCGTCCCAGCCGACACCAGCTGGATAGCGGAGAGCAGCGCCCGGGCATCCCCGGGCCACCCCGGCCAGGCTCCGAGGGTCCCGGAGGGCATCTCCAGCTCTGCCACGAGTCACTGAGCCACCCCCCGCCCCTCCCGCAAAGCCTCTGAGGAGCTGAGTGAGGGTTTTCTGCTAAACCCCCGAACTACAGCGCACAACAGGGAGAAAGTTCTGAGACCAGCAAGGAACCTGCCCTGTCAAAATGCTCGGCCGAGCCTGGAAGCCGACCTTCGGTAACTCCAGCAGCCGAAGAGGAATGGCACAGGGAAAGAAACATGATGCGCACCAGTCTGATCCATCAAGTACCTAAAGGGTCCCTTTTGCCACTGCACACTGACTCCAATATCATGTCATATTGTCAGCCACGGAGGATTTACAAAAGCTCAGCCTGCCTGGCTTCATGATACATTAGCTTTGTGCCACCGGCGGGGATTTGGAGGATGCAAAAAGGCACCAAAGGGAAGTTGTTCTTCCCTTCTGGACCTTCTAGTGTGTGAGCAGCCCCCTGAAACATGGGGCTATCACACGGCAAATACACACTTCATCACACAGGCATTACATCTGTCTATATCCCTCTCGCTGGAGCGGCTGTACACCAGACACCCCACACCATTTCATGCTCCAGTTTGGAAGATGGATGGGGTGACCATGCTGTCATGCGGGCACTCTGCCTTCGGACAGCCTAGATGCCTTGCCTTTATCTTTAAAGCTTTTCTACCATTTACTCTTGGGAATCTAGAAACTCTTATTCCCACTCTAGATGTGTTCACTACCAATGTATAGCCATTTGTACTTTACCATCATTACCTTTCAAATTAAATAACCGTGTCTCTGATATTTACCTAAGATGTCCCTATAAATAGTAATTAGATCATCATCAGTCTTTCTGCTGCACTTTTTTATCTCTCTAAATAGGTTTTCCATTCTTCTGGTGTCCTCTATACCTTCTACCCTGCATGCACTGTTCTAAACAAGGTCTTAACAACTGCCTTGTACAATGATATTAATACCTTGCCATCTACTGAAAATACCTCACTCCATGCATCCTGGAATACATTAGCATTTTTAAAACTGCATTACAGTGGCATCGTAGTTATCCTACAACCAATAATGTACCTGGATTTCTCTCCTCGTAATCTCACATTTAATGAACCTCTGAGCTTACTCACCATTATTCTAATTAATCTTTAAGTGCATGACTTCTTGCTATTATATTCCATCCCATTTCTGGTACTCCAGGCAATAGATCATCTCCAGCAATTGCACTAGTGCAATTTAAGAAGATACTATGCCTTCAAAAATGCATCTTGTCTTATTTTTAAGATTACTGAGCATCCAGCCTGTTCAGAGGTCTCTTTCCCCTGTTCTGTGCAACCTGTCCACACCTTTGGCCTGTCAGAAAGCTGGTGAAGCTGCTGTTCAGCAACACGCTCTGCTCCCCAGCCTCGGCAAAACTTCCTGCTCAAGGCTACCTGTACATTTCCCAGCATTGTCCCTTTTTTCATCCAAAGCTACTGTTGGCATCTCAAAGAACCACTACACTTCACCTGTTTCCCTACTACCTCTTATGATGTTTGGCACTTGGTCTGTTTTGATGCAGACTGTGGTAGGCCATTTCTCCTACAAAATTATACCTGAACACTTGCAAAATAAGCCACGTCTTTTAGGGTCAACAGTCTCCTAATCATTAAAAATGTCTTTTTCTTGTTTACAATAAGTGATTAAAGAGGGATTCTAAATTTTCTCTAAATCCTCAGTACCTGAATCAGTAAGTCACATATATTGTTAGCATCACACTGCCTTCTACCTCTGTTGTTCCTCACATTAGAGAAAACCTTTTGTGAAGCCAAGTTTTCAAGCTGTGTGAACAGTGTTAGATAATCAGTGCCAGGCATTAGTGTCAGCCAGTTGTTTCCTAAGCAGGATTTTCTGCTCCTTTCCGTGAAACATTCAGTTGGTTTTGTTTTGCTGCATTAATTAGAACCATACTCCTACAGATCAAGAGTGCCAAGAAGTCCCTTTGGTGGCACCCAACTTCTGAGGGTACACACAACCCACCCAATTGTGAGGTTGGACCTAACACAGACATATGAGGATATGGTCTTTTGGGAAGTACTGTTTGGATCTGATGTGGGGTATCTTCAGCATTCTGAAGAGTGCTTCCACAACCCTGAGACCACTCGTGACCTTCATCTGCAACCCAGACCCTTAATGGGGCAAATGTTGGTGCTTGTGAAGGAAGCAGGGGCATTACAAGAGCTGCAGGGCAAACCAACATGTCTCACATGCCCAAAGGGGAGCGGATACCCAGCCAAGTTAGTTTAACCCTGTAGTCCACAGGGAGCTCAGCACAGTGCTTTGAACTCTTGATGTTTTCCTTAACCATAGGATTTTCTCAGCAGATGCTGCTGATGTTTAGCTGTTAGCTTAGAACTGCATGTCTCACCCCAATATGTAGTTTTTTGTTACAGCACCAAAGACTTTTCAACATTCACTGCTCTCCGCTGTTCCCATGGGCATCAATGCACAGCTTGTCCTTTTGGGATAATAACCAGAGCCAGGTGAAGTATTTCAGTTGCCATTTCTGTGGCCAACGAATCAGACTAACTTTAAAGATGAAAGACAATCTCTCTTTCCACACAGCTCTTTGGAGCTCCAACAGAGCTCTAATGCAGACACAAGGGAACAGCCACCCAGCCCCCTCCCTTTGCTGCTGCAGAAGCACCCTGATGGCACACAAGGTAAGTGCACTTCAGACCATCCATCTCCTCCAGTGCCCTTGTGAAAGATGCTCCCACTCCCAGCAGCAGGTGCCAGATATGCCGGTGGCTTACGGTGTGGACACTGGGGATGTTAACACTAAGGCAACACTTTGTTTCAGATATTCAAAAGAGGTCTCTCTAAAGGCATTGCACTCGTGTGCAGATGTGCTTGATCAGGTTCAGCTGTAGAAGGAAGAAACTGAGATGCTCAGTGGTTTGTTCTGGATGTCCCTTCCCCCACCTGCAAGCGTTCTGGTTCTAAGACTTCAGACTTGGCACAAGAAGGCTTCAGGACCCAGGCAGCCCCCTTCTCAGTCATCTTAAGTAATAATAATAAAAAAGGGCTACCAGGCCTTTGGAACCTCAGCTGACAGCACCCAGAAGAAAGTATCTGTAAACTGGTCCCAACAGCTTGGGACTCTCACTTTGCACCTTCTGTCCAATTCAGCTTCTAGATGTGCTCTCTTATGCTTGATTGTTTTATCCACCTGCATTTTTCCTTCTTTCTCATCTTACCTGTTTGCTGTAGACCCAGTTTTCATTATTTCTCATTAATATCTATTGTGCCTCACTTGGGTTGTTTGCTTTATTTTACACTACAAAATAATTCCCAACATTGAAAGGAGAACAAGTTCATGGGAGAAACCCGGCTTTTATCATCTGTGATGCTGTTCGCTGCTCACTGTGTAATTTCCCCCTGCCTTTCCTTGAGCCGGCTTAGACTTAGCTTTTCAGAGAAGTTTTGGTTTAATTTGCATCTGTATGAGGTCTACAGTGGTAGACTCCTTCACAACTTTTCTTGAATAGTGGCAGAAAGTTGAACCCTTCACCTGTAAAGGAAATGAGCCACTGATGAAGCACTACAAGCTTCAAACTGAGCCTTACAAGAGCTCGGTATTTCAGACCTGGAATGCTGCTCCGTATTCCAAGTCCCTCTGCACAGAGGTGGAGATAAAAGCACACAATCTTTCATATAGTTTAAATGCTGTTCTGCAAAGGGCCATGCATAAATATTTTCTCCCTCCAGGCTACCAGCAGAAGAGGGCACTTTGAAGCTGTCTTTGGAAGTTTCATTATAAGCTTGCCCCATACTGGCCACAGAAAGCAGTGCTGTGCCATCCTACACCTTCCCTGGGGCTTGGTCTCTCCTCATCCTTCCTCTGACTGAACGTCAGGATACTTGCCAGCTTTTCATAGTTTAACAGTTGAAGACTTTGCACGTGTAAGGCACATTATACAGGTCACAGCAGAGAGAGAAAAATTTCTCAGGCTAAAGCCCAGGAGAGTTGCGGGAAGGAACTGTAAGTAACCTTGCAGTTTTCCCGAGGTACTTGGAGGCAGATGTGGATGATGCCCTTTCCCCAGTTCACTGTGCATAATGAGTAGGAAATTATTGCTAACTCTGCAGATCTGTGATACCTGATAAATACAAGAAGGTACAACAAGCCCTGTTCCTCCACACTATTTCCTTCAAAGCAATTTTAATTTATTTTTTGGTAACTAATGTTAAGAATGTTACCAGGCTTCCTCCTGTCTTCTGCTGCCCCTGGAAGCTCTCTGAAATGGTGTAAGTGAAACACTTCATCACAAAAGAAGCAGCGAAACAGTCCCAAAGAGATCTTAGTATTAGAAGAAACCTACTCACACGAAACCAGAGTTCATTAGTTAATGAAGAAAATACAGTTTTTTAAGTCAGAATAGTACATTACAGCAAATATGTTTCATTTCATGATCAGGTCAAGCTTCCTGGAGTGGCTGGATAGATTTGTGTTACATTGCAATCAGACTGCACTTCTCATTAATTCCTTGGGTTTGCTTTCTTGATTCATTTGTAATTATAGTCTGATTAAACAGGGTCAGATTTCACTGACTTATGTTCAGCTTTGGACTTCTGCAAGGTTTATAGTTCCTTCAGTCTCTGTGAGATGTTCAGTCAACAAGTGAAGTTAGCACAACAGACCAAGAGGAAGGGTGGTATTCCACTATGTGTTAGTGTTTACATGCTGTTTTCCATGGCATCAAGAGGATGGGAACATTCCAGGGGAGAAGGAGGAAATTCCTAATTATCACATCTCCCAGTACAATTTTTGTAGTAGGCACCTGTAGGAATATTGTACTGAAATACTATTTGCATCTGTGGGAGGCAGCACACATGAACATTTAGATACCACTTGTTTCTTAATGTCCCCCAAGGCTCTTAAATTTCTGTGGCGTGGGCCATCTCTCCATGCACACCACTATAACAGAACCAACACTGACTGCAAAGCAAGCAAGATCCAGGCCCAATAACTGCAGAATAAGAAATGAAGTAGAGGGAAAGCAAGCATGGTCACAAAACAGCCAAAGGTTGAGTATATAAATGCTCTGCAGAGGAGATACTACAAGAACTAGAATATTCATCTCTATAGAAAAGCAATCTATTAATAGTTTATATCTAGTAATATGATATTAACTTTGCTCTTTTACGGTTCTCCTCTTAACATTTCTGCCCACTTTCCAGCTTCTCATTAAATTCAACTTCACATCTGTCCAAGACAGTTGTCATCAACACCCAATACTGAAGTACTTTCGACTGCAGTAAAGGCATAGCCTTAACTTTTGTCAGTATTTTGCTGTATTTAACTATGATCTTGGCAATATTGATTAGCAGGTATTGTCAGGAGGAGATGCAGGAGGTGGTTTGGGTTGTTTTAAGAGATATGGGTGGAAGAGAGGCACACAATATGCTTTTTAATGATATAGCTCAGATACTACACTGATACTGTACAAACCCAATACTGTAATTTACCTAAGAACAAATACCCAATCTATTTGTTTATGGGCAAAGTGATTTTCTCCTCCAGCTTAGAAATATTTTGGAAAACTCTGATCAGCCTGAGCACAGAAAACCAGATTAGGAAGACAGACCATAAGCAAGAGCGAGGCAGCCCAGCTCGTTTCATTATGCAAGCCAAATGAAACACAGAAATTAAACTAAGAGCGGGAAAACAGCTAAGACTTAAAACTGTGTTGGGAATACTCCAAAGACTCATTAACAGATGAAAAAGTATGATTATCTTATTAAGAGTACTACCACCCATACAGAAGCTCTGATCAAAACAATAATTAAACCACCAATAACAATCTCCCTGCATCATTAAATACTTTTGTACAAATAAATTAACTCTGCCAGCCAGAAACATCAAATGGAGATAATTTACCTCAACCAGCTAATAAGTCCAAATACACAGAAAGCCTCTTGCATTCTTACATGGGCATGTGCTACCATCCTTCTTCCAAAAAAAGCTTTTAAATAAATGGTCTTGACAACATCCCTATAAATTTCTGTATTTACACCACCACTGATAAATCAATGAAGCATGTGGCTTGAGATAACAACCTGTCCCTTTGCCAGTGGTGAAAACGGATTCTCTTCCAACCAACACGTGCAGCTGGGCAGGAACATTTATTTCTGAGCAAAGTAAATGGACACTCAAGTGCAATTGTTGATATGCAGAAACTGGCAACAAATCAATATTGACTTTAAATAACCAATTCATGCCATTACTTTTTAATACCTATGAATCTTGTTAAAATCCAGTAGCATGCCATCCTGAAGCGGCAAAGCCTGCTTAATTTCTTTTGGTTTGTGGGCTTATTGAATTTGAGGCTTTAAGAATTCCGTTGTTGGTCAGTATCAGTTTCTAGCTTTTCTCTTTTATTGGCTTTCTTTGAAATATCTCCTCAACTCTTACACCTTCACTTCAGTTTGATTCTGTCCTGTGTCTGAGATGGGTGCAGGTCTGAAGTTGGCATGTGTGTATTACTGCTTGGACTCTACAGAGGCAACAAGTACCAACACTATTTGGGGTTTCAGGGACATGGATTAAAGCAGGTATACTGAGCCTTTATGTTCCTTTAAGCAATCTAAAAAATCCAGGTCTAAAAAGGCCAGATCATGCAAAGCTGCATTCTTGAGCTACATAAATAGCAGTGCTTGTGCAGATCTCATCATGTACCCTAATCATCAAAAGCCAAGATCAGGATTAAGAAAAACGCTTAAATTCTTGAGGCCAGAATCAAAATTTAGACACAGAAATACAAAGCAGAAACCATGAGTTGAAATTCTTATAAAGCAAAACCTAACCTTTCCAGGTGCACCTCCAAGAACACCCCTGGGTTGAGACACACCAGCAAAGCCACACGTAGGGAACTTCAGCTGCTGCAGCCTGTTGCGCACCTGTTCAGGGGAAGTCAAGGAAAACACCCTCAGAGATGCAGCACTCCAGAAGCTCACAGAAAAAACTCCTAAAGGAAAGCCCAAAAGAGTGTAAAATTACTGGTTTGAAGTGGAGCCTTATGTTAGCATGACTGCTTAATAGGCATTTTTAGGAACAACTCTCAAGCCAAGTTCAGCCTGTTCACGGAAGTGAGGAGACAGGAAAACCCACTGGAAGAACTGTAGAGAAAGAGAACTTTATTTTCTACTGTGCCAGACTCCACATACTTTCTTTGCCTAGATGCTTTTTTAGCCTTGACCTCTGAGTACATTAAGCAATTGAACAGGTTTACATGTTTATTCATTTTCTCCCTTAATTTAGCAGGAAGTTGCACAACAAATCTAAGTGTACCACCACAGGGAAAGATACAGGCTCTGTCCCACAGCAGATGCAGTGATCAGAACAGCCACGAGCATCTGCATTATATCTGAGTTCTTTAGGAAATGCCACCTAATTTTTGGAGTACTTGTGCACAATGCAGTGAGAATAAGAGCACATGCTTGCTGGTGTAACACAGTTGTTGCTACACTGTCAGAAAACAGGCCAGTCCCTTGAAGTGTCACTGAACAGTTAACTATTTTGGGATTTATTTTGTCTTCTTATGTGTCTTCTATTAGGAACTATCTCTGGAGGGAGGATCATAAACCAGGAGGACCAGTCTGATTCATTCTAACAAACCAAATATTCCTAAATCATGCTCTTTAGTTTCCCAAATTAACTTACCCCTTGGTTTCCCCTTTGTGCCTAGAAAGATTTATTGGTTTTATTCAACCTGAAAATCCGCTGGCATTAGATATATTAGGATACCCACAGGTGGTTCTTTTGTCATCCTATCACTGCAGTGGGAAGATAGCAAAATAAATCAATAAAAACAATGTCTTGGTTGATGCTTGGGAAAACCAATCTGTGGTTGAATATATAGCTCAGGAACAGACTGGCCTGTGTGCAGACAGCACTAGGTACCATGGCTTCCACTCACTGGATATCTCAAATAAGGATTCTGGGTTTTATTTAGCTTTTTCCCACCACTCAGGTTTCTATCCTTTTTAAAATAATGGTTTCTTATCTTCTCTTTTTCAGAAATACGCTAGAGTGAGGGTTATTTTTTCCACAAGGTCATGTTTTCTTTGTTTGATTTGAACACAACATTTGCAACAAGAGCCTAAAATAAAGCTGGTTTTCAGTTGCCACTATCCAATGTTTGCTTTCAAAGACCATATGCAAATCACACCACTGCTGCCTTCTGCTCTTCCTCCATTTTATTTTCTATAGAGGTGGGATGTGAAGAGCTGCAGTGTATTTAGAGCATCATGGTTGTTGCAGCAGAAAACCAAAGCTATTTCCAAAAGTGAAATTTATTCAAATCAGTGTATTTTCTTCTCCTTGTAATAGAAACATGTATGAGCATTCCAAGGCTTTAGTTATCCTCCCAGGTCTGAGAAGATGTGAGGAGCAGCAGACTGAGTATGGAGAGAAAAACCGTTGATTAGTAAATCCATTTATTTATGCTTTGTTAAGGAAGCAGAGCGGAAACTGCTGCAGTGAAGTGACATAAGAGAAACAAGTGTCAGTTTACCCTATAGCTGCATTCCTCCAATTATTTTTCCCTAGGCACACGTGGACATTAGCAAGCACAGGCAGCCAGCTCCTGCAGAGAGCAGCCTCTAGTTGAATTTTATACCCTGAGAACCACGAAACTCCAGGGTACACAGGGCACAGTTGTATGGGGAGAGAGGATCATTCCTCACCACCCACAAAAAACATGCAACGTGCCTTACACAGACATACATATATATATTGCCTTGGATTATCTTCTGTCCTCCAGACTGACTGCCAGAGGAATGCTCCTCAGAACTTGAGCTGACCCAAGAAGGAAGGAAGAGATGTTGGTCAGGATCTGGCTGTCTCTGTGCCCTCAGAAGATGGGTACTTTGTACTTTTGTCAGGCCAACATTGATTTCATACTTGAAGCCATCGATAACTCAAATCTGATAAAGCCAAAACTGATAAAGCCATTTTAATAACTGAAGCTAGTGAAGGACAACTACTGGAAAATAGAGCTTTGGTTTCTTGGTACACTATGAAGAGAAGACTGGTGTTGCATATGCTTGCAGATCTGGTGGATAAATTTCAGGTCTGATCCCGAATACAGTGTGCAATTGCATATCCAAAAAGCTAAATACAGAAGGCACAAGCAGAGACTGTTTCCTACAGGCTCCTATGTCTGCTCTGTGGAGTATTTTTCACCTTGCCAATCAAATATAAGAGGTATTCAACAGAGGTATTTACAGAGTAGAAAAGGGCATTCTGTTTTCCAGGGTTCTTAGGTTTAAATTCCCCTTAGTGAAGCACCAGGTGCCCCTTTGTGTTCCTGTTAGAGAAGTGAAGCCCTACATCTTGCTGTCAAGGAAAGCATTTGTTAATGTTTCCAAAAAATCCTGGAGTGAATAAACATTTAGCTAAATAGCTAAAACACGCATAAGGTGCCCTACACAATTTTCAGTGCTATCAGCTGCGGCACAAGATGCTCGTGTAGCGAGAACAGTCATGCCAGATGTTAGGTATGAACCCGCAGATTTCCGCTGCATTTCCATCATGGTAGGATGGTTTTCGGTCTGTGACCATCACGCAGAGACCTTGCTGCAGCAGTAAAAGCCTCCCTCTGCCCTCCAGAACTAGGGTCATTGTGCTTCATCCAACATGTGCTTCATCCAACATGAATGATGGGGAAGCCTTGCCCTGGGACTAGGAGCCAAGACTTGACTGCCTTATTTATGAGAAAAAGGGTCAATACAGTTATGCAATTATTGTGAAGCAAGAAAAATAGGGTTTCTTCCTAACACAATCGCAGTTTGCTGCAGCAAGGAAGAATGTGGGAGTTCGATTACCAAAACGGCTGATGTAAAAGTTTCCTTTTTCTCTTTTTTTTTTTTTTCTTCAAACACTGGACAGCAGAGGGTGCCAAACCCCCAAGAGGGAGAGCACCCAGGCCCGCTGAGCTCTCATGCATCACCTTAATTCCCCCGCGTTGATAGCTCTACTCCAGCACGAGTGGTCAGGCCACATTGAGACACTTCAGAGCCGCATGTTCCATCTGTGCCGATAGCTGTACTGGAGTGTATTATCTCATTTGGTTGTGTCAGCACTTCCATTACAGTTTATAACCTCTTACTTTGTGGATCAATCTCAGCTATTGCAAGCCAAGTTATTTTCTCTCTGATGTGCAATTGGCACTCAATGTTATCTCAGGAATCTGAAGCCATGTTTTGTTATCAGGATGCTGCAGAGAGGACTCACTAAATTAAAAGCAAGCACTTGACCATACCAAGCCGAGCAGAAACCCTCCCCCGCCTTCACCATGTGGTACAAATATGACACAGCCATTGATGAACTAAATCTGTTTAACTTTACATTGTTTGAATGCAGCTTTTTACTCTGGACAAAGAAACATGAGATCAACATCAACAGCTCTGAAAGCCCATTCTTATCCTACGGCAAACTATGAAATGAAGTGGTATTATATTAGCAGGCTTTTCTTCCTGTTCTAATAAAAAGATACATGTTGTACATTTTCTGAAAACACTACTCATGGGAATGAGGTGGAAATTGGTCCTCCAGTAGTAACTAGTTACAATAGCTTCTAAAAGAACCTACATATTATTCTGATTTATTTAGGAGAAAAATCCTGCAGCTTCTATTGAAATCAGATTCTTGGGGTTTTGCTTGAGTCAAAATTGCTGCCCTTGGTCCAAAGAGCATTTGCTGCTCTTCTATTGCTTGCCAGCTCCTGTCCTGAGGATGAGTACTGTCAGACGGCCAATTTTACTGTTCACATACCTGTTACATGTAATGACTGGCCCATTATTTCTACACAGGAATGGGATCCATCATTCCTAATTGAAAATTTTGCAGATAACAATTGATAATTTGTAAACAGTTATTCACTTTGAATGAGTTATGTAGGTTCTGTTTACTTAATCTAGCTATTTGTCAGCTTTATCAGTCACTTATCAACAGAAGCAGAAAGCAGGCCACACATTACCCATTCATCATCCCTTCCTGTCTCTGGAACGCGCAATATATATTGCACATGCCACAGCACTGGTGAAATGGCTCATGATATAACTGCCAGCAGAACTAAGTATAATGTTACTTTCTCAATGCCAAAAACTTGCAGGGCAGTTCGTAGCAGTGCTGATGTTTTCATTCAGTCCCAACACTTAGACCTGGCAAATGAAGTTATTGTAATTATGTTGCTATTGGGACAGTTAAGACAGGAGGTGGTGCAATGTGCGCCTGGCTGGACCCAGAACACCTGACATCCCTCTGCAGTAGTGGGGGACAATATTTTCTGAACAGGGACAAGTGCAGAGAACAACACATGAGAGGTCTCATAGTCCCTCTGGGTACAGGCAGGTACAAGTTTTTTAGAGGTTTTTTGTGTGTAGTAGCACATAATACCAAACAAAATTTGTGTAGAAATTAATCATTCTGAAGGCTTGTTGTCACAAAAATGACTTGTAAGTGCTAGTACATGTAGTGTGATGGCCTCAGCCTGTAGCCAGCACTACTCTTCACCGGTCTCCCCCCAGGGGAGCAAAACTCAGTAATCTCAGTTACATTCAGAAAACCTGCAGAAAACCTTTCTCCTCTGCAGAGGAGAAAGTTCTGGAAACGAATGGGCTGCACTGACAGTTGGCAATGGGCGGTGCCGCGGGCCTCCAGGGCCAAGATGGCCGCCACATGTCGTCATCCACTAACGGTGCCAAAGCCCCCGTTTTTCCTCAGAGAGATTTTACTATGCGAATAGGTGGGCCTTGTCCCCTCTTCTCTACTTCATACTTTTCTTTTACCTCTGAAATGTACCCCCTGGTCCCCACAGCTGGCAGAGCCTGGCCAGGACTTTGTATGATTCTGTCATGGTTTCAATCAAAACAAAATTACTGTGAGCTTTAACAAAAAGACTTACTGGAAAAGCAAGGTTAGAAAAATCACCAACTCTGCCCTTTATCCAACAGTGAATAGTTCACTACTAAAAACCAGACACACACTGCCAGCCTTATGCAAAACAAGGGCATTGGGCTTGGTGTTCAGACTTGAGTAAAGGACCAAAAAAGAAGTATCACCTCTCTGTAGCCTTTAAAGTCTGTCAGGAAAATGGAGACTTAGAAGAGTTTTAAATAATAAGACCTTTCTGCTAGCTCTTTACATGGAAGGTGGAAAGCTGTTGCAAGGATTTCGGACGCATTATGGCATGAAAACATTTTTGCTTAGAGAAAATCCATGGAAACACATTTTTAAGTGTATAAATTCTCTACTACCTATCAATTAGATATTTGCTGCTGCTTATTTTTCCCCAAGATGTTCCTTTGATTCCTTTGACTTGGGGAAGGATAGTTGTGTGGATTCCAATTGTGATCAGCAATTCTCTTTCCAAGGGAAAACTTGTGCTATTTTCTTTTAATCCAAGAATCCACATGCCCATTGAGAACTGGGAAAACAAAAGCTTACAGATAATTCAATACTGTCTTGAAATGTAGATAAGTCACTCAGAAATAAGCTAGCGATAGTGTAGAAGCTGACAAGCTGAGTTAGCTCCACTGGACATTCACTAGTAGCACCACAGTGAATTAGGAAAAAAAGGGGATGTCTTGCAAATCTCCCTTGGGCACGTGAATCCCAGGAACCCCACTTTGGGTAGCCAGAACCACCTAAAACTGATGCACTTCAAAAGGAATTGTGGAACAACATTAAAAATCACAGTTAATATAGCTGTGAGTCACTGATCCTTAGCTCAGTTCAGACACTAGTAAATTCTACAGTGTAGATGAGCCCTTTGGAGAGCTTAATACGTTAAGAGAATCCATTACTTTTTGCTGATTTATTTTATAATGGCTCATTTACATGCACTAAGAAGTGGTATTTTTATACTAGTAGAAAGGCACAGATTGCCTCTTTGCAGTCATACAGGTTTTCAATTTTAGACAAGATCTTTAAAAAATTGACAGCATTATGAAGTTCCAAGAAGCTTTTCAAAGTCAGTTAGGATTCTCAAATCTATTACGGTTATTTTTCCTTCATATTCCAAAGGTTGTATTGTTGGACTCACGGTACTAACGAATTTTGTTGTATATGTTGAGTAATATGAAAAATAGGGTACTAATGTTTTAAAGTCTCTAAAACATTTCTCAAATTGACTGTAAAATGTGACATCTCTACAATACATGATTGTTTGGCAGGATATAAAAGCTTACTGGTTCTCATTTGGGTGATTTGCATAACTTGTTCATGGCATCATTTGTAAATATTATGCCCATCCCAAGCTGCTGCTGATAAAAGAATAAAATTGCCTTTGCCAAAGCACATTGTACTATAGAGGAGGAAAAAACTTCCCATCTAAAAAAAGTGAAGCTATACAAGGCAAGTTAAAATTTTATACTGCACTAACCTCAGGAAATCACTTTTGATGTCTGCTAGAGAACATAAAAATGAAAAAAAAAATCCTTTCACTGTAAAAACTGGTTCTGTGAGGGTTGTGCAAGCCAAGGAGTAGTGGCTATTCCCAAGGAGCCATTATCTGTGAGTCTTTGTCATACCAGCACCCAGCAAGTCCCTTTGCCCATGCAGCAGAGGAGATGGACTAGGCTGAGAAGGGTTTTTCTGACTCCCCAGGCTTACTGCCGATTAAGATGTAGCCAGCAATTCTGTTTCACGCCAACAGATGACAATTCAGTTTGCTCACTGACCTGTGTTGACTCTTCAGTACTAACAAAACCAAAACACTGCTACAAATCCATTTCACCCAAAGAGACTGAATACAGAGGAAAAGCTCATTTACTTAGCAAGGCAGGGAACTTCCCTGTAATCATTTTAGAGTGTCATTATTATTCATGACTATCCTAGGAGGTGGCATTTATGACTTGTACTAGAGAGTTCACTGGCCTGTGCTCACTTAGCAAAGTTCCTTTGAGGGATGCAGGATTTCTTGTTGAAAAAGGCTGTGGTGAGCATGCTGCTGTCCGTCTTCAGAGGCACTGTGACAGCCACCAAAGAGATGGGAGTTTGGAAAGCACATGTATTTGTCCCCTTTCACAGTCAAGACTGTGTCATTTTGGCTGCTTCCATGGCCTCCCTGATTAAAAAGCTCATATTAAGATTTTTGTCTGTATAATTAATGTAGTGGGAAGGAAAAAGAAGAACTAGGACACAGAGTGTAACTATGTCTGACACTTTCTTAGATTTTCAAATTCACTATATTAGCAACTGTGCCAACATTCTTGTGCTAATTTTTATTCTGGTAGTTGAACTGTCTGTTGTAAACTTTTAGGAAATATGCCAGGCACTGAGAGATGCTAATATCTCTAGATGTGAAGGTAAAACTTTAACAAGGTACCATTTATATATCATCTGTGGCAGAGCTCCAAAGTTACTAGTGTGCTGCTGGGCAGGGAGGGTAATATACTGCTCAGTCCCACTAAGGCTGACAGTTTGCCTCCTCTATGAGAACTGTAACACAGCAAATATCTCAAAAGGATGTGTCAACTTCTTAAATCAGTGAAACCTAATGGCTTGATTTGGATAGTGCTTCGCCTCCTTCTCTTGCATTTTCATACTACTGAAATTTAGCAAACTACAAATGACTGGCTTTTTTCAAACAGACCTTAAACTGTGGGGGTAAAAACATTGTCAGTCAGCAGCCAAGGAATCCCTAGAGAAAGTGCTTGGCATTATTTCAGGTGGTGAATCTTTCCCAGCCAGGTTGAATTTAGGAAAAGAGGCAGGAAAAAAAAAGTTAAAATTTGCTTTTGTCATGAAAGGTGCAAAAAATATAAATGGCTAGGTGACTAATTACTTCTAAATACTTCTTTAAGATATGCATAGCCAATACCTTTAGTATACACATGCCAGTAATAACCTCAGGCATAGGAATATTTTTAAAGTACAGTGTTGGCACTTTAGTAGATGTAGCAAAATATAGGCATTGTAGATTGCATTCTTCTAAACTGCAATGACATTAAAACAAGATTTTGAGCCTCTAAAAAAACAATGTTAGTGAAGGTAAGATTTGAAATATTTCTAGGGACATACTACTGGATACAGCTTTCTTATTTGCTACCAACCAAGATTAACTCGGGTAATGAGTTTATACTGATGAGTGGGATTCAAAGCCACCAATTTTTGAAAGTAGATCTGACTATCTGGGCAATGGAATTAGAGAAAAAGAAATCTTTTTAAAGAATGTTCCTACTGAGTAATTCTACATTTGGGCACAGAAGGTACAGTAAAGTTCTCAGGCTGGTCCTTGAGGCTCTGTATGGGTGATTCTTAGACCACATCACAAGACTCAGTTGTTCCTGCTGCAGTAACGAGCAGAGCTTTTCTTTAAAAGCTGTGGAAAAGACAAGGTTTGGGTTGTGAAAATATGAGATAAGGGAGGATAAGGATTTGCATTTTAGAGTTCGCAAATACTGTTGGGATATCTGTACGTTTAGCCACTGCAAAGTCTGCCCTACAGCAGGGCAGGAACATGCTTCCCTCTGCACAAATATTCAAGATTTGAAAGCAATTTTACTCCAACCTGCCACAGGAATGGCACAAATTCTTCCAAAATAGTTCATGCAAAACAAGATCATAAAAGGCTGGTGTCTCCCCAGCAGTCACAATATGATTAGAACATATCTTGTGTGCAAAGAATCTGGATTCAAGTTCTTAGTCTGCTGATATTAAAGAGGAAATTGAAGCCATAGCTTTTACCTTATATACCAGCAGCTGGTTCTTCAGGAGTTCATCCAGCTCTTTTGGTTTCACCAGAATTGGATCCGGGAAATTATTCTTAAAACAGCATACTTTCCCACAAACACTATGCTTTGACTAGTCCACAGTCTTAATGACAAATCAGGGTATAAAAACACATCTTAGTAACCTTTCTCTGTCTTATACAAGTAAATTTGCTTCATGATACCTAGGTAATTACTATTATATGTGTATATCAGTACTGGGTCCAGAAAACTCACCAAACAGACTTAAAAATAGAAAAATAAAAATACTTTTTTTTTTTTTTTTGTCCTGTCCAGAAGCTAAACAAGGTGAGGGAATAAGCCAGCCAAGGGATCACTTCACAGAATCACACAAAATGTCAGGAGTTGGAAGGGACCTCAAAAGATCATCTAGTCCAACACCCCTGCCTGAGCAGGATCACCTAGATTAGATCACACAGGAACGTGTCCAGATGGGTCTTGAATGTCTCCAGAGAAGGAGACTCCACAGCTTCTCTGTGCAGCCTGTTCCAGTGATCCATCACCCTCACAGTGAAAAAGTTCCTTATATTAAGATGGAGCTTTCTCTGTTCCAGCTTGGAACTTTTCCCCCTTGTTCTACCACTAACCAACACCAAGAAGAGCCTGGATCCATCCTCCTGACAATCACCCTTAATGTATTTATAAACATTAATGATGTCACCCCTCGGTCTCCTTTTCTCCAAGCTGAAGAGTCCCAGCTCCCTCAGCCTGTCCTCCTAAGTTCAGTGATCTTGAGTAAAAAGCAATGGAAGAGCATGGAACCAACAGTGCTGCAGCATCATCAGCTCTGTGCATATCTGGACCGTAAAATCATTCAACAAGATGCAAAAGGTTACAGTTAGTGTGCAGCAACAGCCATGCAGACCAGCAGTGGTCCCAAAGATCATCATTTTCCAAAGGACACTTCCTGTGTGCTGGAGCTAGCTCAGCAGAGAGTTTCTCCTTCACCCTCTGAGCATCAGAGGGTCCATCCTTCCTTCCATCCATCCTTCCCAATTTCCCCTAAGAGGCCATAGCTACTGAAAGGAATATCAACCTGAGTCTTCTCCAGCTCAGATGGCTGCAGCTTTCAGGATAGCACCAGGAATTGTCACAGAGCCTTTGGAAATAAAAGCCTAAAAGAATTATCATTGGCAGCACAACCCCTGCATATAGTTGCAACACCTGAGCTTACTGTGCTTTGACCACAATAAACCACCATGATTGTTCACAGGGCTTGTCTGGAAATATGGGAAGACAAAAGAGTTCGTAAATCCAACTGAAGCTGCTGGTGACCTGGACTGGATGCACAGAATCTACCTAGTGAGCAATCTGGAGTGACAGAAATGAAGGTTCCACATTTCAATAAAAATCTGGAACTCTCAGTGACTATCAGGTAGTGCAGTGGCATACAGACCAGTCCTGGAAAACAGATACACTACTCTCCATCCAGTTCCTTCGCAGCAAAACAGTCTGACTGGGCAGCTCACAACAGATTCAACCCCAGAGACAAAGTGTCCTGTCACTCCAAGCTGCCATTCCTATTAGTAACCATGACATGAAAACAAGGGTGACCAAATGGAACAAAGAATGAGAACCAGCACAGAACTGCAGTCACCTGTCTGAAAAAGACTTTAAGAACCTTGATCCATTCATGAGGAACAGGTGGGAACCTTTTATTTGACCGAATCTCCCGCTGCAGCCAGGCTTCGGTAAAAAGGCAGCAGCTGGAAATCACTAGATGGGACTAGCAGCAGGAGGAAGATAAACATACATCCTGAAAGATAGCATTGTGCATGTGTTAACCCCCCTCCAGCATGTAAATCCAGGAGCTGTTGTGATTATCATGTTGAGCAAGGAAAATCAAAAAGTGGGATGGCAGCAGAGGCCCAAGAATCTATTAGATAGACCAATGATTTTATGTTTTTAAGGAGTCCTTCACTTGAAACTCATTCCTTCTGAACCTAGGGTGGGCTCTGGTTATTGAAATGCCACTGGCCAGCACAGAGCCCTAAATGGAGGGAGAACTGCATCACAGCTGATACTTTCCCATCTTAAATCAGCTGCAAACACTGCATTCCTATAACGCCCACTGGTGCTCAGCAACCTTTGGGTTGATTGAGGGCCAAATAAATTGGATGAAAGGAGGGGGATTAATCCTTTGAGCACACCTAGAATCCCCTGTGGGCCTGTCATGGTAGAGCAGCTCAAAGCCCTGGGCATAACACTTTATTGCAGAACATTACAGACTGAATTTTTGTGGGAAATTTTCTTCTTATCAAAGTAGTTCAAGACAGCAACATAAGAAACTACAAATATGTAAAAAACAGGCTGGAAGGTCTGGTTTCAGTAGAGGAATATTTGCTACCCTGACAGTTAAAATACTACAGGTTGTGTTTTTATTATATTTTATTTTTGCTTGTTTTCAAAAGATTGGACCACAAAATAAACCTTGACATAGCCAGGATTGGATGGTACTAATGAAGCACCCCGGAGAACAATACGCTGTTCCTCTGTGTGAGCCACAGACGACGATTAAAATAGCTGTCAGTGGGGGTACCTGGGGTATTTTTATTAACTTTTTGTGTATATTGCATACATGGTCCAGAGTGACCTGCTAAGGTAGGTTACATGGCATTTGAAGCTGAATTTCCTGAGGTGAAAAACTAATAACCTGACAGAGCAGGTTCAGCCTGCTCATTCCTCATGGTGGGCGCACAATTAATTTTTGATCTGGAGAGGCCTGACTGACATTTACGGCATCGCAGACACCTGCTTTAGAGCAGGGGTTTCTTTCTGTTTCTACAAAGTGCAATATACAATTCAGCTAATACCAGGAAAATAAGGTCTATACAAAAGGGTGCAGCTGCCTAGTGGTCTGAAGCTTTTTTTTTTTTTTTAATTTCCCCTTTGATAGCAGAAAATGAGTGTACCTAGTACAAAAAGGTTTTGGCTTGGGGATTTCCTCGAGTGAGAGTGCTGTGTAGTACAAATGAGTTTTACAGATAAACACCATAATATTTGATTCTGAAATCCAGATATTAGTTGAGCCCAGCCTGAAGGATGCACAGTTAAGGAGTGAACATTTGGAAAAAAACCACATCTTGTACTTCAGTACAAACAGGTGCAGACTGTTTTAAAGACTTTAAGCTGTTGTGCAGCCTGATTTTGGGGGAAGTTTGCAGCAGATAGATACACTGTCTTTTAAAGGAAAGCAGCAAATATTAACACAGTAGCGTGTAAGCAGAGATTCTGATGATTCACCAAACATCCTCAACATGAAACATCAAGTCATGTTGCATTCAAAATAACTTCTGCTGAGTAAGGACTTGTAATCCCTATAGGAGCATGAGCAAATCTGTAGGAGAGGGTTGCATGCTTAAGGAATCCCTCAACACTCTGGCAAGGGGCCAATGGGCTTCTTTAGAAATGCCAAAGAGAATATCTGGTCCTTGAGACAAATGCTCCACTGATACATACATACATACATACATACATACATACATACATATATCTATATATATATCTCCTGCTCTTACAATAAGAAGAGAAAAACTGCAGATTGTGTTAAATGCAGGTTTTGTCTGTGCCTCTCACAGGACTGCCAAACTCAGTTTGTCATTTGTCCTGAAACAGGGGACAGTATGGGTTGGTGGGACCAAAGGGGTGGCTTTCTTTGGTCCTTCTTCTGCTGTGGCATCTCCAGAGGGTGGCAGCTGCCTGCTGTTATGAAAGGAATGCTCCAAGGATCGCAGGGGAGCAGACAGCTCTTCGGGAAAGACTTTGCACGTTGCAGACAATGCGTGGACACGGTACTGTGCAATTTAATAATCTAATATTCAACTACCAAGCTGCCACATTTTCAAGAAATCCTTGGAGAAATGTAGGAATCCTATCAAAACTGCAGCCTTATCACTCCTTGGAAATTTCCTGACGTGCAGCAGAGCAGAGGGCATGTCTTATATTGAAAATAAGATCAGGCATCTCCTTTGTCTGACAGCCAACTGTCGTTAATGGGATTCTAATTTAATCAGAGTACAGAACGGGGCAGATGTAACATTGATAAATTATTACAGGGATCAACATGCAAGGGTAGTGTACATAGGAGTTGCTGTGAAGAGCAACAACTGCTGGAGAAGCTACAAGTGTCCAGAATGGATTTTCCATACAACAGTGGGTCAGTCCCACAGCACCATAAATGGAAGCACACCTGGATTAGAAAACTGCTCTCAATTTTATTACCTCCAGTATTCTGTCCAGCTGTACCTGAACTCTCACGTGTTTTTTCAAAGCAGGCTAAGTCACTTCAAACAGCACCTCTGGTGTGTTTATTTTTAAAGCAGGCTGAGCTGCAAACACATGGAAGAGTGAAAATGTAGTGAGGAGACTGGATCTTATACAAACCCTTGGATTTTGCTCTCCAGCAACAGTTTGCTTACTCAGCATGAGTTACTTCTGCTTTCAAGGCTTGCTGCCTGGACATCTCCTTTATCTGCCTCTGAAAGAGCTTACTAAGAGTTGTTGTACACCTCCCACATTGTAATCCCTCTCCTAGAACTAACGTTTCAGACAACAGGATAAACTGGAAGAAGATCCTTGCCACATCACCAGACCTCCTTGCTGCAGAAGGTCATAATCACAAGTGTTTATAGGGATTCAAAACTTCCTGCACAGATTAACAGAAGAAAATTCAGCCAAGGATCTTCAAAACAGGCAACATTACTGGTTTAGGAAATATCTGTGCTACAGATGATGGAAGATGGGTCGTTTGGATTAGCACCACCAAACGCTGGCCCTGTCTTTATGCTGTTCACCCAACATTTGCTACCGGACAGAGACATATTGTTATGGTAGATGGATCTTTTCCCTGGCTTGATGCATCATGATTTTCTGCAGAGATGGTAAATGTCCCTGTCCAAAGAACTCAGGGCTTTACAGTAAACATCTGGATAAGTTTTCTTTGCAGTGGTTGTTAGCTGACTCAGCTGCATAAATTAACCTAGCCAAACAGCAAAGGCATGCTGAGTGCTGTGTGAGTACCTGAGAGGTTCAGTGCTGCCAGGATGCTCAGGGATGTCTAGTTGCTAGACTTTAGCAAGGCATATTTAATATATGTAAATAGGCTTTTTACAATGAGTAATGTTGCCAAATTTTCCAGATTGCTAGCGCTGTCCTCCATTAAACTTGGAGGACAAATTCACAAAATACATTATTAGGGGAGGGAGCAGTAATGCTAGTGAGTAAATCTGGTGGTGCTTTTAATCTTGGAAAACAGAGACCAGATATCCTTGATTCTTAGCAAGGTCAATGTTATATATTGTTAAACTGATAGAAAGAGTCCATGGCATTGTTCTGCTTCAACACATTTAGTCAGAATACACAAAATTGAATAGAAACCCAAAGAACAGTGTCACAAGGGCCACAAGAAAATACCCTAGACAACTAAAACTGAAATGACCTTTCTTACAGGATAATGCAAATGATCCAAGGCAGAATTAAAATTTCTCTTAAAAGAACTATTTAGGCATTAAATATTGCAGGCACTTACACCTAGATCCACCATGAAATGGAGAAACACCCCCCCACACACATTAAAACTCCCACATCCCTAATGTAATTTATTCTAATCTGGCAACAAAATCAACCATCTTAAACATGTTACAGGGCAGAATTATAGTTCCTCTTTAGCTACTAGAATTACGTGTCTGCGAAGCCATCCTATAGGGTCACTCCCTTTCAAATTCTGGTTGGTAAGCAATAAAAATGTAGAAGAAACCTTTCCCCAGCAGCCTGGGTATTTGAATGGATGAAGCTGTTTCAGTTAGCAGCATGTGAAGAAGGCAGTTCTAGAGAATTAATGCTATGAGCATTAGCCAAAACAGATTTTGGATCTTCTCTCAACACTCCATTCATCTTGCTTAATCTATTTCATGTTTTATTCATGATTTCTTGAGTTCATTTACAAAATTACAATGCTTAACTAAATTGGTATGTTGCTAACAGACCTTTTAAAAATCCTCATGAACTCTTTTTCATGGTGGTATGATGCAAAATATTATTGAAAAATAGCTATTTTATAAACCTTAGGAAAGCTATTTAATAACTGCAATAACACACTCTATTGATTTGATTATCACCAGATAAACACACTTCTTGGCTGGCTGGTTGTGCCAGGCATAGTGCACACACTGCGAGGAGCTCGGTGCTTTCAGGGTGTGTTGTCTGAGCGGGCTTTGTGACCACGTTACTTCAGAGGCTGTAACGGGACAACCCTGCTTCTCTAATTATCACCTGGGCAACACTTTATGATAGCTACAATAGGAAAATTTATAAGGTCAACAAACTGCCTACTTCAGTATATCTTTTACTTCAAATAAATCATGGGCAAGAGATTGCCTAAAATGCAAGCTGGGATAAATCTGGGAAAGGAACAGGGACACCTGTGTGTCTGAATCTTGACAACCACCATCTTCTGCTCACCATCCCTCTCAGTAAGGATGTACTAGAAGTGGAAAGGATGGGAAGATGGGCAATAATCACAGGCTCAGAATGGCTTCTGGTTGTTCAATGAGTAGCTGAACCGGGAATGCTAATGCTGAGGGAGGTAGGACTGAAGGGGGTTTCTTCACGCAGTGCCTAGTTAAGCCATGAAGCCTGTTCTGGGCTACTGCAGATGTTGCTACATTGTGTTCAAACACAACTAGACAAATTAATATAAACAAATTCACTGAGCAGATACATGCACAGATACCATCTTTGACTGAGGAAAGCAGAGCTGTAGCTTCTTGGGCACAGGGAGAGTATTTCCAATGCTTCTGCATTCCAGGAATCTCCCTGCAGGCCGTGCTGTCAGTCTCCTGCCACAGCACCTACTGGCCTGGATGAGCTTTGTTTTACTGATTCCAGCTGATTTTGTGTTCTACCTGCAGCCCTTCTGCATAAGGTTCCACAAGCACTAGATAAAATACACCTTTGCTCCCTCGCTTTACACCTGGGGGGTGGCAGAATAACCAGCCAAGAAGGCAAAAACATCCCCAGGCTTTCTGGCTGTGCATCAAAATGCAGATCATCTCCCCCTGCTCAAAAACTCGTAAACTGAGAGTAGCACGAGGGGGAAATGTGGTGTGTGCACCGACATTCCCCCTGAAGCAGCCCAGTGGTGGCAAAAGACCCGCTGGAGACCAACATTAGAGTCCCTGATGGAGAAAAGCATGTTTGAGCCCAGGAGAGGAGGATGAGGTTCAGGAGGATGTAACATATGGGCTGGTGTTGTGAATCTTTCGTACCAATTTGTGTAGCAAACCTGCAATTTCTGCGGTAGCCATGGAAACTAAGGTACCGGAGCACAATGAAACACACGTATGAATGCCGTTGCCACCACTGAGCCACCACTCAGCATTGCTCGACAGCAAGGGCAAAAAGAAGGATATCTGGGTAACCACAGTTCTGTTGTGGCCACTGAAGTCCAGATCAGGCTCAATATCATACCACAGCAGCTCTTCTGCTCTGGCCAGGGAGTAGGATGGCTGCTGGGTTGCAAGGCCAGTGTCAAGGAAGACAACCTTGTCTGGTTCAGAAGAGCAAACAAGGAATGGATGGAAAGAAATATTCCCCAGTGAGCTGTGTGAAAAGGAGGGAAATCTGCCTCGTTTTTATCTCCCTTCACATTGCTAGTATCTCAATGCCCAGAAAAGTTTCCTTTCTTGTGCTTTTTCAGACAGAAGTCAATGGAGTCATCTCACCTGAAGTGACAGGCAGAAATAATACATTCCCACCAGTCAATTTTCCTGTCAAAAAAATGTCTGGAAGCTGGTGAAGGACCCTCATTCAGTGTACAGCATTAAGCTATAAAGATCTGCAAACTAGAAGGCTCATCCTGTAAGATACTAAAAACCCCAAACCCTGTTTACCTCTGGAAGGGTTCTCTGTAGATCACTAGCTTTTGTTTAACCACTGCTCTTCAGGTTAGTGTCATGCAGCCACTCAGACACATCAGGTATGTTGTTTTTTCACTGGGCTGTGCTGAATAAGATTTTTAAACTGCAGAAATCAGGTCAGAGTCTGGCCAAAGGATGCACTCCGTTAGGATCTGAGGCAGACCTGGAAATGGAGATGTTGGCCTCTCAGGATGGTTTACCCAAAGGAACCTGAGCTGTAAAAGCTGGATAAGAATTTCAACAGGGAACAAACACTGTTAATGCTTCAAACAAGTTGGATTAAAGCAAAGTCTTCAAGCTGTACTGCTTAAGTACTGAAAGAGACTGTGCACAGTTAAGTGACCAAAAGGGCTTTGAAAGAGGGCAGAGTAAAGATTCCTTATAATTTGCAGCAGCCACTTGGCCTGCACCTATAGGAAAGCTGACATAAAAAGGTGTCTAACAGAGAGGTGGTGCAGACTGAAATGCTGAGGCCAGACTGTTTGAGAAGGGAGGTGAGCAGGCACCGATAGCAAGGCAGCTCAAGGGTCAGAGCAGCCAAGAGCGGCCAGCTGTGGTCAGTACTCCCAGCTCCACAGCCACAGCCTGGCAGCACCTTCCCTCAAATGGAACTATTAAGATTTCTAACATTAAGAGGTCCTTAACATACATCAAATTGAGGTAAGAGCTGAATGCTGTGGCAGGGATGCCAGGTCCTTGGCAGGGGAACTTGGCATCATAACCGTATCTCTTAAATGGAGACTCCTGAGGTCACATTTTAATGGGCACAAGTGTTGTTAGCTACTTAAATCCTGAAGATCAAAACTCAGCACTAAGGTAGACATGTAGAAAGAAACTGCTCTGTGCCTGGTTTTGGGGTTTATCCTTTAAAAGGAAAGATTCCTGCTACTGATGCCCTCCTGTAAAATCTAAATCCTGGAGCCTGGATGTGACATTTTTTTCAAGCAGTAAGTATCAATGTTCTCTGTGCCTGTGTTCTATCTGCTACGTGTTTATATATTAACTGTACCGGGCATGAGGTGAAGACCCATCAGATTGGTTCCATTTCATGCTCTTTTTGTACCATGAGCTCACTGGCCAGTTCAGAGAGGCATTGCAGGATACCAGTTTCACCAGGTGCCTGATATCTGCAGCTTAAGTGTAAAGACACTGTCTAATTAGGATGCCAGATTTGCAAACATGACAGCTCTATGACTGGATGGTGTCTCCAACCCAGCTGGCTCAGCAGATCTAGCCAGAGGTAGTGGTATCTAGTGAAGGGTTCCTGACTGGGGATTAATTTAACAGGTTTACAGAAGAAATTACTTGCATGACACCAAAGTATTTTATACACAATCTGTAAGTCACTGAAAACTTCTCTAAATAACTTCATTTCCATAAGCAGTGATTTTATTAGACAATAAGCAATTTCAGACCAGAGTCAGGGGTTAAGTTTATAAACAGAACTGAACTGTTCACTTTACTTCTTCCTTTCTTCCTCTCAGTGCTTTCACACCCTCGAGTACAGTACTGACAATATTTGTGGGGCTAAATATTGTCCCTTTTCCCCAGAAGTGCTTTCCTCACCAGATCCCAATTCCTGCCTGGCATTTCCAGAGATGCATCACATCAAACAACCACACAGAGGAGTGAGGCTTTGCCACAGGTTACGAAGAAATGACAGTGAAGTCAGATGAGCCAAGCTCCCAGCTCTGCAGAGGGCTCTGCAGGAAAAACTACAGTAAATGTTCACTGGCAGCTGGGGAAGAAAAATGGGCACTTAGTTCACTGGTTGAAGCAGAGAAGCAGAGGCAAGAATCACAGGTTAATTCTGCTCTGAACTTGAGAGTCGTGGCAGCAAATGGGATCATGGATCCCTTGTTAATCTTCTCCTTCACAGCTAAACCTCTCGTGGCTGTAGCAGGAGGTGTGTGCTTACTGATATCCACGTTAGATGTTCTGAGAGCCACGTGGAAGAGCGATGGTGGGAGGGAATGACATGGAATTGACTTTCTAATTGCTGTTCCTTTTCTGGTTGAGAATCATGGCAGTGTTCACGAGCAAATTAGAGTCAAGGTTTTAGCAAATGCATGGCCCAACTGCCACTGTCCCATAATTTCAAAAGCTGAATAAATAATTTCCAGTACGTAACTCAGTTGCCTGCTGTCTGTGAAGCACATAGGGATCACTCTCTCAAATTATTCCTGGTCAATTAAACTTCACAAGTTTGACTTTATAAGCTGTGAATATTTGAAATCTGAGCTGCTGCTCAGGGGTGATATTGATTCTCTTCTCTCCCTGGTTGAGTGCACAAGCTGGTCTATGAACACTTATATTTAACAACTGAAAATTCATCTTCTATAAGTACACAGGTGTAAATGAAATTTGTTTCCTTCATAAATTTTGGCTACTAAAATTCAATTACCTAAGTTAGGGCTTAATTTTATTTTATTTTTGTATTACACAAGCACCTCGAATCAAATCCAGGCATGGTTAAGGTACTCTAGGTACTACTGAAGCAGTCTGCATCTTGCAAATAAATGTCCTAGTGCCGCATAAACATTTCAGAAATGGAAATATGGTTATACCCAAAAGAAGTTGAAGAATTTGGGGGTAGTTGCATTTCTTCACATATTTTTATGGCTACCAAATAGCCACAGAAAGATTTTGCGTACCTCAGGGGACTAATAAATTACAACACGTGTCACAAACTCTTTTCCCAAAAGTCTGTTAAGCAGCGTTCGACAGTAATTCAAGCTTTGGCTTAAGCAGTCTCAGCCCTCAGAAATGAGAACATTTTGTTATTTCAGGTAACTAATTAGGCATTTTAAGTAGAAAATATTAGCTCAAATGAACTGCATCAGACCAAATTGTGCATTTGTGGCATTCAGTGAGTACTTCTGTGGTGAGGCTACAAGAGCGAGGAGCAGATTAACTAGTGAAATAGGAAAACACCACATGAGGTATTAGCAGTACCAGGTCACAGCATCAGAGGATCTCATGGGCTTGTGTCCAGCAAGTTGGACATACTGTGTCTCAGAAAAGCACGGAGCTGATACAAGTTCAGGTGAGCAGCTCAGCAGTGATTTATTGTCTGCAGAGACTGAGGCAAAGCTCTTGTTACACCTCTCGGACACAGTCTTTTGGTTGAAGACAGGAGGATTGCAGTGGCCCTCCTGAATTTTCTGGAAGGAAGGTTCTCCCCAGGCCAGGCACACTATGTCAGGATACTGATGCAGATGCAGCCAGGAGCTGTGAGCAGCAGTGTGCAGGACATCACTCCTGTTTTACCAGGGCTGTCATGTTTCTGTGTTTGGAACCCAGCTCTGCAAATGGTACCACGTACAACGGGAAGGTAAGGGGGCTTCTATTACACCCTCTGCTTTGCCTGCCCAGAGAGAAATCATGGTTAGACTTGACATTCCCTGTGCCACGGGGCTCCAACTTCAACCTGATCCACTTCAGCTGGCTGACATGGTGAAGGCAGGGCTTAATATCAGGTTTAGCAAGTTTTGGACAACCTTTTCTCCAGCCTAAGCCTCCTAACTTTGTAATCTTTTCTCTGAACAAAAAGCTTCAGCCTTTGTAAACCCTACTGGATTTATGCAGCATTAAGAGGTTTTTAGTTACTCCACACAGCTCTTTCTGTCCTCCTTGGCTTTCTAGTGGCCTCAGAAATCTGCCACATGGAAAGGCTACTTAATGCAGCCTGTTTATAAGCTTAAAAAATGGGATTTTGAGCAGGAGAAACATTGACTTTTGGACAAAGAAATAGAGTTGGGAGAGGGTGATGTGCTTGTACTTTCATTCTTTGTTTCTATTCCTTCACTAAATGGTAAATGGATGGTACAAGCAGGTCTGGAGCTACATCATGAAAAAAAGAGATGGTTTTAAGCAACAGAGGGTTGCAGAGCAGTTCAACCATCATGTGTTTGGATTCACCAACAGTGACATTTAAGAGCAACATGACATGACTTACCAAGAAGACAAAGGAAGAATGAGTCTCAGTGATGCACACAAGGCGCATGGTATGTCTGCACTAACCAGGCTCTACTGTTAGCAAGCTTAATCTATGATCATCAAAACAGCTGGCAAACGAGTCACCTCTTCCTATGCCACAGTCTGAAACCAATATAAAAAGTTGTGAAATAAATAAATAAACAAACCCCAAGTAAATTCATGACATTATTTTCCTAATCCACCTGGAAACAGGGTTAGGGCCTGTGTCTGACCTAACCAAGGCACAGGCATCGTATCAGGCACAAACATCCCAGCGGCTTTATTCGCACTGCTCTGAGACCACACAAATCCCTGCTAGAAAAGTTCTTTCTGCCTTGTGTAGAAATGCATTTGGTTCGGCTTCCCCTCTCCAGAAATTTCTTTTTGAAGTTACATAAAGGCAACAGACTCAAAAACCTGGATAAAAGGTACGGTCACTTGTCACACATCACACAGGAGCTAGTGCAGACATGTGGCACCACAGCCTTGTGTTCCCTTCCACACACTCTGACTCTAACACTGCTGCCAATGTTGTCACACAGTCTTTGTGGCACTCAGTGTTTGCACCCACCAAGGCCACCAGTCCTTTAAACTGCACGAGCAGACTTCTTGGCATGCCCTTCAAGTTTTGAATTATAAACAGGATATTTCTCAGGTAGGATGGTCTTGGTAATCTCAGGAATACCCCCTGCCATGAGGCTACAACAGCTGTGAAATGCTGCCTGGGAGCCAGCTGGGAGACCCTCTGCTTCCAGTTGAACCCTTCCTGCTTTCACTAAACTTGGGAGAATCATGGAATCATAGAAATCTTTGGGTTGGAAGTGATCTCCAAGATCATCTAGTTCCAGCCCCCCTGCCATGGGCAGGGACACCTTCACTAGACCAGGTTGCCCAAAGCCCCATCCAACCCGGCCTTAAATACCTCCAGGCATGGGGCTTCCACAACCTCTCTGGGCAACCTGTGCCAGGGCCTCATGGATCTCGAGCTGTGGTGGACCCTGAGCTCCCCCTCTGAAACACTTTCCATGCAGTAACATACAGCACAGATGGTATGATCTTCTTGCATTCTCTCAGAAGAAAACCTCTCCCTGCAAAGAAGTAACATGGAAAAAAACCCACCAATTATACCCTATCTTTTATATCTTTATTAGCTCTTACTTGCAACTCTTCCCCATGTTCATTAGCCTGTCAAAAACCTCGTGGCAGCCTCTTCCAGTCCGATGCGTGTCGCAGCTCCCCGCCACGTTCTCCTGCACTCCTTTAGGCAGCGCACGTGTCCGAACCCAAGAGAGTACCTGCAGCAGGGGCACCCTGACCCAGCTCTGGTGTGCTGCTCTCCTCCTGCTTCCTAGTGTGCAGCTGATGTCAGCCTGTCCTCATACTCACATCTGTTTTGATTAAATTCACCAGATAGTCACAACTCTTCTGCCCTTTGAAAGTTATTGCCTCACAATAACCTAATAAAAGAAACACCTGGAAACCTTTGGAAGTTTAGCCATGTCCTATTTGATTTACTCTATTAAGGGAAGAGGACTCAAACAATAAGGGAGATTGGAAACAAATACATGGATCAAACTTGAGAACTGCAACCCCCTGTTATTAAAACAGTGCCTGAGCAGTATTAAAGCTGCAGTGGCTCTGTGATAAATGAGATTAATTAAATTTTATATCCATTAGCATCTCCTATTGTTTAGTCTCCAAACTACATGGCACATCAGTGCTCACCACACTCTCATGTACATGCTAAAATCAAGCAGCTCCTTTACTGTTCATCCATGTGCATCGAATGCTGCATCCAAATTTCTGCATCCTGGCCTCTGCAGGGATTAAGCAAAAGGAGTTTATGGGACCAGCTGCTCTGGTTAGGAAGGAGACACCAGCTCAGAAGTGCTTGCCACACTTGACTGGGAGCAAACAGGGTTGCACAGGAGATTCCCACAGAAAACCCCATTCTGATGCTGTTTGAGATCCAGATGAGGAAACACGAGAATTTACAATCCTGTGCTGAAAATACAGGTTGAGTCTCAGATAAAAGGCTCTATACTTAGTGAAATCTTCTGTCTTTACTTCTGCCCTCACCTCCTGATTTTTGATGATTATTTGTAATAGTGCTCAGGGGAGCTTTAGCAAGAAGTTGGGCTTTAGTCTTTTATCAGTTTTGCCTAAAACCATTTGTTGTTCAGATTCACGCAGCCCTACAGCTACCACACACTCTGAAAGTCCGTGAAATCTCGCACAGGTTCCCACAGAAGTGTTCTTTATGCTGCCTTTCTCTCCTCTATCCTCATGAACCTCAACTTTTAAATATTTTCCCTGATTGGAGTGGGAATTGACAGGTTAACCTCCCGACAGCTTCATTCTTCCTCATTTATCTGTTAGTTTCCCACCTGAAGGAGAAGATTTTGCACATACCAGTGCAAAGAATAAAGATAGGAAAAGTAGTTAAACTTGGATTTTTAAAACTATTGCAGTGCATATTTCCTGAAGTAGAACCAGCACACTCCAGTTCCACACGTGAGGAGGAAAATGCTTTACCCAGAGATTCCCTGTTAACTTCACAGCTTGACTCTTTTCCCTCTAATTCTAGTACAGCTGCAACCTTCTAGCCTGCACTGTAATGGGTTGTGCTATTTGTGGTCATCAGGAACAAAATATTTCTGAGATTTTTGTCCAATTCATCAGCAGGGTTTTTTTGCTAATGCACAGAACAAATAAGCTGATAAGAAGCATCCTCTGAGCACCAGAAATGAAGCTTTGGCAAAGATCTGTGTGGCAGGAAGGTTGACAAGAAGGGTGGCTGTGCTGTATTAATAGCAGAGCTGTTCTGTAGTGTTGCAGAGATTAGTCAGAAGAAAGCACAATGTGATAGGAGCTCAGTAAAATGGATATATCACAGAATTTGAAAACATACCATATTTTTACACAAAAATTCATGCCTGGTACCTTCATTTTTTAATCCTGAATTTGAAACCCCAGTGGGCTCAATTTTGATGTGCAGAGCAACTGCCCATGACAAAATCGTTTTAATTTGTCATAGGTTGGGAACTTAAGTCACAGATATTTTGGAGATACTTGTCAATAAAACTACAGCATCCTTTAGACCAAGAAGAAATTATTGCAGATCAACTTCTATCCTTCTTCCCATGAAGAGTTTGCAATTGTATCCAAGAGCAACGTGAAGAGACAGATTCCCTGCAACTGAAGGAAAGGGGGTGAGATTTTATTACACTGGGATAAGTCCAAGAGGAACTCCTATCAAATTCAGCAAACAAACTTTAGCAGGAATTAATAATGAAAGAGGAGATGTGGCAGATGGTGGTGCTCATGGAGTAACATGGTCCTATTTCCACCTTCTCCCACTGAAAGGAAGCATTCAACAATAAAAAACAGGGCTCCTGGCAGTGAATTTGGAAACTTCTTAGAATAATCTGTTTAATAGAGGAAATACAGAAGAATTATTTCCAAACAGGGATTTGACATGTATACTAGCAAGAATAATATCTCTGGTAATACCAGGGAGTTTGAAGATACAAGAGCTGTTAATATTTCCATTTCAGTACATAAACTTGTCATCATCTGGGGGTAAAGAAATCTGTTCCTCCATGGCATCGCATCACACTTAATTAAACAAATTAGGGAAATGATACAAGGGGAAAGAGAAAGGGGGAGGGGACAGGGAGTTAATTACTCTTTCTTCCCGCCACACCCCCCACCCCCCGCCCCAGTTCATCCATCAGTGGTTACAGTTAGTAACAAAAAAATCAAATTAGTTGCACCAGTGGGCTGCTCAAACCTGACAATTTCTGTGTTTCTAGTTTAAATTAGAGTAGAATCAATGGAAGTTGTACAAAGATAAGTTAAAGGCGAAGCTCACCCCGCACAGCGTTCAATCTTCCCGCAAAGGCAAGGTTGAGCCTTACAGGAGTCGTTAAGGTTAATGCAATCTGTAGCGATGTGACGGCAAGATGCTCTGTTCTCATTACACCACAAAGCAGCTCTGACTCACTGTGCTTAGGGCTAATTGACAGTTTCCAAATCGCACCGTAGTAATTGTTTACAGTTGTAGAAAGGGAGTATATTGTTTTCACTGCTGCTTTACTTGATACATTTACCCACTTAATCCCTCACACTTAATTCTCTCTGATAGGTGGAAACAAGAAATAATTGAATTTTAGTATCTTTTTGACATTTACTTTTCAGCTAAGAAACTGTTTTGCTTTTTGACTGGGAATTCAGGTGGGGGAAGAGCTTGAACATGACTTTGTCTTCTTTCTGAGAATGACCACCTCACCCAGCTCACCCAGCGCCTTGATTTAGTTTGAACAAATCAAAGCATGTTTGCTGGCTCCAGGAAGGTAGAAGAGGCTTTCAGAGTGCCACAAGTTTTCTTACTAACAAAACCAAAGCCTGTACTCAGCCTGCTGCACATCTGACTCATCTCTTCTACCTCTTCATCCTGTCCTTCAGGTACTCCCTTGCAGCAGCCTCTATTTTGTGTGCTCTCATCATCCATTGTTCTACTTGGAAGAAGTCTGGTGCTCTGTTGTCATTGCTGAGTATCAGAAGGCCCAGTACATGCAGAAGAGCTACTTCAGGGCAGCTCTTTGTGTGAGGACAAACTGATGTAGGACTTGAAGGCAGCAGTGAGAGAGTTGGGGAAAGACCCAGAGTTTAGACAGCCCCAAGAACTTGCATGGCATGAAGAAGTCTCATGAAGAAGCCCAGCTTTCAGGCAGGACATGGACCTGAGGTGATCAGCAGCCCCAGGGGCTCCATCCAGTCGTTCCTTGCATTTGCAATCCAGTAGCTCCAGGAGCATTCTGAGACATCTCAGCTCGAGTTGGTCTCTAAGGGAACTTAAAAAACCAGCAGTTTAGAATCCATTCTGCTCAAAACCCCCTTCTGCCAAGCTCACACAGGACATTTTACAGCACAGCCCTAGTTGGAGCAGCTTTACACAGAGCAGAGCAATGCTTTCAAAGGCCTGCACCACCTGGAAAGCTTTCACAGGCCGGCACATCCCAAGGGACCAGCAGTACTGGTTAGTTAAATGCCCTGCTCCACAGAGGTTTTCTGATCTGATCTGGAGATCCCACTGACAGCACTTGCTTGATGGTGAGAGATTGTCTCATAAGGGTGGTCTGTTCCAGGGCCTTCAGTAGGTATGCACAGCACATGCTTAATGGAGGTCCTTCTCCTCAAGGGAAGCACAGGCGCAGGCCTTCGCCTCCAGGACAAATGATCAGACCATTACAAAGACACAGGACAGCAAAGAAGCATCAGTGTTCCCCAGGGGTGGGTGTTGGGTCTGGTCTTGTTTAACATCTTCATCAATGACCTTGATGAGGGAATAGTGTCCCTGCTCAGCAAGTACCCGATGATCCAGAGCTGGGAGGAGTGGGGGACATGCAGGAATGCTGCACTGCCATTGGGTGAGACCTGGCCAGGCTGGAGAGCTGGGCACTGAGGAACCAGGTGATGGTCAGTAACAACAAGTGTAGGGTCTGGCACCTGGGAAGGAACAACCCCAGGTATCAGGACAGTCTGGGGGATGACCTGCTGTGATACTTTAAGATGGATAAGCCTGTGGTCAATCACGTCTCTTAATTTGCTCAGTGCTGTTTATAAACTTTGAAATTACTTCAGGAAACATCAACTCTTGAGGAAGGAACTGTCTGATATCTCACCTGCTGAATCAGGTATTTCATGTAATAAATCCCATCTAGAGTCAGCTGTTTCTAAATTGAAAAACAAAAGGATAAAATGAAGTGCATGCAGCCAGGTCTGGTCAATGCTACCCCCTATGTCTAGAGTGTAATATTAAGAAAACAAACTGTCAGATTCTGGAAGTTAGAAGTTGAACCCAGTCACGTCAGCCAGTGAGAAATGCAGAAAGAGCATCTCCCTCTTTAGTTTAGGGGAAGGGACAAGATATCAGAGGCTCAATTCTACAAAAAGTCATCCCAGGGATGTTTCAGTAGCATTCATGATGGCAGTGAAGCAGTTAAGTGAACCAGCCCTGAAGGATAAAGTTAATTCTGCTTCTAAGTCTATGAGTTAAGGTAGTGTCTGTTTGCACAAGAGGTCTCCAAAGCATCTGTACACACTTCCTCCAGCTATTGCTTTATGAGTCCTGCAATTTTCTCTCCACGTGAGGCTGCAAACCTCTATAATTCCCCATCTATCTCTACACGTGCCAGTTCAGCAATTTCTCTCTTCCAGCCAGTGATGGGGTTTGACAGGGAAATTCAACTGTCTTCAAGCACCAAACAGCTTCTTCCAAACACAGACATTTTCAGAGACTGTTTTAGAGCAGTAATGGAGGTGGCAGTGGGTCCAAACAATTTCAGGACCCCCCCAAATCAACATCTTGTGGCCCCATTCCCACAGCTGCAGGGTCTCAGAGTACACCTGTCCCTCACCAAGGCTGCCCCTTAACATTGTGCTATTTGTCATCCAGGGCCCCTGAATCAATGAATCTTGCAGAAGGCTGAAACTTTGAGAAGTGCAAACCCACTCAGTTTCAGTACCCAGGACCGACAACTTCCTCCCTCTGACTCTAGTTCTGACATAGTCTCTTATTCTACTGCCTTAGCAAAGAATATGGACTTTGAGTCTTCCACCACATCACATCTCTCAGCCAAATTGCTTAGGACTCCTCAAAGCTTAAGGCAGCAGCCACTGAAAAATATGAGAAAAACCAGCTCTTCATCAGGCAAGAGACCAAGGCAGTGAGGACTCCTGTCTATCACTGCCTGCAGTTACAGAACTTGTGCTGGTCTGAGATGAGAAGTGCTGACAGCTCCCTTTTCACACGCTCTTGCTTGAGGTGAGGACACTGCTGATGCCTTTGTTCAACGGCATTTCACTTTACATGCCACGCAGGCTGAAGCCTACACAAACATGACCAACCAGGCTGTCCCTGAAGTGCCACCCCAGATAGGCATTTGCTGGGATTTTCTTATTATTTTACTGCTAAAAAACTGAGAGAAGTGGGAAAAAAATCCTTCCTTCTCTTACCACCTCACTTTTACTGCCTGAAGGAGAGGAGGGATCCCCACATGCGACAGAGGACAGCAAAGCTGACAGTGTGCAGTGATTTGTCTGTACATCCATCCTCCTTTAGCCATATGGCACCTTTCACTGTCCTTTCTTCTGGCATCTACAGCTGGGGAGCATCTTGAGTGTGTGCAGGAAGGGGCTGCCGGTGCCATTCCAGGACTGTTAGTGCCACTGAAAACCAAAGCAATTCACATCAGGGATTATTGAAGAAAGTACTGAACAGAGAAACCCAAAGTCTTATTTCTAGGCCCCACATCATAGTCTGGACTGAAAATTTTGTCAGTGTCAGTTTAACTGAAATGCTGTAGGAGGTTTGCATGTCTGTGCAACAGCATTCTCCTGGGATTACTCGGTCTTGCATTATTATGCTGTCCTGAGCATTAGTTTTCCCTGCCCTAACACATCTTCCTTCTTGCTCTCATTTGGCTAATTGAATGTTATCAGTTTTGTTTGTGGCTCATTTCAGAATGTCAACAAATTATCTGGTATCTGTCAGCAAAACACAAATGATTATTTCTGTGAGTTACTACCAGTGCACTACACTCTCAACCTCTCTGCCTTGCTGCGGCTCCACATAAAAGCTACACTTTTACAGAAGCTTTGGGGGTCTCTGATATTGTCCCACGCTAAAATACAGCCATCTGGTGGCAATTAGTTCTGTCAATAATTACTGGAGCTGAGTGAACTAGGAAGATGTATATAGAAGCTTGTAAACGCCTTGGCTATTTGTCACAGCGAAGTAACAGGCAGAGGTATTGGCTGGGCAGAGGCACGTGAGTGGCCGTGCTCTCCTGTCAAGAGTTTCTGCTGAGCTCCCTTCGCTGCCTGGCTGCCCCACAGGGTCTGCTCCCACAGCTGAGCTGTGTGGTGCCTGCAGTGTCTCTGGCCTGCCCAGTCCCCCACCACTCTAACTGGAATCACAGCGGTTCTGAGATCATTGAAAAAGAAATCAGCCTGCAAAGAGGCTCAGGCACTCTGAGGAGTCACTGCTGTAGCTTCGGGGTTTGGAGGACACCCCGGCACAACAGATCCTCGAGGGAGCAGTTACTCCAGCTGTGAGACAGCTGTTTGCAAACACTAGTGCTACAGAACTGCCTGTGCACCCGTGGGGATCAGGGTACGGCTGTGGGCACGGGGCAGCCGGGTGTCACCAACTCACTGCTCGGTGTGTCTCCACGGCGGTGGCACCCTAAACCTCCTGGGAGGCTGGAGGAGGTGATGATGGGTAAAGAGCTTGTGTATGGTTGCACTGCTTTCAGGGGTGCTCCACTGTTCCTCTAAAGCCTCAGTGAACAACATAGAGCCTGAGAGCTCTGGGTTTTGGGGACATGTCTTGGCCCAGAGAGAAACAATGGAAAACCTAAAATTCGTCCTCTTCCAAATGTCCTCCCACCAGTGAGAGGGAAGTTCCCGCAGGGTCAACCTGAACGTCCCAGTTTCAGGTGGAGGAGGTCCAGATTGCAATTTGCTGAGATCTGAGACACAGAGCTGAGTACTCAAAACTCGATTAAAGTTTAAAACCCAAGCCCTGACCATACCCTGTGCCTTTAAGCTACCTTTAACAGAGTGATTCTGTTAGTGGTTAAACAAACCTGCTGGCAAAGCAAATTGCTGCAGATTTTCATACTGCCTTGCCAGCTACTCAGTTGTTTATTGGAGCAGTCCAGAGCTCTGATACAAATACAACAGAGACAGTCCAAGCTATGCAGAGTTCACCATATTCTCCCCCAATAGATTTTCTCTCTCAGGCCTGAGATTTGTTCATCTCATGCTGCTCAACACATATATGAGATCTGCAGTGGTTGTTGTAGCTAAGCTGAGCATTTCAACAGCTCATCCTCCCCCCAAACCATGTCAAACTTTCCAAGCTCAAGAAATTTTCAAAATTCATTTCAGGTCTAGCCAAACACGATGTGTCACTTCTTCATTTTGACACCACATGCCTGGCCCTGATAGACTACAAGATGAAACTCCTTTTCTGAGTGGAGTTTCACTCTGAATTTTTGCAGGTGAAGACCCAAGTATATTTTTATACACTGGAAACTAAAAAAACATTAGACACTTAAGGGTGGGTCTGCTGGGCTTTTACACAGCTCCAGTGTGCCTTGATGTTTAGTGTTTTCAATGTCATCATTCAAAGGAGTGTGTGCTGCAAATTCCAGAATCAAATCCAGATGCAGAGTACATGCATGGACCATCTCTCGCATTTATAAGCCAAATACAGACTGCAGGGACTTTGATAACCTTGGGGAAAAAAGTGCATAGGAAATGCTGCAGCAAAGAGCACCCACCATTGAGGAGACCTCACTGGCAATGTCCATGAACTGATTTGCCTCATGCCAACCAGCAGTCTCACCTGGGTGTTGAAATCACTATCTACTCATGAGAAAGAGTGTGAACCCCTTTGATAAATCCTTTTTGATTTAATCTTTTAGGTAGTGATACCTCTAAGAAAATTTGCTTACGCTGCTTTGTCAGCAAGACTCTCAATGTGGTTATGGAAAATTAAACTTTTAATCAAGAAAATAAGAGAAAGACTTGCTTATCATTGAAAAAAAAAGGAGGAACTCAAAAGCATCTAAATAAAGGTTTTGTGTCAGATCTCATGTAATACCACCTGCCAGCAGCAACAAATGGGCAGAGAACTACGACAGGTGAGGATTTTTATAATTTGTGACCTCTTTAACAGGCTGAGAAAGAAGATGACTAAAACCCAACACTGACAGCTGAGCCACCCGTGTTGGTACAGTTTGGCTGATGGGAGTTTGCAAGGATCCATCATGTATCTGCAGCACGGTCTCTATTCCTCTGTGTGCACACGAGGAAAGGCTTTCAGGCTTTCTCACCACAGAGCTCATCGGTGCAGCCACGAAACAGTGAGCAACAACCCAAAGTGATACCACTTCTAAAGGAAAAGATGCATATACTGAAAAGATGATGAGATAAACAATGTGAGAACAACATCTTTAAGACTTCCACTTGGTGATCTTTATTGTTCTCCACTAGCCATGTTGGCCTTTCTTTAAAACTCTTTCTCCCCAGAACACACAGTGACCACAGAATCTAAATACTTACCTTTGCTTGTATTCCTCTTCCCTTTCTAAAATGCAGCACTCTGATTTATAATGGGTCATCCAGACCTCTATCTGTGCAAAGAACAACTTTACAGTAGATTCAGACCTAAAATACAAGTTTTGAAAAAACTCTAGAGTGTGTGCACAAAATTCTGCAAAAAAATCCTTCCATATATTTGCTGCCACCCCTTGAAAACATAAGCCAGACCTGAAAATGCAGAAATCTGGGGACTCTTCTCAGCCTGGAAAGCAGCAACCACACCCATGGCACTCAGCTTCCAGGACAGTGAGACTCAGAGCATCTCTGCTTGGCTTCGCTGATGAGGAGTTCCTGTTGTGCACCCTGATGCTGCACACAGGTCCCACTAGTGATGGTTATTGTTTTGTTTCTGTTTCAAGGTTGGTTGAGATTTTTTAAATAAGAAGATAATGAAAACATTTCTATGCAAATACTTGCATTCACATATACATTTAAATGTTTGTACTGGAGGAGTTGTTTCCTGCATGAATTAAAAAAGGTCTTGTAAACACACACTGAATATTATCATAATGGAGAAATGCTTCAAGGGAAGGCTTACAGAGCTGATCTCAGTGTATGTTTCTATTCAATACTTAAAAGACATAATTTTTTTTGCAGGAGGTGGTGAAAAAGAAATGCCAACTCCTTTAAATACAACATTCAAACTAATCCTCATCAGGAAACTTGCCCCAAAACCATTCCAAATGCTGTTAAAATGGAGCACTTTCATTTAACCCCTCCTATCTAACTGATAAACAATGTCTGCAGATCAATACCACCATAAATACAAGAGTACCATAAAGGTATGCAGATAGCAGACTCCATATGTGCTCTCCCCCCTCTCCTCTGCAGCCCTCTCTGCTCTGAACATGGTTTTTGTTATTGCTGGGGGAGCATTTTGCATTGGTGCACGCTTGTTCTCCGAGCTTGGCGTGGCCACGCTGACTGTATTTACAAAGTGTTTGGGTTCATTTGGTTTACCCATTTTTGCTGCCCAACAAAAGAGCTGAAATGAATGAATCAATTTTTAAAACAAATAGGACTTGACAGCAGAGACACAGATTTGTGGGAATGGCAAAAGGTGCCTAATTAAGAGCTCTAGGGGGGACGAGGCTTTCATTTCTCTAATGAAAAGGAGCTTTGCGAGCATCCAAGTGTTATCCTGCTCCAGCAGAGTGGATCTCTTCTGCAAGGAGAAAAAGACAATTCATTTTTCATGTCTCCACTTAGTTACTGTTACTCATTTTGCCTTCTGCACGAAGCTTGGGTCAAAGCTTTCAGGTGACCACCAGTTTCCAAAGGCTGGAGCAGATACCTGAAAGGGATGTTTTCAATTTCCAGGCAGCAGGGAGAGACCATTTCTAACATCAAACTTGACCTCCATGTCCCTTAACAACCTGCCCTACAACACCTGGTATTTTCTCTCCAGAAAAGCGAAAGATCCCAGTTCTGTGCTCCAATCATGATGGCAACACCATGACTGGATATAAATACACCTGATTAGCTGAGCACACTGGTCTCCCCATTGTCTTCCATAATAAAAATAAACACAACATAAAATTAAAGGTTAATAGGTATGATTGCATCAACTACTGCACTATTAGGAAACCAGCTCTGAGGCGGCTCTAACCAACAACAAAGCTTGCTCTGAGCACTGCCACTCGTTTGATGTCCCCCAAGGGGAAAAGGCAGGGTGGTTCCACATCTGATTACTCATTGTACGATTAATCTGGGCTTGCTTAATCCTCACCCACAGCGCACTACACGAATCTGCTTTACAAGACCATTTGGGTATTTTAGAGGGTGCTAAATCTGAAGAACTCTTAAAGCACACATTTATTTTTAACTTTGTTTTTTGTTTGCTTCTGTTTGGTTTTTTTTAATAAAGAAACAGGCTCTTATTTTAACTGGGGAGGACGTATGGGTGGTTTGAGCTGTGGTCACACTACTGTGCAGCAGCAAGTGCTGCATTTGTGAAGGAAACCCAGCAGCTTGGCTGCTGGGTTTCCTTCGTCTCTGCAGTGCTTATAAAGACTTTTTGGAAATTATAATAGTACCAGCATCTAAACTGAGCACATAGTTCACAGAAAGAATTTAGTTGAACTGTTCCATGAGCAACACAACCCTGGGTCAATCTCATTTACAGAGCCTGGATGAGGCTGGGCTGCTTCTTAGCCCAGGAGGGTGTTTTGAAGCACCCTCCTAGTTATTCATAGTCTTTGGACTGAAGTTGTTCTTTAACCATCCATCTTTCCTCATGATACCCTGGCTTCTTCATTCTTTTGATTTAAAATGAGATTAGTCCAAAATAGTGAGACCTCTTTGTGTCTCAAACGTTCCTTCACATGCACCTGGTGAGGTGCATCTGGCACCGTTCTACCCAGGACCAGTGCTGCAGGGACCCACCTCACAGCCTTCAGCGGGCTGTACCCACACACAATCGGGGTGGCTGAGGAAACCAGGAGCATGTTAAAAATGGGATTATTCTTTCAGTAATATCTTTAATAACACCTGAGCTTGACCTGCCTACAGCAAAGCACCTCGCTCTTGTGTGAAATAAATCCTTGTGAAAGAGCATCTCAAAACGTGTGTGGCCCACCATGACACTGAACAGCCCACTGGTCTCTGGTGAAGATGGATATGGGGTATTTATGTGGCATGGACATATGTTTATGGACCTATTAGTCCACACAGGTGAGCTATTCTGGGCACTTTTCCCATCGTAGCCAACAGGAAGGGTGGCTCAGACCTCACACCACCTCCTACCTCTCCACAGGCATTAGGGAATCTAAACCAGCAAGCACAGACATCATCTCTCTGCTTTAAGTCTGCCTTTATTCATGACCTAGAATAGGAACATCTCAGCTGTGTCTGATGTTGAGAAGAAGAATAAAAGCAAGTGGGAGTACAAGGTGTTTTGCCCACACGTAAGCAGCACGGCGGCTGCAAGCCCAAGCGCAGAGCTGAGCACCAGGCTGGGAATGAAACCTCTGTCAGAGCCTGCACACAATGGAGGACACTCTGCATCCAAACAGGAGCAGAACAGCAACTTCTCAGACAAAGATGCTTTCATCTGAGTGTTCAGTTCACAGAAAACACAGCACAGCTTAGGGCCCACCTACTTACTTATAAAATTTTAGAGGTAGTGAACTTAAACAAAGCATCTCATTTTTCCTGGCAAACAAAAAGGAAAATCATTTTAACAAAACTGGCTTAAGTGAAACATGAGGAGCTGCTGCCAGGAATCCAATCTAAAACTTCTCATTTTATTTTTTCCTTCAGTTCATAACCTTTCAAACATCCCCGCTCACTGAGGCTAACTTTCCGGTGAGCAGGACTGTTTATTTCACTGGCAGTCTTTAAAGCTCAGCGGGGAAAGTTTATATTTCTTCCTATAATCTCCAAGATAAAATCATCCAGATGTGTGGAAATTTTCTAAAATGGAAGAGGATAAACAGATTTGCTTTCTCAACTACATGCACACTTACACCCCCCCCAACCCACACACTCCCCCACCCCAGTTGGTACTGAGCAATAAAGACAAAGGAACCTGCCTGTGATTCCATTCTCCATATGTAAGCTCATCCTTAGCTGGATGAGAATAACAACAATTTAACAATATGCTTCAAAAAATTCATAGAGATGAAGATTTGCTGGTTTGTGAGCTCTAATTACAGTATCTCTTTTGGCTGAGGGTAAATGTAGTACTCTACTTCTAAAATACAGCCTGAGAGCTGATTTTCAAAACCTTCCCCCAAAATCCCTGGTTTTTAAGAGCTCAGTAAGATGTACACAGTGAGACATTTATGAGGAAGAAATACACCAACCTGGCACCGCAACACAGGATATTACCATCATGTACTGGTTTTGAAAGGTAGTCTGCAAAATAAAAATTATAGCCAGAATTTAATCTATATATGTAAATACTTGTACTTTTAAGTAATGATTTTGAATTTTCATAAAAGCTTCAGAAGAACAAAGTTGGCAATTGCATCAAATAGTGTTATTATACAAACTATCTTCATGCTGTGCTCAGAGCACCAAAAATGAATTTAGTTTCAAATGTATCATGAAAAAATTCAAAGTGGATTGAATGTTATAAACAAAGACTTGAAAAAGTTTGATGATGCTGAAAATTGTTATGGTTGAGGCCACGTGGAGCAACGGTCTGTTGGGAAAAATGGAGCCTCACCCGGCTCCTTTCAGGTTTCGTTATAACTGTGAATGTCCGCGCGTGCTATCTGGAAGGCCTGATGAAACCTGCCAGGCTTTCAAAGCTAACGTTAGTTAATTTATGGTTTCACACAGAACAGACAATTTTTGCATGCTTTGGCAAACAAATGAGGCACATTTCAGTAGTGATGACTGAATTCATGATTTCTCAGGTTGATTTAAATTGAAATCCCTGACTTCTGCTTTAATTTTCAAAGGCCTTTTTTCAGGAGTACGTCCAAGCAACACCATTTTTACACCACACAAATCACTCAGACCTTTTCTGCTACAACTCTTGTGCATCCTACCATCAGAGCAACCTCCTTTGAAGAAGTTTATAGAGTGTCCTGTTGTGATTTTGCTTAAGTTGCCACAAACTTGAAAACGACACCATCAAAGCGAGGAAGAAAAGTGGGCTGAATTTAGTAGGGCAGTTAATATGAATATGAAACTGCCATCTGGAAATTGGCACCAAAATAATTTGAATCCATTTGGGTATTTTAATATGAGTTTGTGTGGGTTGTATCTCTCACAAGGGAGGAGCGGAGTGAGCAATCATTGCTCAGTTAAATTCTAATGCTCAGGAAGAAGCAAGTACTCTGTGTAGGTTTACCAAGCAAACCAACATAACTGGTTACTCCCAGTTTATCACACAAGAGTGAGGCTGGGGGCAGGCAGCCAACCAATAGTCCAGACCATCAGGGAAAATTGTGGTGATACAAAAAGGTCCAAAGTGAAGCCAAGAAGTCAAACTGCAGTTTGGAGTCCAAAAGACCATCTTTTCCCCATATCAGTTCAACTGATCTTCTCTTCACAGTTACTCNCCTGGGTACTAAGCAGGTCTGAGGTGGAGATGGTTCATCAGTCTGGATCAGCAAGGATCAATGGCAAAACAAGGGCAGAGCTGAGCGGGGCTGGGACCAGCACTGGTATGGTATAGCTGAAGGGAGACCTCTGGTGATGCTGGTAAGGGTCACTAATGCTTGTCAGAGCACTCTGGCCCCAACAGAGGACAGTGCTGGTTGCAGAGAGCATGGCAACACACGGGCACCTTGTGAGTGAGTCTCCTCCATGGGGTGGTGTCTCCAAAAAGACCATCTTTTCCCCATATCAGTTCAACTGATCTTCTCTTCACAGTTACTCAAAAGGCTGAGCACTAACACACCCTACTGAAGCACTACAACCCCCTCATTGATTTTGTCCAGCGCCGCTGGGAGTCCAGTTCACCAAAAACCTCTACTCTGAGAAAGACTCACGAGGCTCATTTTACACAGCTGCAGATCTGTGGAGTTAAATCTGTGTAAGTCACAGGCACAATCTGCTGATAAACCTCATCTGCTGCCCCGAGGTGGTGTGTGTGCAGGTGTTCCCACGCCGGCTCCTACTTCTAGACTGGGATCTGTGGGAGCTGATGAGACCATCGGCGCTGCAGTCAGTAGATGGCAGTTACACCTCTGTGAACACTTAACCTCGAATGAGGGAAGATGTTAGTCTGCAGAAAAGTCGGTGGAAATGAAGGAATACTTAGAAATAGAAAAACAATGTCTAAGTTTCCATCTTTCAAGCGCCTTTGGTGTGGATGGCTTGGCTGGGATCTGTCTTCTTGGATCACAAAATGTCCATTCCCTCTGACTTTCTGCTTCTCCTGGACCAGCACAGCCCCCACGGGAAAACCCTACAACAAATGAGCTTTCCAACTCCCATTTTAATTCAGGTCACCCAAGGCATTTAATTAAATTTGAGACTTTCCAAAACTTAGCTCAGGAGTTCTGGCTGCATTCCGTGAACAGCGCATGGCGGAGTCCAGCCTGTTTCCCTGAAGCAACCAGCGTTTTGTAAATCCAGAAAGGAGCTTCGAAAAAGGCAGAGAAACCCCAGCTCACAGGTCAGACAGTCAGGGACTAGGAGGTGACCCCAGGAAAATCCCAAAGGGCCCAAAGGAAAAAGCATAATAATGAGTGTAAAAAGAAACTATTTGGCTTCAGCCAATATCAGAGAGTTTATGTCAGTCAGGAGTCTTAGGGCAAAAATTAATGGAGAAAAGGTGCAGAACTTGCTTTTAAGCAGGTTTCTTTTGCTTTGCCTCTTCTGTACATGGATTTAAAAGCAAGAAAAGCCCTCAAAAGGCTGAAGAGTAAGTCACTATTTATTTGTTTCTAACTGAAATTAAAGACTACGGCCGTGCAACCAAGGGCAGCGTTTCCTTTCAGTTTATATCCCTGCTCATTTAACCCATCAGCTTTCCAAGCAATATTTCACAGAGTTACAGGGACTGAGTAATGCTGCAATAAAATGAATGGTTTTTAAACGTTTGGCAGACTTCCCTGCTCTTCCTGGATTGCTGGCGGAGCACTAGCGGACGCTCGTTCGTTGCTCACGTGTCCGGGAGAGCTGCTTCCACGAGGGATCGTTCCGGCTCTCCAGCTGCGTGTCCCCTCTTACTCCTGATGGATAGTGCTTCCCCCTTTGTGTATTTTCAGAGGGGGGGAAAAAAAGTGTAATACCATAACTTGGGGAATAGATTGTTGCACAAATTATTCATTAGCCATGCATTATGCATAGGGTTTTGTAAGGGGGGAAAAAAGAGTTGCTTGTGTGATCACATTTGCCTGGTGCAGATATATAATCCATTTGCAACCTTTTATGTGGACTGTTCGCACCTCGTTTCTTGTGTGAATGAAGCCCAGGCTGTCCGAAGCCCGCGGCAGGGAGAGGTGTGTAACTGCTTGGTTGCAGGGACAACCTCCTTTGGGCTCTTCCCTTTCCAGGGTTGAGACAGTTCAGCTCAGAACAGCATCGTCCCACGGCATCGTCAGGCATTTGTAGTTTGGCCCCAACACCGCTGTCAGTCTGGCTACAACCCTGTGTAGGAAATACCTTCCATCAGTCAGAGGGAAGCAGCGGAGCTTCCTGCAGGTCATTGTGAGCAATTAACTCATCTTTCCAGACTTTCCTCTAAGCTGGGCACAGACTGTGGCATTCAGAGCACATTGCACAGCCTCGAGTGCAGATGTAGCAACTGGGCATCCAGGGGGTCCGAGCATCAAGAGCCACCAGCCGCCTGGCTTCGACATGAGATTGTCTTTGATCCCTGTGTTATGTTGAGCTTTATTTGAGCATTCAGATGGATAGAAAAGGTGCTTTTCCTTTTGCTGTTCTTTTCCAAGTGTCTTTGGCCAAGCATGGTTACACACACGTGCGCGGTGCCGCAGGTAACCAAGAGCAGCAGTTGGAATTTCCCCTTGAATGCATAAAAGCAGAGACTGAGGAAGCAGCTAATCACGATAGCGAGCAGAACATATTGTCAGGGGAAACAAGTCTTGTGGAAGTTTCCAAAGCAGCATGTCATGAAGTGCAGTCCTTGGTTGCTCCTTGCACTCCTGCCCTGCCGGGTCAGAACAAAAGCTTCCTTCAACTCTCACCAAAAACATTCGAGTCTTTATTAAAACCCAAATCCCCAAGTCAAAGGCTTTTTCCTTTCCTCAGGAGCTGTCACTCCTTGTGAAAAACAGAAAGCACCCACACAACTCCCCTTTACAGTAAGAACTCCCTTTCCCGGTGGAAATTCAGCTTCAAGCTGAATTCAAGCACCACTTTTCCCTTGGCAGCGATCTGATACGCCATAAACCCACATCACTTGGGCTGCTTTTCTGTCAACAGGAAGAGATGAAAAATTGTTCTTCATAGGCACAGTCATCTTTTTCTGGATAGAATTTCCAGCTGCACAAGCCCCTTTTGAGTGCTTATCACTTTAAAGGATGTACAGGGCTGGCCAATGCTAACAGACCCTAATCTATTCAGCACAGCCCAATTTCTCAAATCGGAGAGAGCAATCAATTTTATGGTAACATACAGGAGTGTAAAAATCTAAGATTATGACATTTCATGCCTGTTCACGCTCCATTACTGGCAGACTGAAACAGCAAAAGCAAAAAAACTTTCCTTGCTGATCACCAGTCTGACAAATCAGGTGCAACATCTTCCTACACAAGTCCAGCAGCACCAGTCTCCCAAGTACATCCTAAGAGCTCAGTAAACACTGTTTTCTTTCTCCTACCCATCATAACTTTGTCACCTGAGAACATGCAAAAGAATTTTCCATGTCTGGTTTCTAACTTTGCAGGATGAGCAGTGGATATAGAGAACAGAGAACACCCCAAATGCAACCCTGGTCACGTAGGCTGACAGTTCAAAGAGGATCTACAGGAATAATTTATTATCTTCATCTAGCAATGAACCTTTGAAGGATGACAATGACTAGTGAACCTCATTAAAACTCGGTCATTCTTTAAAGGAGGACAGTGACAGGTTCCAGCTCTGGACCATCCCATAGCATACATCCAGTAACTGGGAGGCTCTGGGATTCCTTCCTCTGCCAGAGTAGACACCAGCAGCTTTATTTATCTGTGTGGATGGCTTCAGGTAACAGGCACATGGCTCCACTTTGTCTTACAGCAGCATCTGTAGCACTAGAAGAGTTTTGTTTGTGCAGCAGGAGCATATTTCAGTACTGATAGAGCAGTCCTTGGCTATGAAGTTGATGACTTGAAGCTGCAGGGCACTGCAGAGGGCTGGGAGAAAGGAAGGGGCTGTTCCAACAGAGCAGCACTATGTGAGGGAGGCTGGCAGCCTCGAAGAGCCAGGGGCTTTCTGACCATAAACACATTCACTAACTAGAATTCACAGTCCTTGGTGGCAAGAGGTAGTAAAAATTATTCCCCACCTATAGAGTGTGTATTTATATGCACACACACACCTCTTAAAGGCAACGCTTCCAGCTCCACAGCCCAAGCACACATCTTGGTAATGTAGTTAAGGCACCGGTTGTGGGAGACTTCCAGTCACCTAACGCTCCAATGCTGGTGGCTGGTCTGTCCCACCGACTCTCTCGCCCATCGTAGAGGCAGGAAACCTTTCAGAAAACTGCCTTGCATCCAGCTCTGGGCTCGCCCAGCTCCTGCTCCAGCAGAACACTGCCCTGACCTGACTCCTGTGGGGCCTGGGGTGGGACAGAGCCATCAGCTGTGCTCACCAGGATTCAGATTTCTGCTGCGGGAAGAGTTACGGGCTGCTTTTGTGTAGAAGTCAATCTAAGTATGCAATTCTGAATAACTTGATTTTGTATTTAAATAAACCAGCATTCTCCCTGCCAGCAGTTCCCTCTTCTCCAATATAATGTAAATAACACTTTATACATTTCAGTTTTTATGGGCTCTCTGATTGTATCTCACACTTTCTTTCAACAATGAAAATTACTCATAAATAATAATACATTTTCCCAGTAAAAGGAGGACATTTAGATTATTTTTTCCCCCGCCTTTTCAAATACCTTTACATTGTGTGACAATTACCCATTCAACTGGATTCCTGCTGCTGTAACAATTTCATTATTTCCCTTCCTTGCACTTCTCAGGCTCTGAGGGAAGGAAACCTCGTGCAACGTACCGAACACCGGTGAGCCCGGCTCTGCCAGGTGCCAGGAGACCCGGCCACTGCTGTGAGCAACTGTGACATTTCAGGTCACTCTGAGCAGACCAAGCCTGGAAGAACACTCTGTCCCCAGTGTTCACATGCACCATTTACCTCTACAGTGACCAAAATGTGCCCAGAGACAGATGTCACACGGAGGCCCAAAAGAACTGCAGGGTGCCAGCTTCAGCACAGCAACTTTGTGTGTGCAAACACGTCAGAGCTGCTCACAACTGCTGTGCTGAGAGCACAAAATGAACACAAAGCTCCAAAGCACCGTCCTGTCAGTCCCCAGCCCGGTAATTGTGAGATTCTTTGAGAGGCTCCAACACCAACAGGCCTTTCTCAGTTGTAAGTGATCACTGATTTTCATACCAACATACATAATGCTTGAAGAAAGTCCTGTATTAGAGCATGATAATAAATAAATTGTGATGAAAGCTGCCCTGGTCACTGCACACAGACACTTGTGTGGATACAGAAAGACAGACTTGAAAGCCAGAGCTTAACTGCTGTAGGCAACACTGGCAAAGCCTGTAGGTGTATGTGATACAACGATGTACCAAAACGATGTGGGAGATACCACGACACCCCAGCTCCCAGGCACGATGGACAAGTGGCATTTACCTGGCAGTGAAACGCTGAGCCAAACACTCTGCTGAGTCTCTGAGCCTCCAGGGCTCAGGGAGCTGGGTCCTGTCCCATGGGTGGAGCACCAAAGCCTCCAGAGTATTCCCTCCATCCCTGCTGCAGCACTCTGGGGAAGGGGGAGAAGAAAGGCTGAGCTATTAGTGCTGCCATAAAACCTCCTATAAACTCAGCACTGAAAGGGACCTTCTTTCAAAGCCTATTGTCTCTTGCAGTACTGCCAAGAAAGGGGAATTGGAAAGGACAGATCATATTTGGTTTATCCACAGAGAGAAATACCACACACACACACACACACACCCTCCTTTCTGGGCTGTGCCTCTTTCAAGGAAACCAAACATCTTCTACCATCAGCAATGAAGCATAAGCTTCATTGCTGATGGTAGAATATGTTTGGTTTCCTTCTGATCATATGATCAGAAAGGAAAAAATCCTTTTCAGTCATGGGATAGACAGGGCTGGTGGCTCAGCTGGGCACGGGGCACTGCAGCGGGCAGGAGGCTGAGCTCAGAGCTGGAGAAGCGTGTGCTGGCTTGGTGGGGGGGCCTCCATCCTAGCCCAGGCATTTATTCACTGCCTTGAAGGATTTTCTGCCTAATTAACAAACTAGGTGGGGGGTTTCTTTGTCTTCCAGACCACCAGGTCACAGACCAGAAGCGCTTCCCGTGCGTCTCTCCCAGATTGTGATCATCACTGGGGAACCATCAGCAGCATCCTCAGAGCTTCTCCCCTAGTATCTTCTGGCTTTGCCCTGAGGTAGCTGGTTTCAACTCCAGGTTAGGAGCACAAAGAAACGTGCATTGGCTCCTAAAGCCCCACGAACTGCTGCTGTGGCCTCTGCACACAGGAGGGATTCAGCGTGTCACAAAACCGGGCACCCACGGCAGGCGGTCACTAAGCCAGCGGAGGTGTGGGGAGTGCTGTGTCCTGGTGTCCGCCCCGGAGAAAGGCAGTGACAAGAAGGAAAGCAGAGCAGCTCAGAGCACTTACACAAATCAGGGGGGAGACAGGCGCTGTGGGCAGCGGCATCTGCCAAACGGCCACGCTGGGGTTGCAGCTGTTTGTATCCGACTGATCAAAAGGTCTGGGACCAGAAAGGCACCGTGGAGAAAATGCCTATGGAAGGTCACTGCTTTGCTGGAAGTACTGGGACCAGTTCAGGTGCAGGAAGAACAGATCAGCCCCTCTGGTCCTTCCACATGGGCCCCTGCACGGAGAAGCACTCCCAGCTCCCTGCACCCTGGTTGTGCCATTGCCAGCTCCTGCAGGGACCCTGTGCACCCTTAAGTATTAGCCATGGCAAAGGGTTAAAACCACCCTGGCACCAGCTGTGTTGGATAAAACCATGGAAAATGTTCTCACTTAGATCAGTGCAGATCACAGATACTTCCAACTGACAGAGAGGCAGCGAAGTCTGTCTGGGTGAACAAGGCTGGAATTAAGCTGACAACAATTAGGACTTTTTTGCTGTTTTTCTCCTCCGCTCCAGTTGTTTACCTCTGCCTCCCTGCCTGCTCCCTGCTTTTGGCATGTCAACCAAAACATATTTGTTCACAGTCTCATGAATCCTTTCCTCAGAGCCTTCCTCAACATGCTCGGGTTTCAGATGGTCACAGGGTTTTGCCTTTAGATTTCAAGCTCCTCAGGGCAGAGACAATGTCAAATCTGCCTGAAGCATCGTGCATACTAATGAGGCTATAGAAACAGCAACTGTACATACAGTTAACACTTCTAATCCACATCCTCTAAGCCCTTTGTAATCCACACTGCCAAGAATGAAGGGCAGAAAGAGCTGGGGACAGCTTGCTCCTTCCATTGGATTTTACAGCTAACAAGGGGCTTTTTCTGGCGTGCCTCAGTGTATCCAGCTCAAGCACGGCCATACACTGTGCTCTGCAAGGAAGAGATCTTTCTTCACCTTGGCCATGCCTCTTAAATCCCTGGCTTCCATCACAATGTGCTGCTCCCTGGAAAGGGTTAAGATGACTCCATAAAAAGGCTGTACATGTCAGCTACCAGCATCTGTTGGTAGCTGACATGTACCAATCACCTCAACACAGGGTTTTGGGTGGGTGTTTATATTTAACCTTCTATTTAAATGGTTATTTTATTAAGAATTAAGAGTTGCTTGACATTTCACTGTAGCATGGGTAACATTCGAGCATCCACCTCCTCCTCTTGCAGGACTCGGTGTGGACATGAGACCTGTCATCTCCAGCACCCAGGTACCTCCTCATCCAGCACCCAGATACCACAAACTCCTACTCCAATGGAGAGCAGGAGGTTATCCATGGAGCTTCATGAAGTACAACCCAAATGACATCATGACTTCTATAGACATGATGAGGAATTTTTCACTGACTGCTTCAGGATTTAGAGATGGGCACCAAGGGCCATCAAACCAAAGTTCAGATGCCTTCCTGCCTCCCAGATGGGAGACCCTGAGCAAGATCTTGTGTGGCTGCAGTGACCTTTTCTGCTCCCCTGAGTTCACCTCCCAATTTCAAATGTTAGTGCTTTGATATCAGAACCTAACCCAAGCCAACAGTTCAAAGGTGAAAAGCATTTTACAGCAGAATGGGAATCATAGCAGTGTTCAGGAGGCTCAAAATGACTCACTTCCCAAGGGGAAATTACTGGTATTCTCTCTCCAGCAACTCTGCTGGTGTCAGTGTCATTGAAAAGAGGGAGTGGGAAGACAGATAAACAAAGTCTTAAAAAGCAAATATGTTCTAACTAGTGGTTATCACTGCACTTAATAATTAGGGCACTAATTAAGAGGGTAAGTAACACACTAGCTATTAACTTCTAGTAATTAATGGTTTTTCTCTAGATAATAACAAGCTGGAAAGAAAATAGAAAGACCCGAATCCATTTCACTATTCACACTGTCCACATCATGAAAACCTACTACATGTATTATTAATATTAATCATTAGCATCACCAAGAAGTACTGTCAGATTTTGCAGTCTCTTGTAGCTCGGCATTTCGGCATGTGGTTTTTTACATGCAGACTGGACTTCAATGGTGTCTAATGAGGTTCATTATGAACATGAGGTTCAACCAGGCCAAGTGCAAGGTCCTGCATCTGGGTCGGGGCAATCCCAGGCACAACTCCACACTGGGTGGAGGGTGGCTCCAGAGCAGCCCTGAGGAGAAGGACTGGGGAGTGCTGGGGGGTGAGAGGCTCAACATGGCTGACAATGTGCTCTGGGGCCCAGCAGCCAACCGCATCCTGGGCTGCATCCAGAGGAGCGTGGCCAGCAGGGCGAGGGAGGGGATTCTCCCCCTCTACTCTGTCCTCGGGAGACCTCACCTGGAGTACTGGGTCCAGTGCTGGAACCCCCAACATGAGAAGGACATGGACCAGTTGGAGAGGGTCCAGAGGAGGCCACAAAGATGATAAGGTGGTGTCCAGTGGGTGCATCCATGCCAGTCTTTCAGTTGCTCACAGGAGGGAACAAACCTCCCATCCCCTTCCACGTATTGTGCTTCACTGCTCACTCTGGAGCGGTGTTGGAGCGTGGCAGCTGCATCTCTTTGGAAGCTGAACCTGAAAATGCACCTGAGCTGTGCACCTCATCTGCTGGCCCTTGGGACCTTGCCAAAGCTCCTGAGAAGCCAGGCCACAGGGTCACAGATGGTGTGGATGTGGGTCCCCACACTTGTGGTCTCACCTCCACATCCATGGCACCACAGTGCTCACTGATGGAGACACAGCCAGTGATACAACTGCTCAGAAGAGACCACAAGTCGGAAAGCGATTAGCCAGGTGCTTGGCTTGGACTAGTCATGCAGAGAAGATGAGGCCTGAGTTATGTGATTTGGGTTGCAAGTAACTAAACTACTAAAGAATTTGAAAATTCTGGCATTTCTGGTTTTATGGGAAAAAATATCAGGTGACTGCTTGTATGTGTTGCTTTTCTTTTGCTGGTTTCTGGAGGTTTAGGTTGATAGAAACACTTAATGCTGAGCTACACTGTCTATGTTCCTTTTAAAAAGAAATCTTTGTGTGGGTGTAATTTAGGCTGTGGGTAGATTAATACTCTCAGATTTGCCCATGGATAAGAATATCCATGCAGCTATATTAGTTACAGCTAATCAATAATGCAAAATGTAATATCTTGCTAAAGCACCTTTTTTGTTTCTCCTAAAAGATATGTCAAACTGCTGAGTGCCAGTAAACGTTGTTACCTCTCCTGTTGCTTTTAGACTTTACTCTTAGACATATCTTCCCACACACTGCTGGAAAGCACGGGAACAGTTCTCAGTCTGCTCTTGTCTTGGGTGAACTGGACTTTCCTTGACTTTTAGAAAAAAAAACCCTCAGCACTTGAAACGATGAAATCAAGAATTATTATCTGCTAAAGCCACATTCCTGCACTCCCCTACATTTCAGGAGCATTTTATGAGCAGGCACACACGTGCACACACATCGATCCCACTGGGAAACGGGGGGTTTAAAAAAGCACAACACATTACTAAGAGCACATATGAGCTGCTTAGACTTTTTTTAAAGTCTGTATAACTTAAAATGCTTCAGTTGCTAAATGTAAAACTGTTGGTAAGCAAGCAGTAGGTAGCATTAGAGAGAGTGACTCTTCATAAAATTCTAATTCTCCCTTTCCTGTTGGTTGTGACATGCCCTGGTGCAGATTATGGGTTTGGACAGCTGCCCAGCCTTCTACTTCAAAAATGCAAAGTAAGTTTGAGAGGTTTGCATGACCTCTGACTGGTCTTCTGAGCATGGTTAGGACATTTTTTGAAGCTGCTGCAAGTGGAGGTAGCTCAGGCTCTCACCTGCTTCTTCTCATCCCTTCCTCAACCCAGAGCAGCGAGTGCTTCTCCCCACTGCATACTCTGCACAGTGGAGCTCCTCCGAGACCCTTGTTGATGGGCCAGTGATGACCCCCAGAGAAATATACTCTAAAATCGTTGGTAACAGTCACTTCCTTCAAGACACCCTCCACCTGGCAGGATCCCCTCACTCAGGCCTGATGTCATCTATCAAATTAGCCTGGATTTTTGCATCCCAGTAGTTTTTTGTGTCTGAGTGCACAGGGTAAAAGCCTTCCAAGCATGTCATACAGCCAACCACCCTTGGCCCTGAGCGCTGAGGAAGCCCCACTCCCAGGATCCAGTGGGCACAGGGCACTGACCATCCCCACAGCTCAGTGACTGGTGCAGTGAGATCAGCAGTAAGGACCTACGTGGTGATAACCACTCCATCAGCTCTGAAAAACTCCATTGTGTATTTAACCTCAAGGCTATTACCATTATCCAGCTTAGCCAAGTGAAGGGAGTAGAAAAACATTTACGGTTGCTAGAGGATTAATCTTCTGAATGATGCATGGATTTTAGAGAAAATGCCTTTGATTTATATAATGCTATACTAGGGGATATAATTTCAATTAGTAATTGCTAATTTTGATTTAGTATGTTACCTACTGGGTATAGTGGTTTATTATGGTTATATGATCTAATTTGTTATGATATATATTTACTGTAATGGGAGTAAATATTAATCAATAGATACTCTGATTAACTAGGGACTGTTAACTACACTGCAACACTGGAATAACACAATCAAGCCAGTAACAGACACAGAGTATTGCCAGATGCTGTGAATGATAATTCTGAGTTCTAGCCTGGGATAAATACAAAATTAGGCAATGATTATCGGTTCCGAAATGACCGTATCTGTTTTAACAGGCAGCCTGTCAGATGTAGGAGCTAAGCTGCTTGCCCAGAGTCCAGCTCTTTTCCAAGTGGATGATTTATATATTTTAATATGAAAGGTATCACTCACCAAACAGTTTCTTCCAGTATGTGATGTATACATTCCACCTGTCAAGTATATTTTGTATCCTGTTATGTATCCCATAATGTATCCCATTGTCTTTCTTCTTTCCAGGGAATCTGTTTCTAATTCTTCACATGTTCCCTGTGTCAGAACAACATCAGCAGTGTTTTTCATAGAGTTAGTTGTGGCTCCCCACAGTTGGTCTCCCAATGGCTGCACAAAACCTTCGCTTAGAGCTTTGCTTGGAGAGCCGTCTGAGGTGCCCTGGAGCCATCAGGCCCGGTAATTCCTCCTTTCCTGGCTGCTCCCGGGGATGCCCCACGCTGCTGCCTGGCAGCATGGGAAGCTGCTAAAGAAAGAGAGAGTTTTAGCCAAAAAGACACTTCCCCCCAGCCTCTGACGAAAGGTGTGGGGAGCTGTAAGATGGAAGGCAGAGGGACAGGACCTCTGACCCCCATGAGCCCTCAGAAAGCTGCTTGTGAGCCCGCTCCTCCGTTATGCTTACAAGGCCATGTCCCACGCTAATGTGGGAAGCCAGGCCTTGTGTGGCCCTGCGGTGTGAAAGGATACCCGCCGGCGCCCCGCAGGGCTCGGGCTGTCTTTCCAAGGGTTCATTTCAGTGGCACTCTGCTGCCCTGATGGACAGTGCACCTGTGCTGGGCAAAGAAAAGGGAGAGCTGGAAAGGCCTCAGGGCCCATCTAAGCACCCCCTTGGTGCAGAGGCAAGATGAGCATCCCCAGATGCGCCCTTTTATAATGGCTGGAGAATTGTCTTATGCAAATAAGAGAGAAGAGCAGGGATGTTCCCAGCCATCACATGAAAGGAAACCAGTACTCGGCTGTGACAGCTACTGACAACTCTAGTCACACCAGTAAGTGAAATATCATCACCTTTTGCCCTTCCTCTAGTAACCTTCTTCCAGAGCTGCTGTTTTCTGCAGGTCCATCTGCTGCAGCTGCAGCCCTCTGTGGATCTCCAGCATCTGCAGTTCCCTGGATGGTGACAGCCAATTTCTTGTCTCTGTAAGGACTCAAACAATTCTCCATGATCCCAAACCTTGTTTAACTGGTTCTCCAAAATCTTCACCAGTCACTCTCAACCCCCAACAATCAAGAAGTACTTCCTAATACCCATCTGTGCTGCACAGTTTGCATCCTTTTGTGTTGCTCTTGTGGAGAGAGAGAGAGACTAATGGGGAATTAGTCCCTTCACCTCTAGAATGGCTGCTGTCATTGCTGAGACTTCTTCCATATGCTGAAACTCTACTTTTGCTCACAGATCATTTTTAAGACCTTTTTTTTACAGCTGTCTTTCAGAGTATCTCAGACTTGTTTATATCTTTATCATCCCATTGCTCAGAACTGGAGGCAAAGTCAGAGGGAGAACTTTTGGAACAGTTTAGGCTGAAACAAAACAACAGCCTTTTGTGATGTACACAGGACACATCCAACAGCAGATCCCAGGATGACACGTGCCACAGCACACTACAATGTTGGTCTCTATTTAGTTTGTCTATTTTTATGCCTAGCAGCATTTCTCCATCTTGTGCTTGGGGGCTGCTATGATACTTTTTTCTCTCCAGGCTGTTAACCTCAGCACGCCTTGGGCAGCACTGGTGCACCCCACCATGAGAAAAGGGGTGTTAACAAAGTGGCCAAGCTCCAAGATACAGCCCAGAGCAAGATTCCTATACCCCCTTCACATCCCAGCCGCATCCCCACAGCAGCAGAGCAGCAGCCCGTGTGCTCCTGTCCGTGGTGGGTGCTGTGGCTAACGTGCACCTGGGCTGGTTGGCCTGGGATGAGAGGGGAGAGCTGACATTGGCTGATTGTTGGATGGCAGACAACATTCAGAGGACATACTGTACCAAGAGCAGAAAGGAATTGTCACCTGTAGACATCAGTGGTTATAAATTTTGTCAGTGGCAGAGGGTGAGATGAAACAAAAAAAAAAGGATTTTCAGTTCTGCAAACATAATGGGAAAATTTTGGAGAAACACAGGAGAGGGCAAATGGCTTTTTGATTTCCAAAACCAAAGTCCTCGACTCACCTTCCCCAAAGCAGATCAAGAGAACACAAAATGTATTAATCTACAGAGTGTCCAGGGCCACGAGCACCAGAAAACCGCTGTCTGCAGAGTAAGCAGAAGTGCTACGTCGCATACAAAGAGCGTATGTAGCAGTACTGCTAGTCCCAGCAATAAAAAAACAAGAGTTAAACAGCCCCAGAGCGCAGATTTGAAAACCATATGCAGGTTTCCAAGTAACCAGCCCAATTTTTCTGATGTGTTGATGGCTGACTAGTTCCCACTGAAATCAATAGGAGATGTCAATCGCTTGGTACTTTTGAAAAATCAGGCCAACTCTTCAGGAGCGTAAGTAGGGCCTGAAATGCCTGATTATGCCCCATTTGAAGTCTGAGCCTCGACATACAGCAATGTGCCTGCTGTTCAGAAACATGTCTCACAACATGCTCATCCTCAGCAAGGATGAGAGAGGAACCCTCCCTGTGACAATCAGACTGGGGACAGCAGCCTCTATTTCCACCCTCACCACACACCCCACCCGAACCCCTTACGAAAATGAACACGGCTGCCTCCAACAATGAAAGAGGAAAAACCCTTTTAGAGATGCTGCAGTGCATTATCACACACTGTGTGTTACCCAGTGCAGGGAGATAGCAATGGAAGTGTAAATTTGCAGGAAAAGAAAAGCTGTGGTGTGGTGATAGAGCAGTGACCTGTCCTAATCTTCTCGCAGGCACACAGCAAGCCGGGAGGCGAGGAAAGGGTGAGACAAACCGAGAGTTAAGTACAAGCCTCACGGAGAAGTTAAACACAAGCCTTACAGAATATATTTCCTAATTGCAAAACCATCCAAATATTTGCTCTGGAGCTTTATCTTTCTAGTGCTGGCTGCTGGCGTGTGCCAGTGGGCACGGTGTCGGTTTAGGGCCGCCTCAGCCGCTGTTGCCTTCATTACCGCCCGGTGCCTAACGGCCGCATTGGGGAGCGCGGCGCGTTCTTCCGCGAGCACCTTCCCACCTGATGCATGCTCAGGCATCCCTAAGTGCTGATTTACTGTCGAATCACTGGACAAAACCGACTATATCCTTTATAAATTCATAAATCCTGAGCAGGACAGTTTTCCTATTACGGCTGCAGTGCTGTTCCAGCGGTGTAACCCGCGCTGCCGAAGAGAGACAATAAATCGTCAGGCTGTGAAATCCGTTGCATTTAGATCTGAGGCTGCTTCTCGTCTCCATTTCCTAGTCACAAATACACTGAGATCTTTGAGTTTGCCATGGGGATATTTATAGATTGCAAACGGTGACACATTAAATCAATTGGCTGATATATTTTCTCTGGGATATTTTATTGTTTCCTGCAAGCCCGTGAATATTTTCCTAATCCTACAGATTCTTTTCCAGGTGGAGAAAGTCTGGATGAGCTTAAGCTTTCTTCATTCTCTTCCTTTATATTGATGAGGCTGTATGTGTATACAGCCATACCAGTCTTGCAGCATTGAGAAACTATGTTTTCTAGCTGGCTTTTTTTTTTTTGTCGTTTATCTACTAATCCTTGGAGTTATTTATAGAAAAATCACAGAAATTCCTATTATAGCATTAATAATTATGATTATGCAAAGTGTTTTGGAGAGTTTCTGGCAGTACCATTGTATCTAGAATGTGTTCCTGGCCCAGGACCAGAGATGTTAGACTTAGTCTCATCCCAAAATAAGGATTTTCTGGGATCTAATCATCATACGGTACAAACCAATGCACAGGAGCTGCAGCCAGATGGTCATATACTCCTCCCTGGTCCCCCAAAAGTTAAATGTCAGTAGTTTTAGAGGACCACAGTAAGGAGCATCTCTCACTATAAAAATCACTCTGAAGGTTTGGGGGGAAAAAATTAAGCCTTGAAACATACCTGAGCTGTGTGCCATCCAAGGGAAACATCTCTCTTCCTAAACCAAATCATGTGTGCTGAGGATTGGAGTCATTCTGTAAAGCTGAAATCAAACAAAGAAGACTGAAAACAACATAGAGAGCATCAGCAACTAACTTAACAGCAAAATGAATGAATATATGTTCTTTTATTTCCTGGCAATTACATCTTTAAGTAGCAGACATTCAAAAGGGAAGATCTGTCTGCACACTTGGGGTACCGGTACCATTGCCAGGTAGTGTGTGGGGACCGGTCTGTGGTGTCACAGGACATTCAGGTTCTTCAAGAACAAAAATCCTCAAACTTGTGTGTCTTTATTTTACTCCCTAGTGTGGTAATGCTAGGGCTTGCATCAGGGTTTTCTCCATGTTTTGGACCAATCCTGTCCCCAGCAGCTGGATCAGCAAGACTAATTCAACAGGTGCCAAGGAAAAGCTAGAGTGTTTGGAAAGGGATTGTTCTTCTTTTCATTTGTTTCCCATGCTAAAAATAGCAACAAAGATCCAGGATTTTTTTTTCTGTTAAAGTAAATGCATCTATGCTAAAAGACTTGAAACAAATCCTGCTTACTGCTGAAATAGGTTTATGTTCAAATTAGCGAAATGAGAGAAATGGGATGTTGAATACTGGAGTTTATCCTTCTGCTTTGACTTCTTTACTACTTTTCTGCAGTACTCAGTACACTCTAAAATAATTCTTTAACTCTTTGCAATCATATTTCAACACACAAATGTTGCTGTTGGTATTTTGCCTTTTCTTCATATAGGTTTGCACAGGATGTCTAAAAAGACATGTTGGCCAAGAAGGCCAAGGGCATCCTGGCTTGTATCAGAACCAGTGTGGCCAGCAGGGCTGGGGAGGGGATTGTACCACTCTACTGGGCACTGGTGAGGCTGCACCTTGAGTGCTGTCTCCAGTTCTGGGCCCCTCACTCCAAGAAGGACATGGAGGTCCTGGAGCAGAGGAGGGCAACCAGTCTGGGGTGGGGTCTGGAGAACAAACCTGCTGAGGAGCGGCTGAGGGAGCTGGGGGGTTGAGTCTGGAGAAGAGGAGGCTGAGGGGAGACCTTCTGCCTGCCTAGAATGACCTGACAGGAGGTTGCAGAGAGGNTTCTGCATCTCTCAAAACCAGAGTTCCACCTTACACAGACTAATGGCAAGAGCAGGAGGAGAAATACAGCTTTGTGCTCAGGTTAAGTGAGAAGTGATTAATGTGTTTCCTCAGTCACATTTTGACAGTCTGAAGCTCTGGTAATCTTCTGGTATTTGACTAATCCTTTTCTTTCCAGAGCAATGGTTGTAAAGATCAGAATTCAGACAGGACTACAAACGATGCAAGATTAGCAGGTCTCTAACTCATCGTATAAAGGATAAGCTGTTAACAAGGTATTTATAGGTGTGGTGACACAGGTGGCTAAGAAAGCCTGGAAATACCCAGCAAGGAGCAGCAGTGCCCAGCCAGGCTCCAGCAGACATTGTGCCACAGCAGTGGGGAGCAGAGGGCTCCCCTAAACCTGGTCAGAGCTTCCAGCTCTGCACTGGAACACAGCACCATGCCAGGGGGTGGAATAAAACTCCTCCCCTCCATGGCAGGGGGTAAGGCCAAGGCTGCAGCCAGGGACTGGGGCTCATGGTGGTGCTGCCTCTGACAGTACAGGGCAGCAGGGGCACAGGACACAGAGCCCAGGCACAGATGTCTTCACTCTTTAGAGCCCAAAACTTATTTTGGACATTAAAAGCCAGCACAGTTCAACAGAACACCCTGAAAGAAGGAGTAACTTCAGGAAAGGATCATCTCATTGCAACCTCCCTGTCTGAGGACACACCAGCCCCATCACCCCCATGCCCTAGGGCTCTGCTGACCTGCCAGCAGGACCTGTGCAAGCAGTTGGAGTAGATGTTGCAAACTAAAATGATCAGAATTTAACTTGGACTTAAATATAAACCCCAAATATTTCTCCTACTTCTAAAATAAATAAATAGGATAGATAGATAGATAGATAGATAGATAGATAGATAGATAGATAGATAGATGTGATGCTGTTAATCTTCTCAGAGAGCAGAGCTTTGCACAACTTACCCTAACTCAGTGATGTCCTCATTAAAATACAAACTGTTACAAAAGATCCTTGAGTTCTTACTCTGTTCTGTCATCATTCACCCCAAACATGCACATCTCTGTAGCACATTACAAGCTCAGAGAAAGATGAGCAGAGAACAGTAGTAAAGATGTTGCTGTAAGCATGATCTAGTTTCTTAACACAAAAGAAAGTGGAGGTTCCTAAATAGCTGTGTCCTATTTCTGAAGGACATAAACTCAATGGTCCCTGCTTGCCCTGTGCACATCACCACGCTGGGTATTCAGGCTTTGGGGAATCAAGGTGTGTGGAAGTCCCCAAAGAATGAGAATTAACAGCAGGTTCAGTTTCTTTCTGAAATAGCTGCAAGTTATGTGTAAGAAAAGGAATGTTTCTGTGATTGCCTACACAAAACCTTTGCCTTAGTTTTAACTAAATTAATGGAAACAATTTAATCAGTGTGGAAGCCGAGCTGGGCTGCTGTTCTAACGGTTTATCTTTTGCTGAAGTCATGTTTCTGCCTGCAGTATCAGCAGAGAATGTCCTGGGGGAGACAAAACAGAATTGCCAGAGGAGACAGCACGGGAAGAGAGGAGTCCCATGAAGGTTAGCAGAGGATAGGGGAGGAGGTGGGTGGCGAGGAAGAGCCTTAAGAATTCTCAGAAAACACTGAGCAGCAAGTAAACACAGAGTGAAGGGGCTGTGGAAACAATGGGTTGATTTACCAGGTGTTGTTCCGTGCTGTAGACATGTAGACAGTTGTGCCATGCATTAGTTTAGGACATAAAATGCAGTGGGAGAAGCAGAGGCAGAAGTAACTGGTGCTCAGAGGCTGATTGGTTTCAAATATCCAGGGAGAAACCAGGAATATCTGGACATATTGCATCCTATTTTTAATACCAGTGACCTCTGGGGGAGTTGGAAAGTTAGTGCTAGCCCAGTCGTAATTCAAACAGGGTCAACCTCTCACCTATTCCCAGTGAGCTCACAGACAACATGTGTGCAAAGCACAGCAGAAATCCTGTCTGCACTGAAGCAGGTTCAGATATTTCCATGGGAAGCTTTAACTTCAATCAGTTGGTGCATTTTACAAAAAGAACCCCAACAAACAAAAAAGTGAACCAACACAAAATGGAATTGTGCCCAGTGTACTCTCAGAACAAACTGGGCACGTTCTTCCAGGTTTGGATGCTCATCTGACTGCTGGGAGGCTCAGTCATTCCTCCTGAACTCGTTCTTACTCCCAGCTGGGCTGGTTCAGCCTGGAAAGGAGAAGGCTCCAGGGAGACTTTACAGCCCTGAAAGGTGCTGATAAGAAACCTGGGGAAGAACTTTTCCTGAGGGCATGGAGCAATAGGATGAGTGGTGGTGGTGGTGGGGGGGTGGTTTGAAACAAGAAAAGTGCAGATTCAGGTTGGGTATTAGGAAAAAAATCTTCCCTCTGAGAGTGATGGATCATCAGCACAGGTTGCCCAGAGATGTGGTGGAGGCCCCATCCTTGGAGACATTCAAGGTCAGGCTTGATGGGGCTCTGAGCAAACTGATCTAGTGAAGATGTCCCTGCTCACTTCTGGGGTGGGACTAGATGGCCTTAAAGGTAGATAGACCTAAAGGTCTCTTCCCACCTATCATGTTCTATCATTCTAGGATTCTATGACTGCCTCCCATCCACTGTCTGTTGCAACCACCTTCTTTCCAGCTGGCATCAAAGTGTCTGTGTGTAAGAAGAGGAATGAAATCTGTCCCTTTTGGCTTTGTGCTTCTCTCCTAAGAGCACACAACAGTGGGAGGGGGGACATTGGCTGCAGACAGCAGGAGCTCAGCACCTCTGTTTCTCCTTTATCCTTTGCTTCTCCATCTGCTGGGGCATTTCCAGCTGCAGCAGGCACAGACAGTAAATGTCAGGCCCAAAAAGGGGTGGGCAGAGTGAATGTAGTTTGAATTTGGACTGGCTTTTTAGCTATGTCCTTCCCAGAGACAGTGCAGGCACCTTCAGATCTTCTTCTAATTGCGGACCTAAATACTCTAATCTCACCTCCTGATAGTGAGTGAAAATAGCTCCACTGTCAAGCTCTAAAATGCAGCAATTAGACTGAACTCACTTAAAGTCCCTGCCAGTGACTGATCTCTGCAGGAAAAGTGCTTGTATTTCACTCCAATTTTCAGGTATTTGTAGAGTACAACAATAGGAGGCAAAAGACACGGGTGCTTTGTACCAAAAATACTCTGCACATGCACTACTGTGTTCAGCTCACAGAGAAATCCCATATTTAGATAAAGAGGCAAAATGATGGGTTGCAGGTAGAGAAACAAACTGCAGATGACCGAGAGCGCTGATGGAACCAAGTGTCCCGAGTCACGGTGCTGTGCTGGAAGCACGACCCCTTGGCCAAACACAGGAGGCAAAGGTTGCTTCCCTTACAAGCAGCTGATTTGAACAGTGATGTATCTTTTCATACAGACAAGAAATTAGGTCAAAACTTTCTAGGAATTTTCTGCTGCCTATTTTAGAGCACAGTTTGGGAGATGAAAGGAGAGCTACTCTACAGAAACCGTATGCAGCCTCACGTGGAAACGAAACGCTAACGGGAAGAAATCTCGGGACTGAATACTGCAGCGCCGACATCCAGGGGCTTCCCTTTAAAACCCCTCAGTGCAGCCCTGCAGCAGCAGCAGCAGTGTGTCAGGCAAAGAAAGTGAGTAAACTTAAACCAGCCCTTCCATCAGCAGCCACCCCAAGGACAGAAACACCGTTCATCTGTTAACGTTAGGGCATCGGGTCTCCCCACTCCCATCTCCGCGAACAACTTGGCTGCAAAGAGCCACTTCAGCCTTTACCAACAGTAACAAATCTTACCCAGCAGTGGAGATTTTATCCACAGATAGAGCTTCTTGCTCATGTTCAGTATTAAAGTGTTCTTTCTTCTAAAGTACTATTTTGATTAGATGATCTCTTCCCTGAGAGAAAAAAAAACAACGCACCACTTAGGGCCAGATTTTGAAAAAGCTATTAGGCTCCTGCTTAATTTAAATGCATAACAGCAGGCAACTCAGCCTAATTCTCTACTTGAGCACACAGTCTCCTGATTTACACACACAAGTGGAATAGCTTCTGTGGATGCATATTTTACCTCTTTTCATCCTCCTCTCATTTTAATAACTTACCTTTACTTCTGATTTTCTTGACTTGGGCTTAAATAACATAAATAATCATCTAGCACGCAGAATGCACTGACCAGTTCCTCCAGTTATTTTGAAAACAGAGTTCATTGGATTCTTTTAATCCCAAGTCATCTCAGGGTGATGGACTTTGAGAGAGAAAGCTGTGCCTTGTTGAGGCAGGGGAGGGTTTATCTCCACACATCATTAGCTCCCCCCAAACAGCCAGGGGGGAACACTGAATCTCACACTAAGACAACTTTTATCACTGATATATCTTCTTGCAATTTCCACACTGATCTCTCCATAGGTTCCTTTGATTGATGAGGTCATTTGTCTGTTGACAATTGATTGCATTAACTAGTCTAGAAGAGCATCTCAGTCCCAGCACAAGGAAAGCTTTTAACCCTTTTTTGTTAGCTGGAGTTAAAACCAGGTGATTGGACGTGCAGCTCATCTCTGTACAATGGTGGCATTTCAAAACATTCCTGAGAGTTACAACTTTCTCCAGAAGATTCAAGAGAGAGAAACATCCCCTTGATCAGGAGAATAGTGGTTTTTGCACTGACTGGCAGGTTTCAGTATGCAATATTAGATAATATTTCCTGAGAGTATAATCACTGTTGATTATCTCTGTTCTGGAATGCAGCTCAGATAGCATCACTCCCAAAACATTTCCATGTGATCATGCAATTCTTAAAAGGACATTGAAAAATTAAGCTTCTATTAAGAACGAGATTTCCACCCAAGGATAGATAACATGGACCAGACACAAACCCTGTGGACTTCGTGGCCCAAGCCAGAGATAAAGGCTCTGCCAGACCGGGGCTGGGTAACCTGAGCAGAGGCAATTCCTAATACTGTGAGCAAAAGGGGACTGGGCATGGCAGAAATGCCAAGGGAGATGTCCTGATGCCATCAGACCTGCAGACAACTGTGTGTGGATCGCTTCATAGGCTTACGGCTCGTGCTAGGTGTCAGCGAAGGGGACCTGAAATAAATGGTTATAGAAGAGGGAGTAGGAAGCACACACCTTTCACTTGCACAGCCAGACCTGACCACAGAACACTACCAGTGTGTTTGGGCAACCACTGACTGCTCAACCATGGCTAAGGGTGACATCTAGTCTTCCTAGAAGGACATTGCTCGCTCAAGTGCCTTCACTTACCTGATTTTCAGTAATGCCTGGATCAATGACAGAAAGCATCAGCCCAGAGCAGCTTCATCTGTTCATACCACGGTCCCCACCAGTGAGGAACAAGACCTCTGCTTGAAACTCAGCAACTTACCCTTGAGCAAGGCTTTGTCCTTGCCATGCAGCTCCTGTGTCTTGACTCCCTTAAAGTTTTTCTTTCATGTAATATTGTACTATCTCCTTCAGGACATTGGTTGTACTTCATCACTAATATTTTCAGTGTGGTTCTTTCTTTAGAAACAGTTCTTCACAGGATCTTGTTTTTTCTGGCATTGATTCCTTGGTTCACAGCTGACCCCTTAAGGCCAACACTCCACAGGCAGGTTTTCTATCAATTTCAGTTGGAGTTCTCACCTGATTAGCACCTGCAACATAAAGTTTCGTGTTCGTGCCCAGAGCGTGAGGTTTCAGCTTCTCCTGACGCATCACTATTGCCAGATTTGATTTCAGTCCAAAGTGTGCATCACAAATTGGAATTAAAAAGCAGCTCCCTGTAAAGGAGAAGACATTGGCATTAAAACACACACACACACACACACAAAAATTCCCCCCCCCCATCCCCTCCAGATTAATGCTGAAGTAACTTGAAACACTGTTTTTTATTTAATTGTTTATGCTTGTTTGACTTGACTGCGTGACACACCAGTAACAGTATGGCTTTCTAATCACAGCATCTAATCACTGAGTAAAAAGATTGCTTGGTAATGCAGAACAGCTTTTCTAAGCTGAGAGTAAAATGCAATGTTCATCTGCCTACAATAGTTAAAGTAAATAAAAATGAAATACACTATTGGGATTACACCATATGAGATGATTGGAAATGCTGGTGTGATCTGACATGTAACAGCACACTTTGCTGGTATTAGCAGGCCATGAAATCATATAAAATAATAAAACAGGGGAAAAAATATGAGTTTTATTTTAAAAATGCACTTTCTGATCTTTTCTCAAAAAGAAACTTTCTGTTCTGCATTTTGTCCCACACCACTCTTAGGGCTGTTAGGGAGAAGCCTTTTCACAACCTGCAGTAATTAGCAGAGCAAGAAAAGCCTTTGCAGACCAAGACTGCCCAAACCTCATCCTGCCTGGCAGTACCTGGTCCCTCATTCTGGGGCTTCTTCAGCTCCTGCCTGTGCTGGCCACTGCTCAGTCTCCACCAGACCCAGTTCAACAGGTGATGTTTCAGAGCAACTACATGGAACTGGCTGTGTCCGTTGGCAAAGAGCACATCCAGGAGGGCTCCCAGCTGCTGAAGGACAGACAGACATCTCCCACCTGCACTGACCACAGGCTCCAGCACCGTGGGGACAAATGTCCTCTCACCCTGAGCTGCTGCTGTGCCAGCAGCCAATAACAAAGCAAGCCAACCCAGAACACTTCTGTAGGATAAAATGGAACCAGCCTCCTTTACAAACCACTGTGTTCTCCCTCATGGCAGGGACATTTCATCAGTGTTTCTGAGAAGCACCACGTTAGTGCATTCATTCTGGCTTTCAGACTGATTATTGTTCCAAACTGATCATTTTTGATGCATGGGGATACTTCAAAGGGAAAGATGAAGAGAAACAACACTTATTCCCTCCCTTATTTTATCTGTCAGGATGGTAATCTTCAACAGCAAATGCAACTCTCACTTCTGTCATCGCTGAAGTAAATGAGTATTATCTGCTGAGTAACATCGTTATTTCATCAGCAGTTCCTCTGCTTTCTCCTGATCGAGGCACTGCTCCCACCTTGAGCCTGGTTAGTGCATTAGCCCTGGCAAGATCACAGCAAAAGCCATATGAGCAGAAGTCCTCAGAAATGGAAATTACTCCATAAGCTTTTAATGCAAGTAAGAAGAGGTCAGTCAAAATAAGCACCCACAGGAAACTAATTGGAAGTGAAATATGGACTCAAAGGATAAAATATAGCTCAATTTCAGACAGCTTGATGCTCACATGCATTTATTTCTAACATCCAAAGAAAACAGTATGAAAACATCAGCCTAAGCATCTGGCTTGCACTTTCCCTTCTGTCTGTAGTGACAGTTCTCAAGCACAAAGCACCAGCAAAGCCGACGCGGCCTCAGGTGGGCAACACTACTGCTTGAATCATTTCACTGGGACTTTGAAATATTTTAGGGAACATCACAGTCCAATAGGCATCACTGGCCAATGTGAACTGTTAGCCTATAAAATCTGAACATATGTTAGATATGAGGCTTTTAGGCACAATGAGAGGTTTTAAATTGGGAAAGAACTCAGGCAAGCAAGACAACATGGTGCTCTACTTCCAGTTTAAGACCTGCATGGAGCACAGAGAAAGGTATTTTAAATTAGGAGTTTTAATGGTCACAGTTTGCTGTAATAAGTTAATTTTTACAGTGAACCTGCCCAGCCACACAACTGTTACTGGAGTGGCTGGAGGAAACTGGAGCTGCAAGCTCAAGCCGACCTGGAAGCGCAGGGAGGTGGTGAAACAGCAACCCCTGGAGCTGCAGGGCTTACAGCTCCCAACGAGGTTAAGGAGCAGCACCAGCTGAAACTCTGTGAATTCTTAAGGAGTGGTCAAAATTATTTCAAACCTCCATTTGACAGCTGAGCCATGTGGATGTTAGAGCCCAGTCAACATAATTCTCTTACACAATCCAAATTCTTGTAAGCAAAGGTGCTCGGGCTGCTGCTGCCCTTCCAGCAACCTCTTTCAAGCCCTTCCTCAATCCACGTGTGCAATTAGAAAGAACCACTGGACTGAAGCAGTGTTGGGGCACAGGGAGAAGCAACTTCTGTGCTCTGCTAATCAGCCACGAGCCAACTTTCCTGCAGGTGCACATGTAACTGAAAAAAAGAGCAACTTGCTGGCACAGCGCTTCTTTGGAGGGGTCACAAACCGCTTTCCTTTCCAGCAGGTGAAAGTGGTGCCAGGAGAAGGGGGCTGAGCAACTGCAAAAAACTGACTGATCGTGGTGAATACATAAGCATCTGTTTTCATGCACCAGATAATTAGGTCCTTGGGAAGCAAACTAAAAAGGCGAAGAAAATCTCTAAAATTCAGGATTTATTCTTAGCAGCACTCTCTTTGCCAGCAATCATTTTATATAAGAGCAGTGATCGAGTACAGATGCAATTGGAGCTGTCCTGTCAAGCAACCATCCACATTTCTTGAGTCCTATCCATCTCTAATGGGCATCACCTCCCAGAGATCACGGACTCAGAGCACTGATACTTTTTACTGTAATCTCTTTCTTTTTTTTCCCACATCTTCTTTCTCTCAGCACCCAATGAAACCTGTGTGAACACCTAAAAATATGTATGACTTGGCAGATCTTCACTGAGGCTCCTCACACATCAGCAGTCTGCCTAAGGCATTGTGTCCAAAAGCAGAACATCATTATAAGTTATCCAACTAGCTGACAAAGTGTTGCTTCACTTTTGTTTCCATGCACTGATTCCCACCTTGATGTGACAGCCCAATCTCCCACTCACTCACTGTCAGCCACTGTTCTGGTGCTGACTTGCAGTGACTCAGCCTTTTCAGTGCACACCTTCCTTCACATTAAATGAACGCTTGTGATGGGTCTGGTGTGATGAAATTGCTCAGGAAAACTTTAAAAATAATTGAAAATATTTGTCATTTTTTAAGGTAATCACTTCCCCTTGGAGAATGACATCATGCTGACTTTTATATGCTTACTGTATGTTGAAAACAAGTACATTGTGTATGTTTGTATTATGGTATATGTGTATTTTATGCCTTTTATGTACATAACACAAAATGTTCAGTGACCACGTGCAGTCTCAGCGTGGATCCCTGAGCACCCACCGACTGTCTGCACCCAGCTGGTTGCCCAGGTCCCCATAAGGCATGTGCCCACCTCCACTCTTGATGCTTCCAGCAGTCACTAGCTGACTGAGCAGGAGAGACGAGCTTCCCTCTCTTGCCCAACAAGCCATCAAGCTTAAGGCATGTATTTTTGCTGTGATTCAAGCAGGCAAACCAGGAGGCACAGCAAAGTCACATGCATCTTGAAATCTTGAGTGATCAAATTGCATCTTGAGAGAAAATCAGCACTCAGGGACTGTATTTGTTTGATTTGATGTTTCAGTGCTTTGCAGAAAACTGGAGTGTGTGAAGCACTAACATTTTGATTGCCAGGGTTGGCTGGTCTCTGCATTGTAAAGTTGGTCTGATGTGTTAAAGCATTATATCCAGGCTTCTCAATGATGGGTTTTCTGCTAGTGACAGATGTCTCTTCCTTCAGCTTTGTATCTAAGTAAAGCTTTTGAGGTGGGCTCTTTCGACACTCCAGCCCAATCATCTTCTGAATGGTTAAAGCTATCCTGACTCCTTATAAAAGATAAAGCACATGCATATCTGAGGACCAGATTCAACTTGGCAGCCAAGTTCAAACATCCACCCCGAGAAAGCACCACCACTTGGGGTCCTTAAAAAAAACCCAAACCACCACCAGCAAAAAACCCCCCATATTTAAAGAAAGAGCAGGTCCTTCCAGTCCCAGTGCCCATCCTGAGACACCTTAAAAAGCCTGATTTTCTGGAGATAAACACTGAGCCTGTTTAAAATTGCTAATTTATTTATATTCCATTTTCTAAACTTCCTATAACATGTAGGTATCTTTCTCATGGGGATACAGAACTTGAACTTTTGCCCATCATCTCCTAATACGTGTTCTAGGTAAGCTCTGATCTCACTACTTCTCAGGAGGCACTTACCACATCCCAGAGGCAATGCCTACACATCCTTTGCAACCTAGTGAAAGCTAAACCAGTGCAGTTCTTCTGGGCAGTGTGATGGTGACCAACCAGTAAGTATGATTAGAAACATGGCAACTGTCAGATCTAGGGAGCACCTTACTGATGGGTTTCAAAACAAACCTCTGTTAAATAACGACTTGGCCCCACAACAGCTCTGATCAACATTTCTGTACAAAAGTCTTGTCTGCTTCTTGGAAAATAGGGATGAATGTCCAAGACCTTCCCTTAATGCTTTGGGGAGTATTGGGATGTGTGTGAAGAAAACAAATGAGGCCAATTTCCCTGGTACAAATCTTGTGGAGTTTTTAAGAAAGAGCACTCCATGTTCAACAGTTTGAATTTTGCATAGGTGAGTGTGTGAGCGCTGCATAACCCCTCGTTTGCAGTCTCCAAATGACATGATATTACTCTGGATGCCTGAAGCTACATGTTGTCAGAGGAGATGAAACAGCAAGAGTAATGCAAATAGCAAAAAAAAGCCAAATCCAATAGCAGTAACCCACTATTACTGTCTTTCACTTAGAGAAAAACAGGCACCCAAGAGGACTGCAGCCAGGAGACACGCTTCTTTACGGGTGGTGGGCAAGGCAAGCAGAGAGCCTTCTGAGAGGTTGTACAGCCTGGGCTTGATCTTTACTTTAATCTAAAATAGCCTGAACCATGTGGCATTCAGCATGCTAGAAAAATCCCAGGTTTTATAAGCTTTTTCACAAGGAAATTCCTGTACAGAGACAGAGAGTGAACAAGAGCTCCTGTCGTGGCTGCTGGCAACTGAGCCCAGCAAAGTGCTTGACAGCAAATGAGATTTCTGTCAGGGCCCGCTCAGCCTAAGGAAAATTATATTTTAGGTCTGAAACAAAGGACTGAAGCTCAGATTGCAAAAGAGTCAGTGCTTGTAATTGTGAACAGATTTTAAAAGAGCTCCGTGTATATACCGAGCTGATTACTGCTGAGCTTCTGACCACAAAACCAAACACTGAAGTTTTTAAAATCTCCGATGCCCCAAGCCATGCTACAGCCCATATTAAAGTATCTTTTTAATATTTCAAAGTTCTCTCAGTGCCAAGCTATTAAGCTTGTAGACTGATTTCCTCAGAGCAAAATCCCTCCCCAAAATCCCAGACAGAATGCCAATCAAAATAGTTAATTACTAACCCCAAAAAAAAAAAAATCATCCCAGTAATTGACTGCATGGATTTTAATTTTATGAGATAGTGGTATCCTTATGAGAACCCTCCAAGCTGAGGTTAGAGAACAACGGCTCCCTGAACATGAAAGACATTTCCAAATCACAGCAGAGATGGTGAAGTTGAATTTGACCTCACTTGCTCCAATAAAAATTCAGGTTATGCCTGTAAAAATGAGTGAGAAATAGGTAGTTAAAGGGTTGACAACAAGAAGTGGAGGAGGGTCCTTTGGAAGTGAATTTGCAAAAACCCACAGGTAAAACTGCCTTGGACCTTTCACTAGAAATGATCTCTAGTAGGCAAACAGTTTAGAGGACCGCTACCTAAAAAAAATGACAACAAAAGCATCTTAAGGTAGTTATGTTACATAGAATTCTTGCATCTGCTTTCTGTCCTGCCCAAGAATAATCGGTCTTAACCAAGCACCAGTGACAGGGCAAGACCTCCACACCAGGTAATAGGTATTCTCACAAAGCAGTGCCCATTATAACATTTCATCTCAAGTTTCACACCTGGATTTTTATTTTGTTTTCCCTAGGTGCCCTATATTTATGTAAGAATCAACAGGAGGGTATTTTAAAACTATTATTATGGCTCAGGTTTGCAGTGGAAAGCTCTGAAGTGAGACACGGAATAAAACCTGCATTGCCAACGCACAAAGGCTAATTAAAAGGCTTTGCTTGCTGCAGAGGTGTTTTGATTTTTACTCCTACACATGTAAAGTCCTGCTCACAAGCACAGACCTCCTGCTCTGTGGTTTGACAGCCAGCCTGTTGGTAGCACAGAAAGGTGCCCAGAAGAGCAATACTGAGATTTGCATACCATATCCATCACCTAGAGCATCAGCGTTGACCATCCATGACGCTGCTGTTCCAAGAGTCTGACTGCAAAGCAATCCAAAGCCAAGAAGAAGCTGCCATACTGATGCTAAATAAAGTCTGTCTTTTGAAAATCCAAAACTGGGTTGGACAAACCATGGTGCTCCCATCCCAAGTGGAGCAGTATAGCCATCCCAGCAGGTACTGCAGGATGTGGAGTGATGCTAGACCTCTTGTTTTAAGCCGGTGGGCACTGGCAGGCAGATTTCCTCCAAACACAGAATTCACTTTCAGATACACCTGGGCATCTCACCCAGTGTCACCTTCCTTTCCTCACAAATACTGGTTTAAAAGTGTTTAAAGATGAGGTTTTCTGCCTAGGTGGCCATAAAGCAAGCTAAGGAGATTCCTAACAACTCCCTCTGCCCCCCTTAAAAGGTCCCTGTAAATTACCAGGAGGCTGAGTAATTTGAAGCAGCTCTTCCTAGAAGCAGCCTACTACCTTTAGATTTTTTGCTAACCACAGCATCAAGTAACTTCCGAGGTCTGAAGTTGTTTATCCCTCCTTGGTTCGCTCTTTGGTTCAGCATGGGGTTTTCTATTGTTTCCTTAACAATGTGACATACATTCATGAGTTAAAAATAGCAAACTGATAGCACATCCATCAGCAGTATTTCCTGGAGAAAACTGCAGATACTGAGCATTTGAATCCTCTGCAGTGATGCACCGAGTCTACACCTTGTCCTCTGCTGGAGAATCACTGATTTTGCCCACATTACTGTATTTTTCTTCTTTTGTTGCAACCCAACTTCTAAGGCATGCCCATGTTCTACCACATGTATCTATTTAGTACAGCATAGCCCAAAACCACAGATAAAAGGCTCAACAGATACTTACAGTGTTTCCTGCACTGGAAGTAGAAAGCTGTAAGTGCTGTACGATGTATTTTAGATCTGAAGGTGTGTCTCTGGAAACCTCAATGAAGACTTTACATACAGATAATAAACAATTAATGCTCAGTGCTGATGTGATTGGCATGTAGAGATGTTCTCTGAACTGGATGGTTTCTCCAGCTGGAACCTCAGAATAATAAAATTTATACCTCTGCTTCAAGTCAGCAGCAACTGAAATGAGGTGGGACTAATAATCGTCAGGTTTAATTAGACCTCAGTTACTTCATTAAAACAGCTGTTCATTTAAACTGGAAGGAGAATCCATTCTTTTGGCTTCCCATCCAAAGTGATCTCAGCAAAAGGGGAGAAGGAAAGGTCCTGCTCATGACCTCGAAAGATCATCTGAATGATGCCCAGGAGAAAGTGAACACAAAGAAATGCAAAGGGGATCCTGTTTGTAGGTGGTACCACAGCTTGATTCGGTTAGGAAGAGACTGACAAGCAACATCTCAAGCTCCCAAGAACATTTTAAAGCAACTTGGATAAATCCCTTGACATTCTGTTCACAGCTCACTATGCCACCCAAGTGCTTTACAAGTGATGCCATTCCATACTACTTGCCACTGTTCTCCTTTATGACCAAGATATATGTTTTAGGTAATAAAGCAGGTGACAGCTCCCCTCTGTTGGCCATTGCAAGAGTATTTACAGAACTCACGTAACAGTTTATGGCAAGAGTTATGATTTGGGCATGGACACTCAGAGAAGAGCCTGAAGGCAGAGAGAAACCTCACTGATGCCTCAGAGGTGCTCTGCTTCTGCCTTGGCAGCATAGCCAAACAGAAAGTCCTCAAGTTTTTGATTAAATCAGTGTACTTAGAAAAAGGAGGGGTTGGGGGGGAAGCCCTAATAAAATCCCACTGCAGCTAGTTAAGACCATAGAAAACATCCTGCAAATGACATTTTTGACCACAAGATTTCAAAACCACGGTACATACCGAAAGTTACACATTTAATCTGATGCAGCAAACCACTGTTTTGAGGGTCTATTATTTCCTCTCTTTTATGGACAGGCAAAACTGAGGCAAACCTGTAACTTCTTTTCCACCTCTGATGCAGTATAATTTATATCCTATATCCAAGAATGCCACTTACACAGCACCTTTGCTCAAAATGTGATGCTCCAGCTCCATCCCCCTACCCAAGAAAATGCTAAAAGCTACTGCAAGTTCTGTTGTAAATTAAATCATTAGTAAAAAAAAAAAAATCCCTGTCCTTTGTCTTCACAGCTACACAGAGTTTATGTGGACGGGCAATGGATATTCCACATTTCAGTGTGACCAGGACTCTGCCACACTGTGGTGTCACTAACCATGAACCCAGGTTCTCTTCCTGCGTGTTTCCCATTTGCTGCAGAAGCCCCAGGCTCTGAAAGCAGAGGCAGAGATCTTGCAGAGACAAGCTCCACATAGTACCAGACCAGGATTTGTTTGCAGATTCATCCGACGTGCAGCGCAGGATCCCACGGGGCGAAGGTGAGCAGAGAACCCGTGGAGGGAACAGCAGTGACTACAGGACAAGAGGATAAGCAGCGTGTGTCAGCTCAGGAAGGAATCTACAATTCAGGAAACAAAAAGGCAGAGTTGTTCGCCAAACTGATCATCCATCACAGAATCATAGAATT
>VXBZ01002767.1:75393-113382 GCA_013399135.1 Heliornis fulica
GAGGCCTCACCAGTGCAGAATACAGGGGGACAATCACCTCCCTGGTCCTGCTGGCCACACCGTTCCTGATCCAAGCCAGGATGCCATTGGCCCTCTTGGCCACCTGGGCACACTGCTGGCTCATGTTTAGGTGGCTGTCAACCAACACCCCCAGGTCCCTTTCCACCAGGCTGCTCACCAGTCACTCCTGCCCAAGCCTGTACATCCAGCTAAACCGAACAACAGTTCAGGGCTCCAGCCTTTCGTAAATAGGACAGAGGTTGCCGGAGAACACTGCTCTGAGAGTGACTCAGTCACCCAAAGGCAGCACTTGGCAGGGCTGAGCCTCCAACCAGCCAGAGGGATTAGGCAGTCAGGAGAGACGTGGTGTAGCAAAGGAAAACAAAAGGAAAGGAGATGGAATGAAATAAGATTTTCGTATTGATTTGCACTGAAGATGATTTTCTTAGTTATCACTGCAGTTGTAAACAAAAGCCATGCCAAAGGGGTGTAACTTCTGAAGGAAAATAAATATCTTTTCTTCCTTGCTTTGTGTAGAGAAGGTGTCTGACTCCACAAAGTCACTGCAGCAAATCCTGAAAACAACAAATAAAACGAATGTGTCCTGCACAGGGAAAAGCAACTTGGAAGTTGTGCATTTAGCAGACTTCACAGCAGTCCCACTGCCAGAACCACAGACATCTCACACCTGAGGGCACAGCAAGATTTCCACAAATGAGGAGGATTTCCAACAGAAACCGGCAAACTCGGCATCCCAAAGTTCGGATTGACAGCAAGTGCAGAACCTCCTCCTTACCCGGAAAGCCTGTCTGGGGAAATTGCAAGTCTAACACCCAAAGGAGCCCCAAGCCTCTGAAATCGTGGGCAGACTCCTTGGGTTAGAGGAAGAGAGGCAGAAAGGAGAACAGCTCCCAGTGTTCCACAGCATCCACTGAGTCAGTGCCAGGAAAAATCCCGCCCATGTCTCACATCCTCGACCTGTTGTTCACACCCGAGGTGCATCCCAGGGCTCCATCAGTGCTACTCTGTTTTGTCATTGCTCCTTCATAATTTGTCATAAACGAAGCCAGATACTTTACTGGTTGCAAGTCCAACTTGCAAAACACATTTGTGCCCTCACCAGTGATCTGAGAACTATGTTGGTTTTGGTGTCGATTAGACCTCTGCGGCTGAGCGTGAAAGCCCGGTTGCTGTGGTGTGCAGGGAGTCCTCTCTCCCATAGAAAAGAAGTTTCTAACCCAGAACTGCAAGATAATGGACTTCAAAGCTGTGGGGTTTATGCATGGAAAACCTGTCTGAAACCTGCTTATCTTGGCCTTTCACATGGTGTAATTTGACAGGGCCCGTAGCACGTCTGAAGGGAAGGAGATGGAAAATGCATCTAACTGTATTGAATTTATTTACTTATTTATTTTTAAATAGCGGCAGAATTTACTCTCTTCCACTCACAAGCAGTCCCTGTAGAACTGGATTAGTACATGGGGCACAGCAGGTGGTAGAAAGTAAAATCCTTTACAAGGTTTGCCTAGGCTGGTCAGGAATGTATTTGTAAGTTGAAGAAATCATTATACTCCTGAGAGTCCTTGGGAAGAAAACGAGTTTATAGTTTTCCAGCAAATGATTTTGACCTTTCTAGCAAAGGTTAGAGGACAAAGATATATTAACTGGAGTAATTTCAGTCAAGTGTAAAGTAACAAAGAGTTACATGGCCTTGGGGAAGAGCCTGAAGTTTTAGTTGCTGAAGATCTTTCAGCGTTTGGAGGGTTTTACCATTTAAAAACAAAATTATCATCATAAATTTCTGGGGTTTTACTTGGATGGGACTGGAACAATTTAAATCTCTCAATAAAGTTTACTGCCCACTTCATCTGTGGCTTGATACCCGTACCACAACCCTGGACAGGCTGTCAGGGCTATGTTGTCAGCCCTAATGCAGATCATCACTGTGATCAGAGGTAGCACTCACGCTCCACTAGAATCTCCACGGGTGAAACTGCAACTGGGTTTATGTTGGGGCTGCACAGGAGCATCCACTAAGATCTGTGAAGAACTCGGGCTCTCAGATGGCTGGATGAATTATGTCATAGATAGAAATATATCAGTAGATCCTTCACTTTCCCCCTGTAACCTCAGACTTGTTTTGACAAGCAGGAGTTCCTACAATGTGCAAGTGAGGTTCCTGCATGGTGGCAGGAGGCCATTGTAGGAACTCCTGCTTGTGCAAGTGAGGTTCCTACAATGTGCAAGTGAGGTTCCTACATGGTGGTAGGAGGCCATTGTAGGAACCTCACTTGCACTTGCAAACCATGAAGAGCACAAGCATGTTTCAAAAGCAATGTATGGTTTCAGGTCAGAATCAGGTACCTGAAGAAGAGCTGATAGCTTAGTCTCAGGGTGAGTCCTGCCCTGGGCACCCACCACGCCCCCTTAGTCAATGCTTCAAAGAGCCTGGCACAAGGCTTTTCAGGGAAGCATCTGCTGCAAGCATGCATCATGCTGCCAGTGGCAAGCAGTCCTCAAGCAGATGCTCCCAGAACCAGGATGGATGTTTCTGAATGTCACATTGACTTTCTCCTCCATAATAGCCATACGAAGACAGTGACATGTAGTGGCAAGATGAATAACTCACGAGAGTGGTGCCCTCATAATAACTCACATGAACCAAAGGGACATCCTTGATATGGCCCCAGAGTCCCCTGAGCGATCACTCCTCAGCAGGACGTTGTGCCCAGATCTAACAACGAGAGCTTGGGTTTAATTTTATTAATTAATTTTTAAAGCAGGACTTTTTGTTAAGAATGAAAGGCATTTGGAAGAGAACCTTCTCTCATCACAAAACCTTCCCAAGACCTAGCTGCCTTATTCCTCTCCCTTTCCTTCTACTTCTGAATCATTCTAGGTGCAGTAGGAAACACATGCAACCAGACTTCTACCCCAGTTCTACAACAGTTAAGGTGCACACAGAGCTCAAGATATTATTACCCAAATGATCAAGAGTTTGCTCCCTAATTTTATTTTGCCTTGGCCCCTCCCATTGTAACTGTACTACGATATAGGACTATAACTTCCAATAGAAATACACTTTACTGTGATACCCAGGGTAAGAGCTGGCTGAAGCAATGCCCAATTTTATTACCTTAAACAGAATATCATTACTTTTCCAAATCTCAGATGGAAAGCAATGATCCCTGTTGTGCTCAGAATGTGGGGGATCCCCATGTGTTACCCAGATTACTGCTCTTTACATCAAGCATGTCAGATGAACACGTGTGGTCCTCTCACTCTGACACAATGGACACCAGCTTAACTCACATCAGTTTCTAAGAGAGCTCAGCTACCTACAGCTATCCAGGACTTGCTCTATTTTCTGCCACTAAATTAACATTTTTGGGAAAAAGAAAAGTAACAGAAGGGATGCAAATACCATTAATGGAAACAGCCAGTTAGGAAATTAGCCCAGTATCACATACCAACAAAGTTTGAAGGCATTACCCAGGAAAGAGACATGTTCAGTCTGGATAATGTGTGTTTTTAAAGTGTTATCTGGAGGTAGGAAAGGCAGAAATAAAAGCTTGGAAATACAATGACTCAACTCTTAGCAGAATGTCAGCCAGCCAAGACAGGGAGAGACATTTCTTCCCAGTGCTGAGAAAATCCATCCCAGGGAAAGAGGTTCTGGGCTGTGATTTCAAAAGTGGCCTAAGTTCTCACAGAAGTTTCAGCTAAATGATCTGCTCTTCAGGGTGGACTCACAAATTGGAAGAGGACAATAAATACCTTCCACCCAACATAGTAAGGATATTTACACAAAACAGGGAACACCCAGGAACACATTCTCTGCCATATTCTCAACAGGGATTTGAAACAAGATTTCCCTTCTCCAGAAAGTGCTTTTGCTGTGGAACAAGAGTGTTCCCCGAGGCTGTGCTGTGCATTCCGCTGAGCACATCCTCCCAGTGAGCATGAAATATCTCCAGAGCAGCCCCACAAAGTGAACCTTTATGGGCCACTGCTCCACACCCAGGGGAGCAGGAAAACAAAGCTTCAGGGCCTCTCTTCTAAGGTGGCATGAAAGGCTCAGCCTCTCTGCCTGGAGGACATTCAGTCTGTAACAGACTCATAGCTGCTGAGCTGGCAGTGAAGAGAAAGTCTCCCTGGCCTGATTAGAGCATCTCCTAACAGATGGGACACTGAGATATCAGTTCAGTTCTCATAAATATTTAAGTTCTTTAGACAAACTAGAGGAGTACTAATAAAACATTGGAAACAACCCTACAGCCTCTACCACAGTGACTTGAACTGCTGAGGTCTTTTTAGGTAGGAATTTGTCACATCTTCAGCAAAGGCCACCAACTCGGAGTACTTCGAGGAACAGGGAGAAATGTAATGAAATGTAACAAGGGCAAGTTCAGGGTCTGGCATCTGGGGAGGAACAACCCCAGGGACTAGGACATGTTGAGGACTGGACTATTGGAGAGCAGCATAGGTGAGAGGGACCTGGGGGTCCTGGGGGACAGCAGGATGACCATGGGCCCTCATGGATAAGAAGGCCAATGGCAAGCTGGGGTGGCTAGTAGGTCAAGAGAGGTCCTTCTTCCTATGTACTCTGCCCTGGGGAGACTGCAACTGGAATATTGTGTCCAGTTCTGGGCCCCTCAGTTCCAGAAGGACACAGAACTCCTTGAGAGAGCCCAGCACAGGGACACCAAGATGATGGAGTGAAACATCTTCCTTCTGAGGACAGTCTGAGGGAGCTGGGTCTCTTGAGCTTGGAGAAGAGGAGACTGAGGGGTGACCTCATTAATGTTTTACTATGTAAAGGATGAGTTTCAGGAGGATGGAGCCAGGACACTGACAGGACAAAGGGTCCAAGCTGGAGCAGAGGAGGTTCCATGTGGACGTAAGGAGAAACTATTTCCCTGTGAGGGTGACAGAGCCCTGGGACAGGCTGCCCAGAGAGGCTGTGGAGTCTCCTTCTCTGGAGACATTCAAGGCCAATCTGGATGTGTTCCTGTGTGACTTAATCAAGGTGACCTGCTCACGCAGTGGGGTTGGACTGGATGATCGTTTGAGGTCCTTTCCGACTCTGATCATTCTGTGATCTGCACTACATCCCACGGCTCTGTAAAAATCTCATTCTTCATTTCCTTTGCTCCCCTGATGCTGAGGATATATTAAAAAATTGATACAGCTTTTTTTCCAGACTCAATAATTAATTCGATCTAAATTAATTTCTGTTTTGTTTTTTTATCTTAATGAAAAGTAGTATTTGTTAAAATTCAGACAAAGCTGACATTTTATTTCCAGCAGTAAAAAAGGTTTACACACCAATAACTCATACTTCCTGAGACTATGGAGAACAAGGAGAAAAAGAAAAGTGCTTTAATAATAGTGAAAATATTTACAGTTTAAACCAACTTTTGCATCTCAGTGTTATGTTTTGTCTCAGAGTGGAACTGGTGCACCATTCACTAACTGAAGTCCACAGCAGAAGACAAACATGAGTCAAACACTGCAGATGATGCTGCCCTTCATGCCATTTGTCAGTGCTCAAAGAATTGTTTGTGGTCACATACGAGCTGAAGAAAAAACTACATTTTGTAAGATAGTATCATCACTCTGCTGACAGCTCACAGAGTGAAAAACCCCATTTTCTCTATGACAAAGTAGCTGTTCCTCAGAATCAGGTGTTAAATCACAGGTTTAGTCTATGGAAAACTCCAGCTTGCATTCAATGAAATACCATGTGGGAACTGAACACGAGGAGTTTTAGTGAAGCGCAGCAAGACCTTGCCAAATGTTTGCATGTTCTGGGCTACTTCAGCATTTTCTAACTGCAGTTCCTCTGGTCATCTGAAAATTGAGGTCAGATGGTCTGTTGAGAGATTGGGCCCTGATGTTACCAAGGTGTCAATTTTCACTTTTAAAAAAAATAGTTTGGAAATCACAGGAAGCATCTTTTCCCTGCAGGAGCTAAAATAATCACATCTGCCTCAGCATCTGCCTCAACATCTGCCTCCAGCCACTTGGGACTCGCGGAGACCACGAGCCCTCTACTCATCCAGACATTCTTCCTTTAGTAACTGCTTTAGTGCAATGGCTTCCTTGGTCCTGGCAGAACAGACATCACCAAGAACTGCAACAGGCAGAGACCCCTCCCTCTGAGCATCCATCTGGATGCGAATCCATGAGTCCCTTACCAGCCTGGCCATGATTACCCTGGAACTTGCTGGCAATGGCTGCGCCGGTTGCTGCAGCTCAGAATCACAAGGAGCTGAGCTGCCCTCTCCTGGGAGCCGAGCAGTCAGCAGGGCAGCCTCGAACAGGCAAAGGCATCAGCAGCAGGCGGGGAAAGCTGTTGGAATGCAAGGGGATGCATCAGGCAGCGCTGCCCCGCTCTTCGATTTCACTAGAACGGGACTTTGCATCGCACTTCAGCGGCATCTCTTCTTCAGTCCGCAGAAAGAGGTCTTTTTGCATCAGTTTCTTCACGGGTTTACACAGATAGGAAACCTGTGTGTATTTTTAGATCGAATCAGTAGGGCAGAGATTAAGCGAATGCTGTGTCAGGGCAAGAGCTTACAGGGTTGTTCAATGAGACCGACAAAACGCAGCCGGAGCCGGTAACCGGTTCTGCGCGCAGCAGCGGCTTGTTTGCACTTCGGATCCTTCCAAAGCCTCTGTTAATTTACTAGAGACAAAAAGAGCCCCAGGTCTACGAGCGATTAGGGAAAGTAAATCAGCCTGCAGCTCTAACCCAAAACACGGTGGAAACTTGAGCTCATCGAAAACAAAAAGAGTTTTAATTGTTATGGGTTTTGATGACACCCGACTCGAAGCAAAGGACCTGTAGATGGGGGATGGGTTAGTGACAATAACGTGAGTTCAGGCATCATCAGGCTGCTCCTGCTCTCTGTCTGAGAGGTGCCAGCAGAGGAGAAAAGGAGGAGTTAGCTTACAACAGCTGCAGGAGATACATACAAATATATGTGTGTGGGTGCACATTTATTTTATTTTAAATATACACATGTAATGCTTTAAAAGCAGTTTTAGAAACAAGAAGCTGGAATTGTCAAGAACAATCTCCCCATGAAGCCATCCATAGAAACCACAAGGTGGGTGAGTTCTGCAATTTAAAGAGTGGGAAACAGCAGTCATTAAGAAAAGTTCTAGGGAAAATATCTAAAGAAAAACCCACCAGGAATAAGTTTAGTATATGTTTTTAAGACTAGAAGAAATATATTTAAATTGCCTACCATAACCTCAGATGTTTTTGTTTCTTGAGGGGAGGGGGAATATTTTGTTTTGCTTTAAAAACAAAGTTATGTTTCTCCAGTAGCTTCTTGCTCTTGAGCACACACTTGGGATAATGTGGTTTAGCACAGCCAGCAACTGCTGGCTACTGCTGGCTGTGCTAAACCACATTATCCCAAGTGTGTGCTCAGTAAGAATACTCTTTGTTGTGTTCCTGGTGGGATGGGGAGGAGAATCAGAAGAAAAAGGCAAACCAAATGGGTTGATAAGGACAGCTTACTAAGACAGCAAAGGAGGAGGAAAATAACAACAGCAATACTAATAAAATAATACACAAAGCAGGTGATACATGATGCCCAGCATGTCCCCGAGCAGTGGTCCCTCCTCCCTGGCCAGCTCTCCTCTCTATATACTGAGCATGATGTCATATGGCGTGGGATATCCCTTTGGAAAGTTTGGGTCAGCTGTCCTGGCTTCACCCCCTCCCAGCTTATGGAAATTAACTCTATCCCAGCTGATAGCCAGGGCAGGCAAGTCACTTCATGAATATTCCTGCATTCATATGGCATGCAATGGAAAGCCATTGGAATTAGTATTTTTTTACATAGTTATTTATTTGAAGAAGTCCTCCTCCCTTCAAAGTGCTGCTGCTGTTCTCTTAACATAATAATCCTGATAAATTGCTTTCCTCTTCAATGCTCCATGAGCAAGGAACATAAAGGCTCAGCACTGCTACATTAAGACCCATTACTTTGGCTCACAGCAAAGAAAACACCATATTTTTAAACCCATTTCTCCCAACAACAGATGCCTCTCCATATTTTAGAAGCTTCAGATGAAAGTAAGAAGAAAAAAAAAAAGGCAGGCACCATTTGTAATTATTAAAAATTAATTTGTTTTAGTCTGCTTATTGCTCCCACATAAGTTTGGGAAATATTTCCATTTATTTCCTGATTAACTGTAGCTGCTTCTGGACTTCCAGTCTGCCTGGGGCCTCTGACCAGAGGTCCACACACTGGGTGAGTAGTTTGCATGAAACTCAGTACAGCTGCTGTATCCTCACTTAGATTTAAGCCAACTCACTAACAAATTGCCACCTGCTGAGGATCTCCTGAGCTTCCCATGTAAGGCTTCCCTGTTTTCATTAGATTCCATTAGAATTAATTTCTCTGAAGAGCAATTGGGGTTTTTTTATGGTGGTTTGATCGTAACCGGGTTCACTAAGGCTTTAGATACATGGGCTGGTTTGGAAAGAGATTAGTATGTTCTAGACTCCATATTTAATTTGTAGGTATAGTTTTTCTTAAAGGAATACCTGTAAGCCATGTGAGGGACCCTCGTGCACATCCCCTTGAGAGCCTGAGCTCCTTTTCTGGACCAGCAGCTCTGCCAGCCACAGGTTACACTCACAGGAATGAGGGGCTACAAGTGATTTCTCTTTAATATTCTCTTTCCTCTCTCTTCTCCTCCCCAGACTGACCAGTATAGTCCAGTACTGAGCTTAACTCTTACAAGAAGGGGAAGACAGAGCTTGCAGCATGAACAGGAAAGCAGAAGCAGAAATGGCAGAACCACATGAAGACCATGAACACTCAAAGAGAAAAGGATCTTAACCTGCCCACCAGTGGTGGATGGGATGAGCTGCTGCTGACAGAGAGAGTGCAAAGGAGAACCAGAACAACAGAGTTCCCCTCTGTGGACTTCAGTGAAGTAGATAACCCTCATCTTGCCCAAAACAGACTTAGTGGCTAGGAAGCCTTGCACCACGTTGCACGAGGATCCTGTTCTCAGCACTCCTTCTGCTACTTGGAAGTTAATACAGGTATCAAGAACCCCTGAGCTGAAACACACCAACCTGGGGCATCGTGGGAGAGGCTGCATCACATCCTCCTCTACTGTGCATGACTGTCACCAGTAGCTTGTATGTCCCATTGTGGTGCCACCCCCGTGAAACATGGGTAAACATCACGTGGTTTATCCACCCTTCCCTTTGGTCACCCAGGACTGATGTACATTAGACAGGTCTGCACCATTTCCACCAGTGTTCCATCTATGGCCAAGAGAAGGGATTTTTCTCTGTCAAATCTATGTCACATAGATTGGACATTTATCCTCTCTTATCTCTATTTTAATATGTAAACATGTAATAACATCTGGAAAATACTGAACAATAATATCAGCTCCGGACTATAAGCACGATCCTGTTGCAAGCTCAGTGAAATTAGCCAAGACCCAGTGTGCTCTTCAGTTCTACACTGCATGTTGCATGAGAGAGGCAATTTCTTCCACTTGTACTAAACCAGGTTGAAAGAAATAATCCTCCATTCTCCTAAGCTCATGACTAAATTTTTTGGAGTAGATGTCAAATCAAACACCTTAAATACAAGGTAAAACTAATGGTATACCAAAGCACTAACCCCCACCTCAATTTATGAACTGCTAGAGTTGTAACTAAGTTGTGAGAAAAATAAAGGGATTCATTTCTGAATGGTAAGGAAGAAGTGACAGAAAGTATTTGGCACAGCTTAAATGTATTTTATTTTGGAATCATTCAGAATTTAGACTTTGGATGAATTCCTTACTGAGGCAAATAAAGAATTTACTGGCACAATGAAGCATAATCCCCTACCCCAACAAATGAGACAGGGTTTAATTTTATTTAATTTCCCCAATGGTGCAATCAATAATATTCTTTCTGGATCTGTGTTTCCACTGACAATGACTGTGCTATTGCTATGCCTGGCATGCTCATGTTGCAGACATGCAGAGGATGCTCTAAGAGAAGAGCTTAGAGGAATCACAGATATCACCATGCTGCTGTTGTACTTCCCTGATTTTTCCCTTCCAAGCACTGAACTGTGGGAAATATCATTCGATACCAAGTATGTATCACAGAATCAAGGGAAAGGAAAAAGGAAAAAGGAAAAAGGAAAAAGGAAAAAGGAAAAAGGAAAAAGGAAAAAGGAAAAAGGAATCCCTCTTCTGTACTACATACTTCCTATAAGTGGTGTCTGAAAAAGCAGGGATGGGCACACACTCCTTTGCAGGTGAAAGTAACAAAAGAAAGGACAAACCCAGCAGTTTCCATCCAGTGAGGAAGGGGCTGACCACCAAACCCACCGAAGGATTAAACACAGCAGGCAGAGCAGTTCCCAGAACAGCTTCTTAACAGGAATTTATTCCAGACATTAACTCAGTCTCTGGTTATAATATCCACAGAGCACCACCAACACCCTTTATCCACCATCTGGGTGCCCCTTCCCTGGAGACAAAGAGCATCATGTGCTCTCCACTGCTCCCACTTGGTTCTGCCTTGGCTTTTAAACACCAACTCTCTGTATCTTAAGCCTACCTAATCATTTCAGTCCTTGGGGGGTGGGGAGGGGTCAAATTTGCTTCTGCTTTTAAGAATTTAAGTTTGCTCTTGGTGTGATGTGTTTTAATCCACCTTCAAGACATAGATTCAGGCTAAAAGGGCCGTTTCCAGGTGCTTTTGTTCTGAGTAGACAGGAGGGTGCTGGGGAGCTTGGAACTTGTGTTACCTTTTGGGAAGCCTTTAGTGCAAATACCTCCCATCGTTCCTCCTCCCCTTTCAGGTACCACAGTTCAGCAGCAGAAGCAGTGGGGAAGGAGGTTGATGTGGGGCTCATGATACACCACAAGTAGCTAATAACCAAACCTATCTTAGTGCTGAGCACTAAAAGGCATGGATAATAAGGAAAAATACATGGATAATAAGGAAAAAGACATTTCCCTGTTCCATCTGTATTGCAAGCACTGGAGCATGAAAGCTTCAGGTCTGCTTTGAAAAAGGCAAAGAGAAGTGACCCAAGCTGAGACTGCTCTATTCAACAGTGACGAAGCAATGAAAAGACAGCCTTTTCCTTTCTGCTGTCATTTTGAAGCCTGCTTGCATGCAACCTTAAAAGGAAGTGAATCACCTAAAAAAAAAATTAAAAAAAAGGGGATGTCTGTCTGGTCTTCATAAACACCTCAATGCCAGATAAATGTTCCTCTTGCAGGAATGAACATTAGCACTTTCAGATGGCATCTTTCCTTCTGTGAGTTGCCCAATGACTTCAGAAAGATGTGGTGCCACTGTTGGATGCTGATGTAAACTCATTGATCTGTTCCCAGACTTACCAGTTCATAAAGGATGGGAAACCCTCCTGGCTCTGTGTTTCTATAATGTGCCTTATTGACTCTCTGAAATGCCAAGCCCTGCACTTGCTTACACACACGCCGCCCTGCAACCCCCTTGCACAGAAAGTGCCCAATTTCTTCCTTTTTACTGAAAGATTTTGTATGAAAAATTAAATCAGCTGTAAGCAATACACAAGGATTTTTGCTCATATTTACAGTGCAGATTTGCTCAGAGAGAACTAGATGCAGGTTTGTACAGTGTGGTGAGCTTTCAGCTCAGACCAGCACAGGTTTGATAAACTCGCTCGGACCTGTCCCAGACCGTTGGTCCCCACGTGGTTTATTGACTGGTTTGTCTGTCCAAGGCCTGGAGCTCTCCCTTCACCCACAGTCTGCCCATACAGGGTGTACAGAAGTGAATCCAGTGTTCCCAGATGTGCCATGTGCTGTCCCTGTGCAGTGACACAAACACTATGCAGTCACATGCAGGGTTTGTTTGAATGTACATCAACCCAGTTTTCCTGCAAAAGCCCAGGGTAGGAGTCAGCAAAACACTCAGTGGCCATAAAAAACCCGTACCCTTCACTTTAAAGGTGCTTTCAAACTACTTCAACGCCTCACAAAGCTTACAGTAAGTAATGCTTCAGTTGATCACTGGGATTTCAAGGTCTGGTTTTGTTATTTACACTGATGTAACTGCTAGTCAGAAATACATTGCCCTCTGGCTTATGTCTCTCTCTTTACCCTCAAAGTCCTCTGATATTACTTCAATCTCCAAGTGTGAATATTTTGCCAACACAGCTCTACTAGTACAGTCCACCAGTTCCCTGGTCCTGCCCAACCAGCAACACTGCTCAGTTGTAAGCAAAAAACTGTAAGCAAACAACTTTGTCAGTCCTAACAAAGGACTGACTTTTCCTAAGTACTCTGCTTTTTTTTGTTTGTTTGTTTAGTATTTTTAACCCCTCCTGAAGCAGAATAACATTCTTACACCTGCACTAAACATAAAATAGGTTCACCAGGCTTGGTAAGACACTTCTCTGAAAGCTCCACAAGAAGCTGACCTGAGTAGGAATACAGAGTTTTCCATACCTGGCTTTGGAATAGTTTGTGTTTTGCCCTGTACTAATGTGTGTGTATCACAGCCTGCACGGTCTCCCCACGAGAATGATGCCCAATGGGCCACGTCTGCTCTCATTACACTTGCCACAGACTGTGCAGAAAACAAGGCAGGAACCAGACACAACCTCCTAATGGTTTTACTGCAGTGTTTCCAAGGGCTGTCATCAAAACAAAAAGTGCTTCACAACACACAGTAGATGCTGCTCGCTACAGGGTAAATACTGTGTTCTCTCCTACCTTCCTCTGAGACAGAGATTGATCCCCAGACTGACATATGCTCTGTGTAGCTGTTTCAGGACAGACAGATCACTTGCTCCAACCCTCTATGGAGTTCAAACACCTCTGTGTGCTGCCTTTGCATCTCCTCCTTCCAGCTGCATGATGCTCCATGGGACTGTTAGCAACCCAGAAACTTCCAGAAGTGGAGTGAAGCTCACCAGCCTGCCTAAGCAACTAAAAGGAGAAAGATCATCAATGGAAAGTGGGTAATGAACTGATCTTCTGAAGTGTGGGTTCTGAAAAGGAGCAGAACAGAGCAGGTAAAGTCCTAAAAACCATCTTCCCCTTGCCCACATCAAGGGGTGGTGATTTATTCCCCAATGACCAGAGAAGCAAGAACTCATCCCATACATCTGGTAGGAGCTAGAAGAAACAGGTTAATGTGCAACTCTGATTCACAAAGCCATGTGCTGGCCCTCTCCCCAGGGATGTAATTCACCCCTAGAGTTTAATTAAACTCTCTTCCTTGAGTAAACAGTATATTCTTAGGAGACTGTGAAGACAATTTATTCATCTCAGTTTACCTTTTTCCATTATTGTATATATAATCATCTCTTATTTATAGCACACCTTTTGTGTATTCCATACAGCGAGCCCAAGTACCACACCATTAGCATACTGTGGGTGCACAGGCTCCTTCCAAAAATTTACAGTCCTGGGCTAATCCCAGCTAAGGCAAGGAAGTAAAGATCATTTTTCCCACATCTGAACTAGACTGGATTTAATTCCATCCAACACATTCACATGACAGGTCAGGAAATGCAAGATTCTGTAAGGTCCTGAGCTGAATTACAACCAGTATTAAGGCACCGGACTGGAGATGTCGATGTTGGAATATCCTCCTAATGTTTATTAACTTCTCTGTCAATGAGAATCGCAGCTCTGACAACAGACTGGCTCATGAAAAATCATTGTCCACCTGCTCCCAGCTCACATTCAAGGATAAAGGACTTATTTCATTGCTGAACTGAAAAAAAAGTGATTTGGGTTTAAAAACCACCTGAAATTCCTCTGCTACCACCCCCACCCAGCCACACTCCGAGCTGAGCTCAGGCTGTTTTCAGGGATCCTGACACAACGTGTTGGGAAAAATTCATGAAGCCATTTAAAGGCTCCAAAATGTCCCAGCCTGGAGCCTGGGCTGAGGCTGCCGCACACACAGCTGAAGCCAAGTCAGCTGCTGTGTCCCATGTCACCGCGCCGGGTACTGCCACGGCCACTCAGACATTCGTCATCTCCCAAACCACCCTCAACAAAATGGTTCAGCCAATACCACACACTTTTGACTGCCATTAGCTTAATTTAAGAAAATGCTGTTTCAGCATCCCCGTGGTGCTCTTTAAAATGCTGCACAAAACCCACACAGCAGCCAGAACTGAGTCATTAAGGACCCCAACTTCTGATGTTTGTATCACCCTGTGTGAACGAGTTAACCAACATCCTCCTGACAAAAAATCACTACTGAGAAAAGCCCAGTACAAATCTAAAGAACTGATTGGGTCCTGAGTTTAGAAGGTTAATCAATTAAATGCAGGCTGCACTACCTGCAGACCTGCAGCCCCCCGTACAACGACATGTACGGGGGCTGCAGGTCTGCAGGTCGTGCAGACACCACTTAGACAACAAAACGACAGTGGAAAGCAAATGGTGTGTACATGGAAGAAGTTTGGAGGGTGCTGGAGGCTCTCTGTGGGGAGCACGCAGGCATTATTCTGGGGAGAAGTGAAGGATGACTTCTCTAATTGAAACTCCGGGGTGTAGGGGGAGGGGTGCGGAAAGACAGCCGGTAATTACACGAGTTGGAAGGCGGCCAGGACACCGGGGTTAGCAGCTACCGGCTTTCAGAAGCTGTCGAGATCCCATGTGATTGCAAAACACGAAAAACTTTGTTTTAATTCTTATCCGAGTTACACTTGGCAGCAGGGCGAGGCAGGAGTCCAAGGCACTGCTTTCATCCGGGCTGGAGGACAGAAAGCACCTACGTCCCTGCTTCCCTTGGCTGCCAACTTCTTTTGGCAGTTTCTCATCCAAACACTAACAACACCTTGGAGTGTGAGTCCCCGGTGAGATGTCGCATCTCTGGAGCTATACAGCCCTTGGCACCCGTCCCCTCCAGGGGGACAGCCTGCAAGCCACTGCAGAAGCTGCCTGAGCAGCCGGAGCTCTGCCGGCAGCGCTGCAGACGGTGCGGGGCAGGCACCTCTGCCGACCGTATCCCAGAAAGTTCCTGCGTTTGCAAACGCCTTTGTGCAGCGCTCTCTGAACGATGCACAGCCTCCTCCTCCTTCGGGGACCAACAGCAGTACTATGGCAGCAAACAAGCAAACACAAGTTCCCTCCCCCAACCCTTAAAAAGTGAAATCCCTTTTCATCAGGTCTATGACAGCTGCAGGGATCCTTTAGCTCACAGCCTGGACCATGCTGCTCCAAAGATACGGTGCTTGGTTCTGTTTCTGAGGCTCTTGCTCCACATTCTTCTGCTGAATTTTATTCCAAAAGGACGTGGCTCTCAGTTACACTTACAGCACTTTAAGCAGCAAGGATACCACGGAGCCAGTCATCATGGGCAGAAGTGCAAGAGACTATCACAGGAGTTAAAATGAAATGCCAATACCTTGATGTGCTGTTTACAATACAGTGCACGTTATTTCTGGACATGATATAGAAGTAGTACAACAGCTGAAGTGTATTAAGTGTGCCATCAGCATTTAAATTGCTGTTGATTTTTTTTTAAAGGATCAGAGAGACTTAAGTAAATATCAGCCCACTTAATTAGGAACAATTGCAGAATGTTTGTCAGAGTCCCCTGAGACCATATAGATCCACAGCCCCAGCTAACAAAGGTGAAGCACCAGGGAATCTTCAGCTCAGCAGAGAGCTGTCCCATTACATCCCAGTATGTGTGGGATACACATTTTGGTAACCAGAAAAGCCACAAACCTAGATTTCAAAATACAGCAACCATTTGAGGCCCCTGCCTCAGTTTACCTGAATTTCCCCCAGAACAAACCATTTGTCCCAGCAGTGAACACCCATAGTGCTCTCCTGAAGGAAACTGCTGGAGTTGTGGGTATCTATGTGTGTGCTGCCCCATTCACAGGTTATTTGCATATTTGTTTCCCCCTTCTTCAAAAGTGATTCTCCTTTACCTCAGAAGACATAAGATCAGATCCACTTTAGAACAACTAAGACTTAAAAAAACCAAAAAAACCTTTTTGGCTAAAGAAAGACTATTCTAAGCTTGAAACTTCCCAGCAGCTACTCCTATATATTTCTTTCCACCCTTCAGCCTCACTCAGCATCCAGAGAAATCATTCCTTACCAGGTAACGTTACAGAAACATGGAAGTTGCTATGGAAAAGGCTCTTTGGGCATGTCCCAAAGCCCAGGGGTTTGAAGCCTAACCCAGCACGATGTCATATGGGCTTGTGCAGGAGGTTTTGGCCTTCTCCATAGTAAGGTATTACTGAGCACTAAGGTATGCTTGGTCAAGCCAATGTCCCTGAAAGGCCCACTGAACCCCCCATGGATGACAAGAGTGCAAGCCCCTCCATAAGGGATGCACATTTTGTAGTGTTTTGTGTCCTTAGTGTAGACTCCATGATAATCCCTTTGGAAAATTACATTCCAGGTTAGTAGGTGCTGCAGCACGACAGCATCTCATGGCACTGCACAGGATTTCCTTGGAAGGAAGGAAGCACAAAATCTGTTATTCAGCACTTTGGGAGGTATTTGCCTTTTGAAATGCTATTGTTAGAATGCCAGGACATTGTTCAGGACAATCCAAATGCTGGGGCATTTTTGGCACCAGGTAATACTAAGGAAAAAAAAAATTGAATGGCAAACTCATTCTCTTCTTAATAAAAATTTTCTTATCTCTTCTCTATAAATTCTTGCTCTCAGGGTTTTATGTCTTGGTCATTTTTAAAATCACATTGGGTACCAACCTGCTACACAAGTAACAAACCTCCAGGCAGTTATTCAACAATGGACTTAAAATTAATGTAGCAATTTTTAGGTACCTCCAAGCAAAACAAAACCACATTTCCTCAAGTTCCAAACTTTAAGAAAGAAAGAAAAAGAAAATATGCATCTGTCTTCTTTAGGAAGCCTGAGAAACTTACCAGTTGTACTGTGAGAGAAAAAAAAATTAATATATACAGAAGATGATTTCTTGTAATGCTTCTCTCTAGCTGCAGCACATTTTCACTTGGCTGAACCTCACCTTCTGTGGGCCCTGAAGCAACGGTGACCCCAACAAGTGTAGCAGTCGGAGGGGACAGGGCTGCACGTGGTCATCTGAAAATACCACAAGTGCAAGTCTGAACTAACAGACACTGCTGAGGGACAACTTCCAGAGAGGAAGCTGGGTTTGGTTTGGTTTGGTTTGGTTTGGTTTGGTTTGGTTCCCCCCTCCAAAGTGTGGCAAAAGAAGCAAGACTTACCAATATACATTTAAGCATCAAAAAGAGAGAAAGAAAGAATGAGAAGAGAGAACCAGTTTGGCCATCATCAGACAACTTGCTGTTGTTGATGTTCTCTTGCCCTGAAGGACACAGTTCCCAGCCCTCCCCTAGCAGCTTTACACTCTACCTCTGGGTTTCTTTTCAGGACCTGATCTAGCCATGAGGTACAAGTTGTGGGTGCAGACCTGGAGGGCTGGACACGGTCGGGGCAGTGAAGGGCAGATTCTGGGACAACACTAAAAGCTAGAGAGAGCCCAGACCTCCTGGCTCATCTGTGTGGTGGGGCTGCACAGCTCCTCAGCACAGACAGACCCATCACCAGGGATTGCCTTGCGTGAGATGCAGAAACTTTCACAACTGGGGAAAATCAGAGAATTTTATTTCTTAAAAAAATCCATTATATCCAATATTGCTGTGAGAATAGAACAGCATTTAGTGGAAAAACCCTTTGGAGCAAGAGAGGGTCAAATGATGGAAGAGACACCCGTGGCTTGCTTTGCATTTCACACATGGTGAAATTCCCCTGCAGGAGAGTCCCCTTCCAACAGGGCTGCTCTGGGATGCAGAGTCTCTTATCTAGCAAGAGGGAATCTCTCTGTGTTCACACCAAAGAAGGCCCAGCTCCCTGCAAAACCCCTTCAGATGACAAAAGGTCTTTACAGTCATGTTAAATGTGAAGAAGCACTGGAAAGGAGGGGGTGGGAGGTGGCACCTCGTGAGTACAAGTCTCAACAGATGTCAGTGTGCACTATCAATAGAAGACAACCTTATGGAAAAAGCCCTCTGTGGGCTGCCCATTTAAGTCACTGCTTGGCTCCAAACCTCTTGGAGAGGAGATTAACCTCAGAGGCAGCCCTGCCAGACCAACAGATTGGCTTCAGAGGAGCCAGACAAGTGACCCAGGTACCACAAACGTACAACATGGGCTTGCTTTGTAATTGCACAGCACCCAGCCAGAAATACTGTCCTTGCTGGCTGGTCTACGAGGCACAACATGCCTTTTGCTGTGCCAACACACAATGGCATTTTATTCAGAAATCCAGCAGAACGACATCTGCTGCTGCAATGGCCAAGTTTCTGCCTTGACAAAACTTGGACTGGATTTTAGCTAAGTGGCCAGACTGGTGATGGCTTGACAAAGTCTCCACCCTCCTTTCAGCGTTGGCTCTTCACAGGGATGCAAAAGGGCTAACACCTAATTCTGTAGGTGTGGAAAAGCTGGGCACTTCAGATTTGTATATGTATCACAGGCACCAGGGATGTTTTCTTGCCTGGCTTCAGGGAATAGCTGAGTCTGCATCAGGAGTGCTGAGGTCAGCAGAAAGGGAAAAGAAGGAATGGGCCTTAGGTACCCCAGTGGTCCATAAAAAGTGGGAAAGCTCTGGGTGGGGGAATGTTCTGTCCCGGTTCCACAATCTGTCGGCATATTCACTCAGGATGCAGGAAAATTCAAACAGAGCAACTCTTCTCCACCAAGTTTTAGGGGGAAAAAGGGTGAGGAAATGATGTCCAGAGACATCTGGAGCATTACTAGCTACAGTGGTACAAGCAATAGGAACCTAGTGCTTCATTCCTACAAAAAGACCCAAGTCACTGGGCTGGAGGTGTATACAAAACTTTTCCTGGAAAAGGTTTGATCCAGCTACATAATTTCGACATGCTTCAAAGAAGTTTGGATCATCTTCAAATCAAGCAGAGGCTACTGAGAGAAAAGGCCAGCAGGCACCAAACTAGCTAGGTGGTTTTCAGTGCTGTAACTCAGCAGAGCTCACAGCCAGGCTGAGAGCAGCAGACTCTACAGCCATAGAGCTGGGGCAAAGCAGAGGCACCAAAACCTGCTTTTCAGACAGTAGAAGACTTCAAAATATTATTGAAAAACTCTGTCTGTCAAGAAGTGTCTTTAAGGTAATTCTTTGATCACCTTTTTTACACGTGAAAACATTCACTGGAGTGGGAAGGGCATGATGCTGGGGGAACAGAGCGAGGACTGGGGAAACTCCAGAAGTCTGCAGGAGGGACTTTTGGAACAGACCCTGAGCTGGTGACACACTGAATTGAAGAAACTCCCCCAGCAAAAACTCAAGATTTTGTCTGTCCAGACAGGTCCTACTTGCCCCTCCCCAAAGTGGGGAGGCTTGCCCCTCCACTGGCCTCAGAGGATCAGCTTTCTCCATCCACAGCCCCAGGAGTGAAAGGCAAACCCCAAAATGCTGCTGCATTTTCACGGGTAGGCTGGGAGAGTGCAGACCAGCTGCATCCTTCCCTTTACCCTTGGAACATGGAAAATGGCTGCAGCTCTCATCCTCCTAGTTATTCCCTTTCAACCTCTCTGGCCTCACTTTAGGGGAGACCACTCTAAGGAGCCCAGGTACACTGTAGGTGGATGGGGGAGGAAGAACTTCATCTAAAAGAAACAAAATCCTGCAGCTGTCACTGAGGTAAAGACTTAGTGTAAAGTCTCAAATCACAGTGCCCAACAGAGGCTGAAATCCACGTGAGTGTGGGATTAAGTCACATCTAACTCCAGGCTCCCAGGTACAAACACTCCAGCAGTTACCTCCGTTCATGCAGATTAAAAACTCACTGAGAGGAAGGTAGGAACCAGGAGCGCGTCTCCAGAGCGCGCAGCTGGGGCCAACCGGCACAGGGCTGGCACGGAGCCCTGCGCCGCCCCGGCAGAGTCTCAACCAACACACCATCTCCCCCCTCCTTGAAACACTCCTGAAACAAAGCTTGTGCCTCAGACCTGCCAAGTCTCCTTTATTTGGACTCAAACTCACTCGCGCTTGGCAGCAGTTCGGTGCAATTTGAAGCTGGCTCAGACCTAAAGTGAAAAGATTAATGGGATATTTGAAATCTCACTCCCATTTTTACTCAGATCTCACTTATGTAAAAGCTCTGATGTTGGTTGCTGAGCTCCTTAAAACATAATCTGCACAATGTGCCACAGTAAATAAACAGATTTAAGCAGCAAGTCTGTTTAAAAGGAGTTTATTTAGAAAGCACATGCATCACTAAAGAGAGCTTATTTCTTATCTAGCTCCAAGCACTTAGAAGGCAATCCTTCAGGGGTGTTCTGCAGGCAGTGTGAGATTAATTTTGTTTGCAGCAATTATTTTCGGGATGTTCTCCACTCATATTAAAGAGGCTGAAAGTTCAGTTAGTTTCTTGGCTTAAGGATTAGAGAAAAGCTGGAGACATTTAAAAAACTCCAATAACTTTGGGCCAAATTTACCCAGAAGAGTGGCCTTCCCTGCTTGGGCAGGCTGGCCCTCAGCAGAGGAAGCAATGGGAGTCTAATGCAATCAAAGGGGCTGACAGACCATGATTCCAGCCCTACTTCTCAGCAGTGACTTCATCCAGACACGCTATGGCCTCCACACTGCACCTGAATTGTCTGAGCTCCCCACCACACATTTACTACACATCATCACTCTACCTGCAGAGAGGGCAAGAGCTTTGGTTTCAAAGGTTGCAGGAGAGAGAACTTTAGAGTGAGTTTAGTGCTGACTCAGGAGAACCACAAGCAGCTACTGGACCCGCAGACATTTTCCTTGCTGCTCATTCATCTGCACCTCAGGATTTAGATGTGGAAGGGGAGAGATCCACAGCTCAGGAGCTGAGAAGCTGACTTAGTGGGTTTAATCTCAAAATACCACATTGTGATTCAAGTTAGACAAGGATTTGCACATTGCTATGCCAACCTGAAGTGATATTGTCTTTTCTAGTAGCAAGGGCCCATATTCTGTTGTGCAGACTCACTTCAGCATTCACACCAAGTGTTCCCAGCATCCTAACTCCCACCATGCCATTTCCTCCCACCCTTCCTCGCTTCCTTTCCCACAAACACGTCTCAGTCACTAATTTTGACACAAAGGGAGGCTGTTGGCTCCCTCTGCTTTTAATTCTGGCTTTCTGTGCCCTGTAAACTACATCAGGCAGCTCCTGAAGGTGCTTTTCTCTTTCCTGACACCAAAGCTCGTGGCTGCGGACCTGAGCACCCATGGCCCAGGCTGACTACATGCCCACTGAGTAGGGAATTACCAGCTACAGCAAACAGCAACTGTTCATAGAATCATAGAATCATAGAATTGTTAAGGCTGGAAATGACCCCTAAGATCATCCAGTCCAACCATTAACCTACCGCCACCAAGTCTACCCTTAGACCATGTCCTCAAGCACCGCATCTCCCCGTCTGTTAAACACCTCCAGGGATGGGGACTCAACCCCCTCCCTGGGCAGCCTGTTCCAATGCTTGATGACTCTCTCAGTAAAGAAGTTCTTCAGAAGGCATCCTGTAGAGGATGCCTTTCTGTGGCCTCTAGCACAAAATCTTCTCCTGTACCATTTCCCAATGTGCACTTCTTGCCAACACAAAAAAGTGGGGTTAATTATTGTGTGTGATTCTCAATACACAGCCAGGCTGCTGAGCACTGGCTGCTTCTCTTACATTATTCTACCAGTAACTTTCTTGGAAGCCCCTTTGGCTTTCTGACTTAAGGCATATAGCACTGTTCTTCCTTCCTGCAGCCAAGAAGGCTGAGCTGAAGTCTGTTTGCCTCTAATTTGATTTTAGCATCTTTATGCGTTTGATTATTTACTGTAACGAGACAAATGTTCAGACAGACCCATTTTTCAAACAAATCAGGTCAAACACCTTGAAGACATCTCTAGCTACCTGGAATAATTAAATCAAAACACTGTAAAACCAGGGGTCAATGCTCCCAAGCTACACTGCTGTGGCATTTCATAGGCAGCTTGGCCGGACACCAAAATGTCATGTTTTCTTCCATTGCAGCATGCCCTGACTCTGTCTTTGGGTGATGCTCTCTATGATTTTTTTTGTGCCATGAACCTTTCCAGTGTGTTTCAAGGTCACAGCATTATGTGCTTTGATGCCTCTAACAGTCACTCTACTATTTTTTATCAGTTTCTGCTCATTACTATAAGCTGTCAAACACAACACTTTATACTTGGGTGTTAATACTCGAACTCCAAGTCAATCAGTTGTAAAGAGAGGAACATCTCCAAACCTACAACTACTGCAAATAAACTCAAACACCACTCATGAAAGGAGCTGAAAGAAAAAAAAACCCAAACCCACAGGATTTCTAGTCATTGATGTCTCCTTTTAACCATCTCCATTTCATCAAGAAACACAGGACTAATAAGTCCCAGCATTTTTGGACTGCACAGCTGTCCTGAGCCAACACAGCAAACTGAAACATAAGGATTGCACAACTCCAGCAGCACAGTTTAAAGTCTTGTACAGGGTAAGGATCCTGCAGGGTGCTGGGTGCTTCCCTGGTGTTCAGTACTGCTGGTCCCACCACTGTGAAGGTAAGCTTAAAGCATTCAGCAGTAGGAATGTCGGGCTGGAAATCCAATGGATGGAAAGCTGGGTTCAGACCTACATATACAGAGCAGTTATTGATGAGCTGCATTTCACCTGTCTCCTAGTGTCTTTCAGATACTGTGTATCAGTGATAGGTTTGGACCCTGGGATCCCTGTGCTTCAGACCTCCTGAATAAGCTTAAGTATGTGGATTTCAGCTACCTGCTCATCTTCCAATTACTCCAGTGGGGAGCTTTTGGAAACCACTCTCCTCCATGAAAGCAAGTAAAGAAACCCACAAAAGGTGTACTTTGCTTTTACCCAGCCCATTTTCAGCCTTCCTGTACCTGACACATTTCAGCTCCTGAAAGCCTCTCCTATTTCTCAGGTTTCACCAGTGAGATCTCCAAGCACCGCTGCTCATTTCTGCACACATCACCTGTATTTCTAGGCAGGGTATTTTTTATAAACCACATACTTTTGAGCCCATTCCCTTCATTCTGTCTGTCTGGTGATTATATTCATTCATTTACTGACTGTTCTCACAGTCCCTGAAGTTTCTTCTTCAGGGATGTCACATCTTTTTATTTCAAGGGATAACAGGCTGTTCTGACTAGCCCACTCACCCAGCATATTTCTTTATCTAAAATGTATGGATTATCACCAAATTCTTCATAACATAGCTTTCTCTGGCAAATGTATTATTTGGCAAGTAGCAACATGACACACACCTCTGGCTTACATCATTCAACCCTGACCTTCCTTTGAATTGTGAAGATACGAGTCAGCAGAACTCTTTCACAGAGCAAAGCATGAGTAGGAAGAGCCTCCAGTAGGAGCACAAGACTTTAGCTGACAATTTCCCCAACAGGGAAGTAGTAAATACAGTAAGTTCATGGTCAATTATCTGTCAGTAAGATGTCAAAGCTTGAGATGATATAATTTTAGAGACACAAAAGAGCTCTCTGGAAATGAATTTTCTGAATTCCCTAATGCTTCATTATGTGACTGTGCCAGAAATAGGTGCAGTGATACCCATTTTGTTGTAACAAGATCTATACCTGCAGCAGTCCAAGCAGTACTTATACACATCAGCTTCTGTCTAACTGCTATGGCAGCCCTGGAGATTTCCATTCAAAGCAAGGCCCTGTCACAACCAGTATTATCCTGGACCTTAACAGATGCTGACCTTCCAGCCTAAACCTGAAGTCCTCAAGCATCTTCCTGCACAGCTCATATCAAATTTGCATGATGGGCGATGAGGTCAGCGAACCAAAACCTATCCAAAACCTATAATCCTTTATGAAACATCAAGTCCTCTCCAGTGTAGTTGCAGCTTGTTAGCAGAGGCTGTTCACAGAGCTTTAAGCACAAAACAAGTATGAATAATTTCCCAGACAATGTAAAACAGGCCAACATGTGGTAGCTTATAAGTATGTGCAAAGCAAGACTTTTACTGTTTTAAAACAGTGTAAAAACATGTGACAAATTCCTAACTGCATTTTTCAAACACAAATGACACTTGAAAACTGACACCTCTGTCCAGGTCCTGCCATAAAGGACCCACTGGCATTTAACAGGTCTGTTTCCTGCGTTACCACCACCACAAAACCCACCGGAGAGGCCAAATGCACATTGCAGCAACCAGCCCCGATAATCCTCCCGTGCCCTCTGGGATGCATAACCTGTGTATGGCTTCTAAAGCTTTGGAGCAAGAGCTGGTTCTTTTTACTTACACATAGTATGTGGTATAATGAGATCCAGGAATGCTGGTTTACCGATTGCTATAAAGCAATTAAAATCCTGCCATTAATTTCTTCAGCCTTTTCATTACTGATTTACTACTATCAGCTCTAAAGTTTTCACAAGTCTGCCTGTGACCACTAATAAACCTCAGGAATAGTACACCAAAGCCTAGTCAAGATGCCTCTAACATCAGAGATATTCCTTTCCACAGAGCAGCGATGCTGACTTGAACAAAAACCACTGCAGCGTGAAAAATGAAGGAATACTTTCAAGTAGGCACTTCTCAAGATTTGTAGGGCTTTTTTGGATGCTCTTCTCCCCATTCAACGTTGACCCTAACTGTTGGGAACCCCTCCAGTGATGGGCAGTCCTGTGACTGTCCCCATTTCAATGTCACACCTACAGGCATCACAGCTACAGCTGGAAGGACGTGTCTATGTTTATCAGTGTCTCTTCAGATTGAAAAATTAAGAGATTGTCTTCACATCAGATACAGAATGGAGATTCATAACTCTGGAGAGGGAAAAAGCAGGATCTGATATATTTCACATACCACATAATCAGCCCTGTAGTGCTTAGCATCACACATTTGCTTTCTTCATGCCACTGATTCAGTCTGTGGTTCATGATCAGCCCTTCCAGCACCAGCAGAAAGAGCTGCTCAAGAGCATCAGGACCCCACTCATCAAGCACAGCACCAGGCACCCACAGCACCCACTCCAGGAACAAGCCAACACAGGCTGTGGTATATGTGATATATGAGCTCTGCTCCACGAAGATTTTCACTTACTCACTGTGTCTACACAGGTTTTATGTGACTTTTTACTCAAGAATACAATAAAAGTAGTTACCATAGCAATTTCCACATCACTTGATACTTGTGATACCTTTGAGACTCAGAGCACTTTTTAATACAAATTCTTACCAACACTCCTTGGGAACTTTCTGATTTTCAGATGGTTTTGGGGGAAAAGAGATATGTTTCCTGAGATTTCAGTATCCTGTTGAAAAGTGGGGCCTTTCTTTCAAGGCAGAACACTGCATAGTGCACAGCAGAAACTTAATGCATTTTGGAGGAGACAGAAGAAAGCGGATCATTCCAGAAGTATTTATCCTCCACAAAGAAGATGGAAAAATGTCTGCCAAAAAGAAGCCTCTTGCACCGTCAAAGATACAGCATGCTTAAAGGGAAGTTTTGTTTCCATGGTGACTGAATTTGGAGTAAGAACATCCCCTGCATCAGGCACTGCTAAATCGAAAACTCCGTTGCTTTTGTTCACGCAGAGACGGGCTTTTAACCCTGCCTCATCCAAACATTTCATTAGTGTTTTGCTCTCCCACATTGCTGGGCACAGCTTCTCTTTGTAAATGAGGCAGGGAAAAGCAAGAAGGTACAATGGAATATGAGGAACCTGATCATGCAATCTGAGTAATTTGAAATAGCTCTAGTTTTCAATAGCATACCAGAATTTTTTTAAAAAACACACTTTTTAAAAATACCAGCAACAAGCTGTCTGTTGAATTAAGACAATTACCAATTATGCACAGGCCAATGATGTATAACACACTTTTTAAAAATACCAGCAACAAGCTGTCTGTGGAATTAAGACAATTACCAATTATGCACAGGCCAATGATGTATAAATTCTTCTTGATTTTTCCTCAGATAGCAAAGCTAACCCTTCCCTCATCCTATCAATCTCACACTCCTCTGAAGCATGGGGGAAAAAAGGATTCTCAGCAGCCAGCTTTGAAGGGATGGCAACTGGAACATGATCAAACATAGGAAAAGGTGATCCAGAGCCGAAGGTCCTCAACAGACACATTTTGATCAGTCTGCACATTTGGAATTCTGATCTCACCTGTACCACAAAACAAGGGCTCCAGTCAGATTACCGCTGTTCAGTACCAGGCCCTGGGCTCACGATGAAGGTCTCGAGCCCGGGGCCTGGTACCTTGAGCACCATACCTGAGGCACTGCCAAAGCACCAGGCAGTACACAAGGTGTCCTGAGAGGCAGGGAGAGGTGGACAGGGACGTGTAGCTTTGTGTCCAAGCGGTAGCACCAGGCTGACAGCGTCGTGGCTTCTCAGCACTGCACAGACAGGTGACAGCGGGAAAATCGGTTGCATCCTTTGCTGCTCTGGGGACAGATCTCTGGTGATATGTGTGAAGGGCCAATTTTAGCACTTGGGTTTTGGCTACAGTCACTGAAAGTAAAATCAGTCACAGCCACTAAAGCTACCAGCAGCTTCTGGTACCTGAAAATGCTCTGTTGTTACATGCAGTGTACGGAAGTGTATGGAAATAATTGTGGTTCAAATTAAAAATTAACTTTGCTTGAGATACAGAAACTAGGATTAACTTAAAAGGGTACGTGATGAAGCTAGTTGCTCAGGCATTTCTGCCCAACATTTGCTAAGTTGCACAATTCTCACCATAGAGAAATTATTTTTTTTTCCAGAAAACAAAATGCTTTCTTACTTCTTGCTATATAAAAGAATACCAGCTAAGTAAGAAATATAGTAAAACAATGGACATTGGATTTTTTTCATTTAAATGTATCTGAAGGGTTGTCACTATGCAAGTTGCTCAACATTTTTCAGTGTAAGACCCTCTGTCAGCTATTTATGCCATTGCCAAGCTTTAAGCTGAAAGTTTACACACTGGGCATATGCCTCAAGCAATTTCTTTTATCTTTTTTTTTTTTAATTCCAGCTAAAGTAATACAGCTGTTTCTAAATTAAAAAAAAAAATAAAAAAAAGAAGACATGCTATGCTGCTTTGCCCACAATAAAAAGATTTCAGCCTTTGGTTCTCCCCACCCTGCAACTGAGAACACAACTCAAAGCTTTGGCAACCAGCGGCACTAGAGTAAGAACGTTTTCTGCCATCTCCAGGAAAATCCTCCCAAAGTTAGCAATTTTACCAGCTTTGGAAAAGAAAACCTCAACTGGTATGTGCCTATAAAAATAAGTATTCTAGATCCTTTTCCTGAAGCACAAACTTTGTTGACCATTGTCAACGGGACTGTTGAGAGTCCTGTTACATGCAGCCAAGCAGGCAGAAGCCTGACATGAATAAAACATCTCTCTCAGGTCCCCTGGCTGTGACTACTTTCTCAACAGCACATTGCCCAGTCAATATTTCTCCCTAGGCCAATTGTAGAAACAAACAAAAAGACATGATAACAATCAAGTCAAATTAATGTGGAAATTCAAAAGCTTCTCCATCAGCGTCTAAAGATGGGAATTTTTCACATCCAGTGTCAGGAGAAGGTGCTGTACCAAGAAACAATTGAGACCTTATTTTCATCTGGAGCAGAACAAAATGAGTCTTTCAATTATGTTTTAAGTCCTTTCAAAAAATCATTTTCTTCTACTTTTACTGAGTTAAATGAAATGTTTTCACTCAAATGTTATCTACGAACAGCCCTGTTTGCTAAGTCGAATCTTGTGATATCAACAGTTGAATTCTTCAGAAAACATGATGATGAAGAATGGGATTCCTCTCAGCTCACTTAACAACAGGTGTCTAACAAGGTGGAACAAAGTGGTCTCCAGAGACTCCTGTCTCTCTCAGCTGGCTGCTGAACGTAGCTAAGGCCAGACACTTAATTTCTAGGCAGAAAAAGCTAGATGAAATGACTCCTATCCAAAGATTAATTTCATTAAAACCACTGGATATCAACTACTTCTGCTTCCAAAAGAAGAAACTGCAGGATGAAAGCTTGGCTCTCCTCTCTCCTGCTCGTGCTCATGGCCTTGTGTCAGGGATTCCAGCTGCAAGCATCAGCTCCACTGCTGTTGCTTTCATCGTACTTTAAAGAGCTTTCTTTAGAACTGTAACATGAAAAACACAGAAATACAGTAACAATTTATTAGCACTGAGAAGCATTTCTGGATCCTGCACAGCCAGGGCCTGGGAGGAAAGGTTCTCACCACATTACAAAGTGCAAAAGGGAGGGGAGCCAAGGTCCTTTCACAGTCTCAGCTCTGATTATCATCTTAAAAAAAAAAAAAAGATAAAAGACACAAATAAAACCTCTTTACACATGGGACTAATGGGCAAGCATGGACCACAACTCCACGACAATACAGCAAAACCAACCATCCCATTGGTCTGTACTGAAATACAGTGGATTTTGCCTCTAATTTCTACCAGGAGAACTCAAGTTTTTCTGTCTCACAGCCTCTTCCTTTGATTGTGTTCCTTGAGCTCCTTATGGCTGTCCACTTAAAAATATAAACCATTTATTTTATGTTCCAATTCAAACAGTCCTGTATAATGGTGAATCCAGCATCACAGACATTGAATCTCAATCACGGAATCACAGAGTCACCAGGTTGGAAAAGACCTTTAAAATTATTGAGTCCAACCATCCCTGTCCTCTCCTAAACCACATCCCTGAGCACCTCATCTCCTGGCTGTTAAATACACCCAGGGGTGGGGACTCCATCCCCTCCATGGGCAGCCTGTCCCACACCCCCACAGCTCTTTGGGGGAAGAATTTCTTGTGACATCTCATCTGAACCTGCCCTGGTGCAGCTTGTCCTGCCCCTTGTCCTGTCCCCTGTCCCTGGGCAGAAGAGACCATCGCCCACCTCTCTCCAACCTCCTGTCAGGTCATTGCAGGCATGGAGAAGGTCTCCCCTCAGTCTTCTCTTCTCCAGACTGAACCCCCCAGCTCCCTCAGCCGCTCCTCAGCAGATTTGTTCTCCAGACCCTTCCCCAGACTGGTTGCCCTCCTCTGCTCCAGGGCCTCCATGTCCTTCTTGTAGTGAGGGGCCCAGAACTGGACACAGCACTTCAGGGGTGGCCTCACCAGTCCAGAGGCACAATATGGGCCTTGTTGGCCTTGTTGAACCCCATCCCACTGGTCTCAGCCCATCGGTCCAGCCTGGTCAGGTCCCTCTGAAGAGCCTCCCTATCCACAAGCAGATCAACACACACTCCCAGCTCCCACGAACTTACTTCAGGGAACATTTGATCCCTTCATCCAGGTCATTGCTAAAGATGTTGAACAGAACTGGACCCAGGACTGAGCTCCAGGGGACACCACTTGTGACTGGCTTCCATCTGGATTTAGCTTCATTTGCCACCACTCTTTGGGCATGGCCCTCCAGCCACCTCAAGCTACTGCTCAGATAAAAACAAGCTGTGGTTTTCACCATAGTCTACTATGCACAGCCAGACTGGCAGCTCAGGGTCGTCCATTTCTTCCACAATTTAGTTTTAGGCTCATTAACTTCACAAGTAGGTGACAATACAATGTTGTATTCAGCACAGACTGGGCAGCATCCTTTTGACCTTTTTTCCTAACCCTTCCTAAATTCCATGCACCTGAACAAAGAAATGAATACATCAAGCACTAGAGCTTAATAAAGCTTTCCAATTACTATGTTTTCCTCTTCAATCTTAAAACTGACATATATGATTATAAAACCCCAAGTTGTTATTATGAAAAAGATCAAACACAGAAGAATATATTTAAGAACTATTGTGCATAGGTCAAGAATTTAAAAAATGAGATTGGGAAGAGAAGTGCATTGTGTTTCCAAATCAACTAAACCCAGTGGTCAGTAGGTTATAAATTGTTAAATAAGAAGCCTGTTCATACACGCTCTCTCCGTGATTTACTCATTAGTGCTTATGAAACAGTAAGAGTTTACTAATACAATCACCAGAGGTTGTTACTCAAAGCACCCTTTACAACCCTCTGACAACTGGCCTTTCAGAAGGGTGTGTAAAGGATGGCAGTGAGCAATCTGGAAGCAGAGCATCACATCACTCAGCCCTATCAAAACACAGAGGCTGTATTAGATGGTTTCGTGCAGTGCCACATCTCCAGCAGCACTTCAGCCTCTCAGCAGCCTGGCACAGGGAATCAGCAATTCTGTGTTAGTCATTACTTGTCCTATGGATCCAAGAGTCCTTCCAGGCTCACTGTGCTCCTCTTCCAGTTATTCTGCTCTCAGGAGCACTGTGATTTTCTGCCAGTTTTGCAAACACTGCTGTGTCAAGGGATTCCAGTTCAGTGTTTACATGTGTTTCATAATGATCACTCCTAACAATCACTGAGAGAGACAATATTATTGTGTTTTAATTTCCCATGAACTGCTGGCTAAACCAACTGCACTGGAAGCTGTGAGTGCCAGATACTCCAATTTATTTATTCCTCTAGCATCGTTATAAAGCCATAGGCACTTACACATGTTTCACCATTTATATTCAAAAACACTTTGCCATCACCCAAAAATTCTGCCAATTAGCTTGGCTATTACCTTTGCAATATCATCTCTTACCAACCAGCACCACGGGCTTGCCAGCACCATGGCTGAAGTGCAGTGAGGGGATCTGTAGCTCTCCTAACCACGAACACCTCCTAGGCAAGCTGATGGTAAGCCAAGCCTGGCTGGTGTGAAGCTGTAGTTTTCACTGGGAAGTCCTCTCATGGGCCTTGGACAGTCAAAGTCAAGTATACAAAGCAGAGTCAGCAGCAATTGCTTTGTCATGACTCAGATGACTTCAAACATTTTGTGGAGACAAACAGCAAGTTTGAGAGCCACTGTTTTTGTTTCTCCAGTTAGCTCTAACTACCTCAAGATGGGTTTCTTGAGTCAATCATGAACAGACACTGGGAGGACCTTCAGCTGGAAGTGACAATCTTGATGACAGGCAGGAAATGCTGATGCATCTTACTTTTAAGCACATCTATGAAGAAAGACCTTGTTAAGAGCCAAGTTAAAAGAAAACCAGAAAGTTATGAAAAGGCCATTTGAGTTTACAGATCTAATTCAACAAGTGTGGAAGTGGATACTTGGGTGTTTTTCTGATGGGAGATGGACTGGTGCACTTCACTGAGGCAGGATCCACCTCCCATCTGGAAATAGTGGCAACTGTTTACTAGTCTTTTGAGTGTTAGTTGGGGTTTTTTTTTTGGGCTTGGGGGTGTTCTTTTTTTTCTGGTGACAATTCCCACGACAGATCCTATGACACAAAGGAAAAGCTACTTCCTAGCCAGTCACAGGTCTAGCTAACACGAAGGGGGATCCTTACCATCTGCTAACTAGAAGCGATTCAACATGCCCCATCTCTGCAAGGAAAACCATGAGGCAACCATTGTGTTACATTATATTTAACAACAAACTGTCTGGAGTCTCACTATTCTCCCAGTCCCAGGATTTGTGAAGCTCACTGGAGCTGCCTCTTCTCCCAAGCCCAACTTGTTCTGGAACTGTCCCCCCACTCTTGGTGTCCTCATCTTCATCTTATCCAAACAGTTTGTTTACAAAGTTGTTTGGGAGCAACTAGTAGAGAGTCCTCATCAGAAGAGCAGTACAAGCATTCCAGTATTAATAAACATTTCCAGTTATTTTACTGGGGATGTCAATTTGACTTGTTCTTTTTTTCTTTGTTTTGGTGCTGACCAAGCTATTATTAGACTTTAAAATATCTAATACCATGGAAAAAGCTGTGATCTTCTTTTGCTGAGACCAGCAACTATGGAGAGAGTCTGGTTTTATTACTCATCATGTCATTCAGGTTCTGCTTTGTCACCTGTGTTGCTCAAGTCACTTTATGGTATAGAATTACTTCTTTGCCATAAGACAAAGCAGTGCAATAACACAGGCCAGCAGCTCAGGTGAAGGAACAGCTTCCACTTCGTTTATATGGAAAATGGTAATTTGCAGCAGCCTCAACACATGAAATATTCTGGGATCAGATAACACAATCATCAGCCTATGCTCCTTGGGGGCCAGTAATTCTTGTTCAGCTTCTCACCCAGGAAGGAAACTTGGCTACCTGAAAAAGAGTGTTAATGAAAACTTCATTTTGAAAAAACAATATCTGCTCAGGAGAGTTTGGCAAATTTCTAAAGCATTTAATTTATTTGAACCAAACACTGTGGCTTTAGCTTTAATTACAGTTTGACCAGCTACACTGCTGCTTCCCAGGGAACTACAGATCTGCAGCCCAGAACCAGCCATTCTGGTTGTATTAACTTTCTCTTCCCACCCCCCCATCCTGGCTTTTCTTTTTTTTTCTGGAAGCACTGTAAGTCAGCTGTTTGGCCAGTCTCTCCAGTTGAGAACCATATTGGATATAGTTTTACAGTCCAATTGCAAATCCACTGCTGGGAAGCTGCTAATCCAGAGCCCTGCAGCTGTATGATAATCTGAATTAACATTTCTGGAGCTGCTGAAGATGTAGAAATATTATTGCTCGTTTGATAGATTATTGGAAGGAGTTTTCTAGGCAGGCAAATTCAAAGCATCATGTAGGTGTTAATTCTGAGACTTTTAAAGAAAATTCCATTGGAGAGGGATAAAACAGAGAACAGGAGCTGTCCTGCTCACACCACACCCTCACAGTTGGGTACCTCAGTTGCAGGGGTATTAATTTTATTATATTTTTTTTTTAAATGTAAAGACCACACTTCAGAGATTCTCACTGAGAGTACTGAACAGTTGTGTCAAAATTACTATGGTTGAAGAGTCATGGAGAATGGAGTAATGGAGCAGTGCTGAGAACACCCTGCAGTTTTTAGGTGATGGGTGGCAGAGGAGTGTAAGTGACAACCCCTGGTTTGGAGGCAGTAGGGTGGTAGCTGAGGCTTCTTCCTCTGCTTTGTCTTTGTGGCCCCAGGAGGAGAAGAGACTGGCAAAAGCTGATGGCACTGGAGTCTCAGAGACACAGGCAGAGTGTTCTTCCTGAGAGTTTCCAGCACCTGGCACTGCAGGGTCTCAGCACTCCCCACTGTCCCAACTGAGGAAGGATACCCAGTAGAGCATTCCTGAGGATCATCTAACCCAGCTCCTGGATTGCATTGCCACCATGATGGAAATTAATTAAGGCAATACTCAAAACTGCAGAACAGAAAAACATTATTCACATTACTAGTATTACAGTGCACTTGGGTATTTTTTTTTATTTCAAAAATCCCCACATACTCCATGGGCATCAAGTCCACGATCTTTCCCACTGTCAGTACACTCTGAGTAACCAGCTTTGCACACAGGGCATTTCCCACAGTTCACGTGGCTGAAGCCATCCTCACCTCCTGGAACAGCCCAACACAAAATCCACAACTACCAGAGCTTTGGGACACTTGCAGTTCTTGTGAGAGTGATATTCTGCCATGGGGGGAGAGGAGGTGACATGTCACACAGTCATGTATTTGCCAACCAGCTCTTCCCCTGGAGTGGACATAAACTTGTGGGTCAGGCCGACAGACCTCGGTTCTGCTCCTAAAAAAAAAAAAAGGCTATTTTAACAGGAGGTTCTCTCCAAGAAGGACAGGGAGGCATCACCTCCCCAGAAACAATATGTCCTTCATCCACACTGGGACATTTCTGGGTGCCTGTTACATACACGTCAAGTTTGAACATCCTGTTTATGTCCGTCCGCGTCCACAACTCGGGGTGACACTACAGGAGCAATGAACACCACAAATGGCTGTTGTTGACAAGGGGCTGGGCTGTGATGGGACTCGTGCAGGGGTGAGCACAGGGTGTTGGAAGGGGTCCTGTAACCCCAAACAGCCAGAGATGATTGATGAAAACATCTGGAAATGTGTTTGTTTAACACTGAGGGATAAAACGATGTTGCAAGGCTTCAGCTTTGGCACACAGAAAAGCTGGAGCATCCTCCACCCAACCTGACGAAACAGCACGAGATGGTCTGCACTGGAGCACGACATTTTTGCCAGTTTCCCTCAGGAGTACTGGTCTGCTAGCCGGCAGCCCTGCCAGCAGCAGGCTCGCCGGTGTGCACAGCAGTGTGCAGCGCTGCACAGCCCCGGCTGCCCTCTAGTGACTTGCTCACAGGACACAACCCGCTTCCAGCAGGAGTTTGGCTGTGGACCGATCTCCCTTCGGAGCTGCAGCTCTGCTGATCCAGCTAGCAGTCCATGCCTATAAATTCAGACGTGGTTTGATGTGTTTTACTAAGTACACATTTAGCATCTGCTCTCTGTTTTCAGGGGGAAAAAAAAAGATATTTCCCATCAGCAGGAGCCAAATTTACAGACCACAAAATGGGCAGAAAACTAACAGATAATGAAACGTTCTGTCCACTCACCCTGTCCACTGAAACCATTAGTGCTCCTCTCTCTAGCAACCATTTCTCAGCAGTGAACTGAAGTGTTTCAATCAGATTCTGGACTTGTTACACACAGAAATTACTGCTTACCTGCCATGTTTTACCCTAATTTACCAGGTTTGACAGTTTATCCTGGGAAAGGGACTTCTATTACAGAGTAGTGTTTCTGCTTAGAGCCTCCAACTCTCACACACTCAGCCAGGACATTAATACAAATCCTCTTTACTCAGCCAGGGGCTCTGGTTTATTCCAACTAAATCACTGTTGCGTTTTATGGTATTGGTTGGGGTGAGGGTTGGGTTTTTTTTGGTTTTTTTAAGTCCCTGAACATTTGTGGGACAGAAAGATCCATTTTGTGCTTCCCCAAAACTCTACCAAGCTATATCAGATACACCTCACTATTTAAACATCCAAAAAGAAAACTCATAGTACTAAACAGCTGCACAACCCCTCTTGGGGGTGTTTCAAAACCACCCTTATATGTAAAATCTCAGTCACAGAATGAGCTTCAGTTTTCCCTGTGTCAAACCTCATTATATTCTGCTCTCACAAATGGTGGAATAATTTATCTTGTCACAGTCTGATGAGACTCCGGTGCCAACATTCCCCTGACCCACATACTCCCTTCTGAGCCGTTTTGAGGGAAGGATCTAAAGACCTATATTTTTTAATTACTTTACAGCATGTGATTAAGATAACTTGGAATAAACTCGAGGGAAAACGAGGGCAGAAAAATTAACTCTTGAGAAAACCACAAGTTGCTAACATGAAGTGTACTCACTTCTTAAATTTAAATGAAAAAATAATTTAAAAAAAATTGTATGACCTGGAGTTGCCTCCCCAGTCTGAAACCCAGGCTGTACTGTTTAATTCCTGGGCTTCCTAGAAATTCAAATTTGAGTTTGAATTCTGTGAGCAAGTTTTAGCTCCAGACAATCATATTAAATCACAGAGGGCACAACTCTCATCCACTCACACAATCTGATGATGTGACGAGAGGCCGAGTTGGGGCCAGTGCTTCTTCTTGTGCACATATGGACCACTGTGACTCCTCTTAGCAGTGCACTCTCCAGAAGCCTTGCTACTCCTTTCCAGACCTGCTGAGCTGTTTCTTCCTTCCCAGGCTGAACTATCTCCAGCAGGTGCCCCTGATTTCCCCAGTGCAGGTACATGATGTCCACCTCTAGGTACTGACTGAAGCTCACAGACCAGACATCTCTCTCTTGCTCTTGGGGAACTAACATGGAAACAGTGTTCTCTCTCCCCAATCACCCCCTGTCTCAGCAGTACTGCTTTATTCCTTTTTTAAAAAGTGAGTATCAGTGACCAGCACATCAGCACTGAAATTTCTGGGCTCTGATGTGTCAGGAAGAGTACAGCCACACATGCTGGGCTGAAAGAACCTGCAGAATATATATTTTTAGAACCCAAAGGAGTTACTATTAAAAAACCCCTCAAACTATACAGCTGCTCCATGAATTCATAGACATGACAGATACTCTATCACTGGCAATGTGCACACATGATAAAATAATTTATTATCTCAGGGTAAAATATGTTGCTTACTTTAGAAGGAAATAACAAAAGTTAACATCTGATGTTACCAAGTTATTTTGATTATTTTTTTCTAATCACTAAAGACACTTCTTCTGAATTAGTTTTATTTATAGGTGTTCAAAACAAACCAGACAGGAAATCAATCTGTGGAGTTTCAGATCTTTGTAGAAATCTCTAATTCACTGAGCTCAGATAGTTCAACTTCAGGGTTCCCTCACATTTTACAGCACCTGTCATAAACTCTGAAGTCACCCCAGTCCAAAACCAAGCAGAGCAATCTTGAGGATGTGCCTTCTTCGTGCTGCCTATGTGGGACATCACTGTGGTCAGTTTGACCCCCAGAGCAAGCTAGAAAACCTTCAAGCCATTACAGAAAAGCTGACAACATGGCATTTCAGAAAGAGAGATGTTTTCTAAAGACACTGCTGAACAACAACAGGCTTTGTGCTTGTGGGAGTGCTCATTTGAAAGCAGCTTCTCATGGTTTAGGAAGGGTGATTTTAATTTTCCAACTATGCAGCTTGATGTCCCAGTAACACGTTTACAGCAAAACCCCACTGATAGGGAACCAGTAGCCAGACATCCAGTCACCAGACAGTTGTCTCTGGATGAAAACTCTGGATTCCTGCAGCTGCCTCACTGCCTAAAAAGAAGTGAATGAATGACTTCCACAGTGACAGAAGATACAAGAGATGAGAAACCTGACAGTCTCCTTCACAGAGGTTTTGCCTTTTCTAACAATCAAATCACAACACAGTAACGGGAATTCGCTCTGCTCACGCCTCCAGTCTTGTCTCTCCCTGTTGCCCTTCCCCATGTCTGCTCTGCCAGCACCCTTGACCCTTTCCACAGTCCTTTAATTCTCTCTCATTTTACCCCTTGTTTTAAACTAAGTCTGATATAACTGGTCTATTTTTCTTTCCCTCATGCCACAGAAAAGTGCCCAAGTGCTTTGAATGTAGAGAACTCCAGGAACAGCAGTAAAACAAAGAGCTCACCATTTCATTTTTACTGTCACTAACAACTCTGAATGCAGCACACTGGCCTACAACCTTCCCTTGGAGAGACAGCTTCTAGGAGAAGGCTTCTTTGTGATGGAGAACAAAGGAATGAGGGGGTGTCCTCAATTAATATTTGTAAGAAAGCTTTCCTAAGGCATGCTGGAGAAACACCTTGCTACTTGATCTCAAAGATTTTCATTTCCAACTATCAGGATTTCTCAGCAGACAGTAACTATACTCACAAATTCTCTCTATATATTAAGCCTGCCACCCCTGATTCTTTTATATTCAACTGGGAAAAAAAAATCAAGTCAAAGGCTCTATCAAACTTGTCAAAACAAGAGAATGTTCCTACATGTCAGGCTCATCAATCAGCTCCTGCCACTGCAGGAAATGCAGTATTAGGTTTCACATGGATAATAAACACTTTTTACATTTGACATTGATTTCTAGCTTGTCATTTTTTTATTAATAACTCAGCCCAAAGAGGAAGAAAGAGTGTAAAGCAAGGCAGAGCAATGAGACTTGGTGAATGCACTGTACTTGATCTTGCTGATGATTTGTGTTGGCCCTATCCAATGAAGAGAGCAAATTCTACTGCCCAGGATAACTAATCTTTAGTGCTGTAAGGCTTTTATAAGGGCATCGATTTTAATCTTGTTTTCACAATTAGAAGAGCACATGAAGATATTAGATATTACAGGTGGGAGAAATATCTCGTGTCCAGAGAAGGGCAACGAGGATGGTGAAGGGTCTGGAGAACAGGCCCTACGAGGAGGCTGAGGGAGCTGGGGAAGGGTCTGGAGAACAGGCCCTACGAGGAGGCTGAGGGAGCTGGGGAAGGGTCTGGAGAACAGGCCCTACAAGGAGGCTGAGGGAGCTGGGGAAGGCTCTGGAGAACAGGCCCTACGAGGAGGCTGAGGGAGCTGGGGAAGGCTCTGGAGAACAGGCCCTACGAGGAGGCTGAGGGAGCTGGGGAAGG